>PVJD01001881.1:0-232829 GCA_004026545.1 Mormoops blainvillei | reverse complement strand
CCAGCTGCTAACCCTCCAACTGATCTCCATTTCCGTGATTCTGTTCCTGCTCTGGCTGCTTGCTTAGTTTGCCTTTTTTTAAAAGATTCAATTGTTGGTAGTTGTGAATTTGCTTCCTTTTTAATGCTCGCAGTCTTGATCTTTTTCTTAAATAAGTCCCTTTAACATTTCATAGAATAAGGGCTTGATGATAATGAACTCCTTTAGCTTTACCTTGTCTGGGAAGCGCTTTATCTGCTCTTCCATTCTAAATGATAGCTTTGCTGGATAGAGGCATCTAGGTTGTAGATCCTTGCTTTTCATCACTTTGAATACTTCTCGCCAGCTTCTTCTTGTCTGCAAAGCTGTGGGGATTTTTGTTTTTCTGTTTTTGTTTTTGTTTTGAGAAATCAGCTGATAGCTTTATAGGAACTCCTTGGTAGGTAACTCTCTGCTTTTCTCTTGCTGATTTTAAGACTCTCTCTGAATCTTTAACCTTTGGCATTTTAATTTTGCTGTGCCTTGGTGTGGGCCTTTTTGGGTCCAACTTGTTTGCGCTTCCTGACTTGTATGTCTATTTCCTTTACCAAATTAGGGAAGTTACCTTTCATTATTTTTTCAAATAAGTTTTCAATTTCATGCTCCTCCTCTTCTCCTTCTGGCACCCCTATGATTCAGATGTTGGCATGTTTGGAGATGTCCCAGAGGCTTCTCATACTAAGAATTTTTGGTTCTTCTTTCTGTTCTGGTTGAATGTTTATTTCTTCCTTATGTTCCAAATCATTGATTTGAATCCGGGTTTCCTCCCCTTCACTGTTGGTTCCCTGTAGATTTTTCATTTCACTCAGTGTAACCTGCATTTCTTCATGTTGTTGCCATACGCAGTGAATTCCTTGAGCATGCTGATCACCTGTGTTTTTGAACTCTGCATCTGATAGGTTGGCTATCTCTGTTTTGTTTAGTTCTTTTTCTGCGGTTTTGTTCTGTTCTTTCATTTGGACCATATTTCTTTGTCTCCTCTACTTGGAAGCCTTCCTGTGTTTGTTTCTGTGTATCAGGTAGACCTGCTTTGTCTCCTTGTAAAAGGCACCTGTAAATTGTGTGGGGCGGAGCCTTAGGTAGTCACCACAGTGGGGCAACCCGCATTACCACTTTGTGGCTCTGTGTGAGGGGAGGCTTCGGAGAGGGGACAATGCCACTGCCTGGCTTCTGGGTATCTGCCTGACACTCGCCCCGTTTCCAGTCATTTCATCTACTCCCTGTATGCGACTGGCACCCTTCCAGCTGTTGCCCTGGTGTTGAATCCTAGAGGGGGTGGGTTTGTGTGTGTTTTAAGACCATACAGCCCCTTTAAGCAATGTTTCCTGAAAACCCAGCAGTTTCTTCCACCCCGCCAACCCCCACTGGTTTTCACAGCCAGAAGCTATGGGGATTTATCAGCCTGGAACTGGAACCCTGGTCTGTGCAGTCTGGCCTGGGGCTGGGATCCCTCACTCCCAAGGCAACCCTCCCGATTTTTATCCACCACGTCCCGGTCAAGATGGAGGCCTAGGCAGACATGCTTCACCTCCACACACAAGCACAAAAAGCATTTACAACTAAATCTCAAAATAAATAACACCCAGAACTGTCAGAAAATTGAACTACACGCAAGGCTGACAACCAAGGATTTAAGGAAACCCCATTCATCCAGATGGGTAGGAGGGGCGGAGAAATGGAGACAGGGCAGAGAAGCGAGGGGACGCGCTGTGGCCTGGAGGAGGGATGGTGGTGGCAGTGGTGGAATGGACATGGGTGGTCTTACCACTACATTTGAATCTACAATGCGCTCAACAAAAATTTCAGTTAGAAGAGTAGTAAGCCAACAAAAGTATCTCCAACTAGTAAGATGTATTTATTTAACAAACTTTTATATGGTGCCTACCAGTTGCCAGGTAACATTTTAAGCACTTAAACGTTAACTCATTGAATCCTCCTAATAGCAACATGTGGCGTGTAGTACTATCATTCCCATTTTACAGATGGAGACACTGAAGTACAGAGAGGTCAAATATCTTGTCCAAGAGACACACCGCAAGTACTGTATTTTGCCATGTATAATGTGCATTTTTTTGTCCAAAGTTTTTAGGGAAAAATAAGAATGCACATTATACATGGGCAGTACTAATTCCGTATCTATATAAACGTTTTAAATTCTTTTATTTATGTGTGTATGTTAAAAGTGTAACTCTAGAAAGAACAATATCTGTATATTCAAAAATGAATGCTAAAATTCCTTTCTAATACAAAAAACAAGTATCTAAGTATAAGTAAATTAAGAAAATGAATTAAAAAATTAAAACAAAAGATTTTTTTTTTCCTGAAAGTTTGAGCCAAGAATGCAGGTGCACATATCCATGGGAGCACATTATACATGGCCAAATACGGTAAATTAACGGATGGAGCCCGATTCCAAGGCACTCTAGATCCATAAGTCTCCCCTTTGAGGTCTCTGCATTTCAGTCTTGAAGGCCGAGAGCTGCCGAGCAGACTAGCTTCTGAATCCTGACGGCGGCCCTTCTGGGAGATTACCAGCGTGCAAGCTGAAAGTCTGACAGACCCTTCAGGTCATACAGCCAGTCATAAACTTCACATGCCATCAACTTTACAGGAAGTAGGTAGACTTATTAGATTCCGATGTAAAACCTTTCCCTGGGTGGGCGGGTGAACACTTCTGACACTTAAGAATAACTTGCCATGGAGTAAAGCGGGCTCTTCCTTTTGTCACTTTTGCCAGCAGAGGCTGGAAAACGGAGAGGAGAGCTGGGCACATTTGGGAGCACGTTTCAGAAAGAAAGGGTGAGAAGCCCTAAAAAGCACAATGCATCTGGGAGCAGATGAAAGGGGAAAGCTGAGACAAGACCGTGTAATTGCGTCACGCTTCACACACCCCTACCCCAGCTCGGCCGCCCTATCACCGGAGCACTGTATCTTCTCTGGCACTCTTGGAATGGCTTCCATTAGCTTCTCGTCTTATCTGCTTCAGGCCCACAGCCTCTTACAAATGCTGGCCAGTGGGGGCCCAAGGGACTGAAACCCAGAACCTATGTGGCATTCCAGAGTTGCAGGCCTATAGCAAGGCAATCTGGCTTAGAAGATTTTCAGATCATCAAGGGGAAGGCAGGAATGTCACGGCCCTGTGGGTGGACATGGGACATTCATCAAAAAGACAAGTACCATGAAGCCGCCGTCTGCCTTTCCCACTGGAGTGGTGCAGAGCTGGGATGTGTGCATGTGCGTGCACCTGCGTGTACAAACCAAAGTTATTTTAGCAGAGAAATTATTTCCCAAGGCTTAACGCTCATAAAGTTCAAAAGAGTGCTAGACCCAAACCTTTCACAAGACAAACTCCCAACCAGAGGGCACTGCAACTTAACACTAATCATGAGGGCTTGGGCTCAGTTTCCACTGACTGAACGATGTGAACAGTATGTTGTTACCCATGGTCCAGGCTCATACGGTGCACCATTCAGAAAAAAAGGAAAGGAGGACCAGGGAGTAGGGGTCAGTCTTCACCACAGGCCGACCTCGGACATATGGCAGGTTTGGTTCCAGGCCACCACGATACAGTGAGTCGTAATTTTTTTTGATGGTGGAGGGTCTTGCCTTCAATTTGTATTAAAAAAAAAAAAAGCAACATCTGTGAAGTGCAATAAAGTGAGATATGTCTGTAGTTTCTAAGGCAGGAGCTCAGAGAGACTCTTAGTCAAGCCTTGGTGTATCAGTTGATGAAAATGAAGCCCAATCATGAACTCAGGGCTGGAAGAAACAAGGAGAAACTAGGTGAAGGAGGGTGTGAAAGTTCTTCACGTTCTGTCATTTTAAGAAAGAATCACGGGGAAGGCAGTTGGGAATGGGCAGCAGGAAAATGTAGTCTTGGCTCACGCTGTCACAGATCACCCCAAATGACTCAGGTCTGTGTGGCAGTTCTCATACTGAAACAAGATTTCCTTTGCAACAGGGACCTGAAAAATTCTGCTCCCAGGGGAGAGGTAAACAAAGAGAATTACGTTGCCCACCCTCCACCTGCACTTCTCATTTTGGCGGTGGGCATGAAAATACATGAGACCTGGAACCTGTGCCAGCTACCCCGTGAAGAGACCACAGACATGACAGCATCAGTGGGCATGGTGAGGTGGGGGCACAGAAAGACCCCGGCTTCTGAAGACTCCGCTGAACCACTAAACCAACCCTAGGCCACCTGCCTCCACACCTCTTGTTAAGCAGATGAGAAATACCCTGCTGGTTTCAGCCACCATTTCTTGGGTCCTCTCTTGGCATCCAAACAGTTATTCATTGGTACAACCCCCTTCTCATAATGCTCTTGCTCAACAGCTGTATCATAGCGGCCAGTGTCGCCTTCCCTCTCTGGCCCAAGGCTGAAGTTTGGTGAACCCTGAAGGTCTCTTTGTCCTGGTACACAAATCTGAAGCCCCCATGTAACAGAAGGTGACACCTACAAACCCAGCCTGCCTTGTCACCTGGAAATCTGGGGGTGGTGCCAAAGGTACAATAGATAAACACAAAGACACAGAAAGAGTGTGGGGGGAGCAGGACAACAGATGTACAAATGAAAGAAAAGAAATAGGAAACACATGCCCTTTAAGAATATGTATTTTTTAAGAGATGCCCTCATGCTCTTCAAAATCGGCATGGTCTGAGTAAGAAGCCACTTTGTGCCTGATCTCCACCATCACATGGCTCTGGAAAGGCTAAATCCCATCAGCGGAGCCCCTTGGCCACATGGTGCAGACATGTGGATGACCGATGGGCTTCTTGCATTGGCTATGCATGACTTGGCGAGGCGAAGCATATTTTATATTAGCTTAGGTCCTGACATTCTATCATGTTCCCTGTCAAGAGGCCAAGTAGTTGTTGGAACCCTGCACACCAAGTGACATATAACAGAACCCTACCAAAGGGGACAGCTCTTTGCCAAATACCCTTAAATTAAAGGCTCTTCTTACCTCTCCCACCTCCACTGCAGTGGTCTGATTGGCTGGGCCGGGAGCACAAGTCCACTAAAGAAAGGTCACCATCCTTGGCCAGCAACTAAAGTACTTTCCAAAGAGGCAACGTTACAAGGTGTGGTGCTATTTGCAATTGGGGCGCCCTTAGCCGTGGGCATCACTGAGTCAGGGAGAAAGCTGAGACAGAGCAGGCAGCCCCGGCTGATGGACCATGGCAGAGGCCGAGGGAATGGCCATCCAAATGACACTTTCCCGTTCCAGCCACATGCTATCTTCAGTGAGCCTGCTCCTGCCACCCCAAGGGACATTCTGTCAGGCTGTAAGCAGAGAACCTCAAATGCCACCTCACATGACACTGCCCAGAATGCCTGTGACCGGGTGGCTGGAGTGTCTGTGCCCTCCTTGAAGGGTGTCAACGTTCTTGCAAGGACGCTAGGTCCTCGCAGACAGGCAGGATCCCTGCAGGACAACTGCCAGTGAGGGTAACTCCTGGTGAGGAGGCTGGCACTTCTCTCAAGCGCTTTCCTCTCTGCCCCCAATCCCCAGGCACTGCCATTCACAGCCTCTCCTGTATTTCCTAGGTGCCCGCGGTCTGCTTCACACCAGGCAGGGCAGTATGGAGTGACATCAGGAAACAGAAGGCAAAGTCTCTGCCCCGAGGACGTGCAACGTTAGGGAAACAAGGACAGAATGGGTTGCTGGTAGTATGGGAAACCCACTGACAGGTGTTCAGATGAGGGGGGGTCACAAGAGAGAGGGATGCTCAGTGAAGACATCTCAGAAGGGGTGAGACTTAAGCAAAAGGTTCAGGGAGGGGGGAGGGACAGACAGAAAGGAAAGAGGGAGGAGGAAGGTGGCCGCGCAAGTGTGGCCGTTAGAAGGAACAAGGAAGGCTCAGAGATCAGGAAGTAGCCAGCAAGGGCAGCATCTGAGGGGTAGTGAAAAGTGAACCCACAGAGAGGAAGGGCCAATGGAACTCTAACAATGTGCTGCCTCTCTGCCCCTGAACCCCTCTGTGTTCCCAACATCTGGCGAGTGCCTGCTTCATGGTCAATGCTCAATAAACACTGAGGAGTGAACAAATAAAATTATTCAGCACCCTCAGCCGTGCTGGAGGTCACAAACCAAAACACAGAACAATACTTACAGGCAGGGATTACAAACTTAAATGCCCGCAGAGCCAGGCAGGTAACAGAAGTATAGTTGGCCAGGAGTGAGCGATGAGCAGAGGGTCTCCTGAAGGGCAGATGCCCCATCTTCAGAGGGGACAGTCCCTACCCGGCTGCAGCCCCGCAAGCAATTTACATGAGCCCAGTGTTGCCCCAACTTTTCATTCTTAGGTGAAATCCCTCAATTTTTAAATGATAGCAATGAACTAAAACCAAAGCACATCATTTGGAGCCATCCTCAGCCTGTTAGCGATCTTTAGCTATCAGAATACATTTTTCATTCAAGAAGTTTATAGTCTAAAAAAGTCCCCAAGAAAAACTAAACTATGGTGACAGAGGTAAGAATGGGGTTTCCTTTGGGGGCAGGGTGCACAGACTAGAAGGAATATACACAGGGAGTATTCCAAGAAGCTGGAAATATCCCATATTTGGGTCTGGGTGATGGGTATAAGAGTGAGGACAAAACTAAAAACTCACTGAGCTACCAACCTAAAAGTTGTCCACTTTACTGTATGTAGGATACAATTCATTTTAAAAAGTAAATTGACAAGTACAGAGTCCCCAAAAGCTGAATAAAGGACTCTCAAGCAGGATTGTCCAAACTTTTGACACCTCTGGGTCACACTGGAAGAAGAGTTGTCTTGGGCCACAAACACTAATGAAAACTGATGCGTAATAAGAGGTTTTATGTAAATTTACAATTTTGTGTTGGGCCGGTTTCATAGCCATCCTGGGCCGCATGTGGCCCGTGGGCTGTGGTTTGGACACCCCTGCAGAGTATCCTTTCAGCAATGCTGCCCCTCCCTCTTTGCACCCTACTTATAAGAGGTGACCTGGGCAGCACCTCCTCCAGGAAGCCTCTTCTACCCCAGCCTAATGCAGGTCTGAGCTTGGCCCATCGGGGAGCTTCCAGTGACACAGGCCCAGTGCGTGGCACCTTTACCTGGCCTAGTGCTCAACACTTCCTTGTCTGCCTCCCTCGGAGTGCCCAAGGTCCTGGGGACAGAGACTATAGCACACAGTGGGCATCCAAAAAGTGTCTGACCCCACAGTTCATCCTCCTTCTGGCAATCAGCGAATGGAAAGATGCCTTCTACTCCACCCCATCCCTATTTTCCTAGAAGAGACTGAGAAGAGAATCTGGAAACATGAGACCTGAAGAAAAATGTAGGGGACTAGCTGCCTCCGGAGTGAGAGGTTTGGGGCAGGGGCACAAGCAGCGGCGGGGGCTGGGGCGGCTGGTAAAGAAACATGCATGAAGGATTTAAAATCTGGTTCCCTTGCAACCAGCTGCGATGACTTTCTCCTGAGAGAGAGGAAGTGGGTGTAAGATTCTTAAATCCCATCCCGGGTTGAAGCCAGCGGTGCCAGACTTTAGTGGGCATCAGAATCACCGGAGGGTTTGTTAAAAAGATTCCTGGGCTCACCCCAACGATACCGACCGGCAGGTCAGGAACAGGACCTGAGAATCTTCATTCCTAATGAGCTCCCAGTGGATGCTGCTGGCCCAGGGACCTCCCGTGAGCGGGACCAGACCAGACAAGACCACAGTTAGGAAGCCGCACAAAGCATCATGATGCACTCGTGTTCTTTCACTGGCTCATTTAACACACCTCTATTAAATCTCTACCGCGTGCAGAGCTGTGGAAGTGATGCAGACATGATGAGATGAGTAGCTGTGTGCTTTCACCTTTGGATACCAGAAAATGGATTGCTACTCCACAGTGCCCTTCCCAGGATTTGCTGTTGAAGCAGAAAAGGACACCACCTTTCAGCCACTCCCAAGTGCTCAAATGGGCTCAGGTTCAAATTCCTGACTCTGAGAATAAAGTTTTCAAGGTCCACTCCCATTGGCGAGCTCATCTGTTTCCCCAAATGTCTCCAATTGAATGAGTGATTTTCTCGGGTTGCCCTTCAACATATCACCTCCTTCACTTAACCACAAGAAGAATTGGTTGTAGATTTCTGTCCTAAGGGCTGGGCAGGGAGACAGATGAATTTCTCCGGAGACCAGGCCAGCAAAGGGTCTTCTGAAGAGTCAGAGGCAAAGGCAGCTTTCCAGCAGACAGGCAAGCACACGGCTCTGAAATAGCACCCTTTCCCTGTCCCAGGCAGGAACTGCGTTCTGCCATATTCAGTTACGAGTGAGTGCCTGGGCATTAAATCTAAATGGCCCACGATATGGAATGCTCGGGCGGCATGCAGTCGGATTATTTATGCCCTCTGCACCTGTGGGAGCTGAGATTTAATTATTTATATCGTGTTAAATTTCCAATCCTGGGCTTCCAGTCTGCAGATGAATAAAGCACCTCAGTTAAACTGCAGGGGACTTTCGGTCACAACTCAGCAGGGGCCGGAAAAGTGAGCAATTTCAGTGCCCTGGAATATCATCTCACTCTCTGTCTAAGGATGTCCTCAGAAATTCAATCATGTGTGAAGAGTGGTGGAAACCCTTTGAAGCGACAACACCTGCACAATTCAATTCTGTCCTCTCAATGAAAATGTAACTCAAGAGGTAAACGCACAACCTTTGACCCATGGACACGATGCTCTTGTTAGAGTAACTCTCCTGACACATGTCTGACTCGTTAGGACACTGGCCAGACTTACTCCAATTCCTTGGGTAGAGTGTTTTTCAAAGTTGTAGGAACATTCAAGTTAAACACCAGTCAGCTTCTTGCGGTGTCTGATTAATATGCAATACTAAGGTACATTCTAACAGAACTAGTTCCCTATTTGCGGGAAGAGCCAGTTTGCTGTTGCTGAGAATCCTATGGCTTGGAAAGTACTATTGTAATTTCCATCACCAGCTCTTCACTTCAAGCAGAGCTGCTTAGAATTCCAAGTTCAGCTCTTCTCTCATCTGTCTTCCCCTGCATTAGGAGCTTGGGTCCAATCTCCTGTTGCAATGAAATGATCATGTTCCATTTTGCCATAATTTCCTCTGTAGAAGCTGAGTTGTATCACCTTCCATATTTAATTCTGGAAGGCTTCCAAGGCCCGGCACAAATTTACCGACTGCTTCATCACAGCCCCCTTCCCTTTAAAGGGAGCTGCTCAAACTTCCAACATAAGGGCCAGCCCAGCCCCAAATAAGATGACAGTACCTGGGACCAGAGTCACTCCATTAATAGGAACAAGATGAAAAGGTTCTACAGTTTGAACAGCAGAATCATCTTCTTTTTGAGGACCAGCTGCCTTCTGGTTTGGGTGCCTAGGTTCTCCCAATGCACAGGAAGTTGTCTGTTTTGTGTGCTTCTGCACTTTGCGTCACCGGGTGTCTATGGTTACAACAGTGTTTGGTACATGGCAGGGGCTCAAAAAATAACCGCTGAATGAATGACTCTCTACCAGAAAACACCCACCCTGAGGATCAGGGGAAAGTAATGAAGCTCCTGTACACAGATGGGGGTTGCTTCTGTTGACTCTGAACCATTGCTGAAAAGAAACCTGGGAAATTTAAACTTGACCCAAACATATCATTGGTTCATTCTGTTATACCAATTAAATGGGCTAGAGACCATATGAAAACAAAGTAAGTTTACAGGAGTAAGGATAATTGCCAGTTCATAAAATTCCATCGTAGCCCTACCTTTAAACTATAAGTAACAAGTATGTTGAAATTTCAATTACAGTTGACACACAATATATATTAGTTTCAGGTGTACAACACAGTGACTAGGCATTTATATAACTTAAAATGATCACCCTGATAAGTCCAGTACCCACCTGACACACGCATGGCTACTACAATATCATTGCCTATATTTCCTGCGCTGCACTTTATTCCCCATGACTGTTTCTATAAGTAGCAATTTGTACTCCTAATCCCTTTGTTTTTTCACCTGTCCCTCCAATCCCCCTCCTGCCTGGCAGCCACAGCTTGATGATCTTATATATACTCTCCCGCTTTTAATGGGTCAGAAGACACACAGTAAAATATTTTATTAAATATCTGACAAAATAGAATGCACATCAACAATAATATATGCAAGCAAAACCCTCATGTTTCTTGCTACTTACCTTGTAAAGAAATAACATGTCATTCAAAATGAGAGTTTCACTCTCAGGCAAGAAAGTAATAAAATCAAACAGGCAGAAGTAAGTATTTTGCCAACAGTTGAGTTTTAAGATGGTCATGGTTGACATGGGCAAAGGCCTATAAGACACAATTAGCCAAAACTGACCCACGAAGAAACAGAAAAGCTGGGAAAACCTATAACAAATAAGGACATTGAATCATTAATCAAAAATCCCAACAAAGAAAATTCAGATGACTCCACTGGAGAATTCTACCAAATACTTAAGGTATTAACACCAATCATTCTCAAACTCTCTCAAAAAAATTAATGAAGAGGGAACACTTCCTAACTCATTCCATGAGGCCAGCATAGCCCTGATGCCAAAGGTGCAAGAAGAAAACGACAGACCAATATGCCCTATGAATATCGGTACAAAACCATCCACAAAATACTGGCACACTGCATTCGGCAGCATGGTAAAATAATTACACACCGTGGCCAAGTGGCATTTATTCCTGGAATGCAAGAATGGTTCGCCATACAGAAGTCAACCAATGTAATACACCACAATAACAGAATAAAAGGGGGAAACTGCCACCTACTACGCTGAGGGGGATGTCTGGCCCAATATGACCAGGTTCTCAATTTTCAAAAGAAGCTAGAATTCTGGATTTCCTTCTCTCTCTCTCTGAGTCCTCCTCAGTCTTCTGATTTTAAGCCATAGCGCTTACTAGCTGTCATTCTATCACCTGTGCGGGTGCCTCCCTGTTCACGTCTGTCTCCCGAAGCTAAGCTCCATGAGGGCTCCATGTTCACCTCTGTCTCCCCAGGGCTCAGGCAGAGCCTGACCCACAGGGGACCTCAGTCAACATGTGCTGCAGTGAGAGAGCTGGGCTGCATGATGGGTCCTGGTGGTGATGGGAATGTTCTGCATCTTGACCGTATCCATGGTGATATCCTGGTTGTGATGCGGGACTACAGGTTTCAAGATGTTCCCATTGGGGAAAACGGGGTAAAGGATACACAGGATCTCTCTCTTATTTTATACAGCCGCATGCTAATCTACAATGATTTCAAAATTAAAAGTTTAATTTTAAAAAGCTTACAAACAAAAATTTAAGCAAGTAAACAAATGCCTAAAAGACATTCTACAAAATACCTGGTCAGTATTCTTTATATTTCCAGTTTTATTGAGTAAAACTTGACATGTGTCACTGTGTAAGTTTAAGGTACATAGCATGATGGTTAGATTTATAAACGAGGTCTGTCCGGGAAAAGTCCAGCCATCATTAATATAACGAGAACAGTTTGCATGGCATAGATATCACCTGGCAGCCAAGGACAGTGGACTGAAATGTGCATGACTGAACAGTGATGACTTTACTGTACCAGTCAGTGGGGCTGGTAGGTGCCGCTGAGTGAGCATGTGTACTGTGTGGCCGTCGCATTCAAAATGACTGAGCAAGTAGAGCAACGAGTCTGCATCAGATTTTCTGTTAAACACGAACATTCCTCTGCGGGAACTATCTGGATGGTTCAGAAGGCCACAGCTATGGGCACCTGGTGATTGGCAGCTTCATCATGACAATGCACCTGCTCATGCATCACGTCTCATGCAGAGCTTTTTGGCAAAACATCAAATCACCCAAAGGACTCGGCTCCCCTATAGCCCATATTTGACGCCCTGCGACTTCTGCCTTTTCCCAAAATTAAAATCACCTTTGAAAGGGAAGAGATTTCAAACCATCGATGAGATTCAGGAAAACATGATGGGGGCAGCTGAGGGCGCTTGGGAGAACTCTGTGAGGTCCCAAGGTGCCTACTTTGAAGCGGGCTGAGGCGCCATTGTCCTGTGTCCAATGTTTCTTGTATTTTGTATCTTCTTCAATAAGGTCTGCATTTTTCATAGAACATGGCTGGTCACCTTCTGGACAGACCTCGTATATTATGAAATGATTACCACAATAGGTTTAGTTAATATTCATCATCTCATATACATACAATAAAAAGAAAAGACAAAAATAGTTTCACTTTGTGATGAGAGCTCTTAGGATCTACTCCCTCAACTTTCCCATGTATCATACAGCAACGTTACCCACAGACATTACATCCCTCATACTTGGTTGTCTTGTAACTGGAAGTTTGTATCTGTTGATCGCCTTCCTCCAATTCCCCCCATTCCACATCTAAGTGACCGTACAGTATTTGCCTTTCTCTGTCTGCCTCATTTCACTTAGCATAATGCCTTTAAAGGTCCACCCATGTTGTCACAACCTGAAAAATAAGGAAAGACTCGAGACATTGTCACAGATTGGAGGTGACCAAGGAAACATGACGACTAAACGCCACGTGGGATCCTGGATGGGACCCTGGAACAGAAAAAGGACATCAGTGGAAAAACTGAGGAAATGTGAATAATGTCTGTACCTTAATTGATAGTATTGTACCCAAGGTTAATTTCTGTTTTGACAAATGTACCTTGGTTATGAAAGCTAGTAACATTAGGGGGATGCTGGGTCAAGGGTGTACATGAATTCTCTGTAGTATCTTTGCAACTTTATATTAAATCTGAAACTAGTCCAAAATTAATGTTTATTTTTTTTAAAAAGTACATGGTTGGAAAAGAAGCATCCAGCAATGCACCAAGTAGTTAACTAGCACTGTACCTGCTTATCTTGTCAGATAAAGATCATGTAATCTATGCAATAAAAAAGTTGAGATGTCCCACCTATAAACAATTTGCTGTGGTTTGAATCCACAATCCCTCAGCCCAAATCCTTAGGGGCAGGTTTGTTTTGGAATTCGGAATCTCTTTGATTTCAAAGAAGACCATGACGTGTGCGGTGCCGTAAATCCCAGCTGGGGTCCAGACACAGCACTTCATCATCAAACATGTGAACGTTTATTCAGCAAGGACATGGACAGTCACCCACAGGGGGGTCCAAACCGCAGCCCAGGGTGGCCATGAATGCGGCCCGACACAAAATCGTGAATTTACTTGAAGCCATTTTTTGCTCATCAGTTTTTGTTGCTGTTTGTATATTTAATGTGTGGCCCAAGACAACTCTTCTTCCAGTGTGGCCCGGCGACGCCAAAAGGGTGGACACCCCCAAAGACCACAACCAGACACTCACCCTTGCAGGTAAGACTTTGTAACCAAATAGTTTTGCTAAAAACCTTGTTTTCAGAATTATTCAGATTTCAAAAATAGTGGATAGGGGATTGTAGGCTGGATTAACAGGATTACGAACGAATAAAGCTTTTGATTTTTAATGTTAGACTTCCAAATTACTAAAAATAGTTATCACTTCAATTTCTCTCTTTCTCTCTCTCTCTCTCACACACACACACACACACACAAAGACACATAATGAGGAGTGGCACTCAACCCAGAAACAACAAGGGTGGCTTCTAGAATGTTGATAACATTTCATTTCTTAATCCAGGGCTGGTCAGAAGGGTGCAAATCCAATGAGCTGTGCACGTAGAATTTGACCACTGTTCTTTATGTCTGTTAAATGTTGGCAGGACTTTTTTTCAAAAGCAGCAATCACAGAATTAAATTAAAATTTAAAGTCACGGCATCGTAACACTGCAAGAAATCTTCTGTCACTGAAGACATGTAGTCAGTCCCCTTCCCTGGGTTCCAGACCCAGAGCGGTAGAGTGATCTGCCCAAGGCCACACAACACTGGGTGGGGCGAGAGCCAAGGCCCCCATTGACTTCTAATGCAGGGTTCTTTTTGTTATGCTAAAACATGAGATTTCTGTTTCAAACATTTGTTCTACAATGTGTTACTAATTAACTGGGAAAACTTGTAATACCATCACATTGGAGTTAATACCACAACATTTTTTGCTAATATAGATTTATTTTTCCCATGAAATTACTAAACTGATGTCTGGATCAGATGTCTCTGTTTAATTTGGTGTAACTATGCTTCTCTCTAATAACGCATAAAACCATCAATGACCATAAATACAATCTGAGAGTCCTGTTGCATCATCCAACTTAATCATTCAGCTATGAATATATCATGAATGATTTCAATCACCTTGATGGGGTTCATGGCTTTAAAAAACAGAACAAAAGGTTAACCTTCCGGTGAGCTGTGACATTCTGAGTATGGGAAGGGAACATGATTTGGGTGCTTTTGCTTTCTCCACTTTTAGTATCTTAGCACTTTCCCAGTTGGGACCATATGACTCAGCTTTTCCTTTTATTGAATTTATAATCTTGCTTTTGTCAGTTTACAATCTTGCTGTTTATAGCTGAAGTGGGGCAGTAAGTACCAGGAAAGCCCTGGGCTTATGCTAAGAACACAATTTAATGGTTTCCTCCACTGGAAACATAAATGATGAAGAAAGAAGATTACAAGCAGAAAATTCCAAATGCCAGATCAAATTGTAATTTCCATAAAAGAGAAACCACCGTCAAATCAGAGGTTCTCAACTGGGTTTCAGACTGTGGACCCCTAAACTGTGCATGCGTGCATGTGCGTGTGCGTGTGTGTGTGTGTAAGGAGGCCCTTACCTTCATTAGAATCTCGGAGGGAGCCATGACCATGAATAAAGGAGGGATGAAGGGAACAGTCACTAGCCACCACAAATAAATAGAGGAAAGTAAGGTCCGGAAGCAACATCTCTAGTTTCCATTGCAGGTTTTACAAAATACCTAAACAGCCCGGACAGCGCAGCGCAGCACAGCACTGTATCTTGAACACACGGAACAGCCCTGCGAGGCAGAGAAGTAACTCTGGCTTCATTTTGCAGGCGAGGAATACAAGGAACTTGTCAAAGCTCAATGGCTAATAAACGTGGATGCCAGATGCTAGGAACTGACATTTAAACCAAGCTATATACACATTTATATCAAGTACTGCCGAGGATTAACAGGGTCTCTTGCCATGACTGGTGTGGCTCAATGCGTTGCGTGTTATCCTGCAAACTTTCTGAAAGGTCACCAGTTCGATTCCCAGTCAGGGCACATGCCTGGGTTGCAAGCCAGGACCTAGGTTGGGGGTTGGGGGACGGTATTGCCACAGGCCACCAATAGATGTTTCCCTCCCTCTCTTTCTCCCTCCCTTCCCCTCTCTCTAAAATAAATAAATAAATAAAATCTTAAAAAAAGAAGAAAAAAAAAACAAACCAAGTTCTCTCGAAAGTTCTCCCATCGGGTCAGTTTGCACCATTGTGTTTTTAAAACAAAGATCTTACACTATGTAAAAGTATGATAGAAATGCAATTTTCAGTGCATGAGTTTTAATTTGTTTTATATAGCATAAAACAAACAAACAAACAAACACCCTGCCTTTCTCTTCTCCACTCCACCTCCATATCCTCTCTGCACGCAAGGCTAACCTCACCTCCAACCTTTAATTTCCATCTTCCTTCCAGTCATTCCCTTTTTGGGTACTAAAACCCACCAGTGGTAGAAATATCTCTGCGCCTTTCAAACCAGAAGCTAGGCGTCTTTTCCTGCCACTCTCCCAGAGATCTCTCCTCACTTCTTCACCTCTCACTATGGACTACTAGGAACTTGCTACCCAAAATAGCAAAGAAAAAAAACACATTCCACCACCCCTCCTATCTAGGTAAATGCCAGAGCTATCTTCCAGCTACCCTATGACCATTCTGAACACGGACACAGCTGTCAACAGAAGAACAGAAAACAAGAAAGTCCCTGCGCATTTGACCTGACAGAAGACAAATTGTCACCAGTCTCCAAGTCGAAAATAGATCACCCACCTCTCAGAAGGGCACAGGGCCCTTTTCCACTCTTATCTCAGAGGCCTCCAGCGGTTACATGAAATGCAAAATGCACTGAGCACTTGATGGAATGAAATGCCCGCCAAGGACACGATGACAATGACTCTGTAAGGTTACACGAAAATGTGCTGAGCTTCCACAGTGATCGTAAACCCCAGGAAGGACAGGAAGGGACCACACAACGCTTTTTTTCAAGCCGATGGTTGGCCCGGTGGCCTCATTTTTAAATGAGCAAACCCATTCTCCATGTCGTTTCCACCACGTGATTCCCTCTGAACAGTGGATCTAGGAGCCTGTGTTAAAACTAGATCTTTGGGAATAAACGTTCTTCTCAAGGTGTCAAGATCTACCACAATCATTCAGATTATATGACACTAACTGTTCTCTTTTACCTGTCTCCTTCACATTATTTTAGGGGAGTGATAGTTTTGGTGGCCCTAAGCTTCAAGAGACCTACAGCTGACTCAAGTATGTAACTTTTTTTTTTTTAATTTATTGATCTGAGAGAGAGGAAGGGAGAATGAGAGAAATATTGATGTGTTGTTCCACTTACTTATGCGCTCACCGGTTGCTTCCGGTATGTGCCCTGACCAGGGATCAAACCCGTAACCTTGATGTATCTGGACAATGTTCTAACCAAGTGAGCTATCCCACCCGGCCCTCAAGCATGTGACTTTATTAGGCTGCCTCCCAGACAGTGAAATCAACACACAGTGAAAGTCTATAGTGCCCTTCTATAGATTTTTTTTTTTTAAGTATTTGTAGCTCAGCTTTTCATCTGATTCTATATCTCAGGGGGGATGAAGAAAGTTATGTAGAAAAAGCAGGCCAGAGTTTTGGGTGCAGCTTCTCAGTTACTAGTGGGAACCTGCCTGAACTTCCACAGGATTCTGTAGCGCACATATTTCTACCCTCAAGAAGGTAAAGATTAAGCTGCAATGTATGAGGCTCTGTTTGTCAGTGAATTCTGTAACCAGAACAAGATCAGATGCTCCCCATATGTTTTTCTGACTTTAACAATGTCTTGGGTAAATGATAATTCTATTCTTTCTGTTTTTACCTTAATTGATACTCTGGAAGAATTCTATGAATTCCTTTAAAAGCCGAGTAAATTTACCCATCCCCTACCCCAAAAATGAATTCATTGAAAAAAAATCTTTCAATGTGAGGGATACAGCCCTGTTCTTAGTCACAGGACATGCCTTGATTTTTCGTCTCTTCCACCATCATCAAAACACCCTAGGTAAAGAATGTTTCCTGAAATAATTTAAAGGGCTAACAAAAATGTAAGAGTCATACTCATTGGCTGTTCACCTCATATTCCATGTGGCTACTAAAGGAATAATTTTAATTATGGGGAGTAACAGAAGTTTCTCCTATTTTTTAAAGCTGACTCAACAAATTTTGTGTTTAAAAGCAGATCGGATGGCTTATATTTTGGAAGCCTGTTTGGCCTTCTAATTGAGCCATTTAAACTGACAAATTAATCTAGACATGTGCATGCAAAAGCAATGAAATTCTATTTACTTTAAACTCTGCTCCTAAGACTCCTAAGCAGAGTTTAAGTTTGCCCTTAATGTTTCCCAACAAATAGAATTTTTTAAAAAACCTCAAAGAGCAAGAGGGAGGGAGAAGTAGCAATTTGGACCACACTCACAATTCAAACCTGACCTAGCATGTACCAGAAAATACTACAAACTCCTCCTCTACCCGACAAGATTAATGAAAACCAATTACCCAGCACCCAACCGGCTCCAACTGCCCCGAGGCTAACCTCTCCTGCAACTCAACCACCTGTGTGGTGGACTGCACACTTAAACTTGGCCAGTGCTTGGACTGAAAAATAACACTGCCTCTGACATTAATAAGGTAATGAAGTGCAGACCTATTAGGTCTGAGGCCACCGGATGCCCACAAAGTCACCTAAAGACAACTATGAAATCAAGAAGGCGGTCAAGTACTAGACAAGACCAAAGAAGTCTGAAGAAGGTGATATTTGGCAGCCACTTCAAAAATGGTGAACATCGTCATCCAGAAGTGGAAATAGCTGAGTGTCTATTCATATAAATGAATTATTGGGAAGAAAGAGCAGCTCTCCTGTCCAAGAGAATTCCAATTAATAAATGTAGGAGAAATGAGTGAAACAGAAATTCAGCATCAGAACACCACGGAAATAACTGTCGCAGGCAAGCTCCAACGGGTGTTAAAATTAGCAGGTGAAAGTTTCAGGAGAAACAAGATATTTGCATAATCTTACCGTATCTCCCTTGAGATATTCTTACTTATACAGGGGGAGAAAATCAACCTTAAACTTTACAGTTAATACCACCTGAACCAAGTGATTAAGTAAGGCACTGACATGGGCATGTCCCTTCTGTGGGATTCTTATTTTAAAATGCATTACTCAATCTGGTCATGAGAACACGTCGAACGGACTAAACCTAGGGTCTTTTCACAGCAGGGGTTGGAAAATTACAGCTCAAGGGCCAAAATTTGGACCTCTGCCTACTTTCAGAAATGAAGTTACACTGGAACACAGCCGTGCCCATCATTTACATATTGGCTAAGGCTACTTTCATGCTTCAACATAGAGCTGAGTAGCTGTAACAGAGACCATTCAGCCTGCAAAGCCAAAAGGATTTATTATCTAGCCCTTGACAGAAAAACTTGAGTGATCCTTGTTTTAAAAAATTATGGTACTCTTCAAAAGTGTCAAGATTGTGAAAGATAAGGAAAGACTGAAAGGCTATCACACACTGGAGAAGACTATGGAAACATGACAATTAACTGCCATGTGGGATCCTGGGTTGCATCCTGGAATAGAAAAAAAGCATTTATAGACAACTGCTAAAATTAAAAAAAAAAAAGTTTGTATTCGGTTACTAGCTTGTACCAATATTCCTTTCTTGGTTTTGATACATGTATCGAGGTTATGCAAGAAGTTAACACTAGGGGAAGCTGAGCAAGAATAATACAGGAAGTTTCTGTGCTATTTTTGCAAGTTTTATGTAATTCTAAGATCATTTCAAAATAAAAAGTTAACAAGAACTGTGATGAAACTCTTCAGCGTGGTCTGAGGCTGAGGGAGCAGCAGCGGGTGCCTAAGCCAGCATCACCTTTCAAAGTTTGTCTTCATGGGGCTTACAGGCAACTGCGAAAAGAATTCCAATGTCGCTGACACTCCATGCCAGGGACCTGAAGGCAGACAGGATTAGCAGGCAGTATTCCTTGCTTTAACCAACACTGCCTTTACAGCTGTATTACAGCCCCGGCCAGTGTGGCTCAGTGGGTTGGAACACCATCCTGTAACAGAAAGGTTGCAGGGTTCAATTCCTGGTCAGGGCACATACCTGGCTTGCAGGTTTGGTCCCCAGACCGGGCATATACAGAAGGCAACCAATCAATGCTTCTCTTTCACATCAATATTTCTCTCTCTCCCTTCCCCTCTCCCTTCCTCTCTCTCTAAAAAAGCAATAAAAAAAAATGTCCTCAGGCGAGGATTTTAAAAAACCACAACAACAACTATATTATAGCTTGGGGATCCCTGTACTTACAGTACTACATAGAAGGATGAACTTGGACATCTAAATCTCTCCCCTGTGGTCTCTCAAAGCCTAAATCAGCTCCTGAGATAAGTGGACTGAGGACTTTCTTGGAAGTGCCTGCGGGGAGGTTTGGTGCCGAACCCATGGCAAAAGAGACAGGTCTGACAGCAGAGGGAGATAGTGCGTTCCTAGGAGGCAGGACCAGTTCTGTCATCGGCTCCTAGAACAGCCCTGATAAAGGAGGGAAATGCCTTCTGCGGGGGCGCCCCTTCTTTATTTATTCACAGCTGTCCCTGTGTGGTCAGAGAGGAAGGTGAGAGCGGCTACCCCTGCCTCTCTCCCATCAGCAACTGCCCCTAAACAGAAATAGGCCACACGGAGTCGAGATTTTTTGTGAATTTTAGCAAAGTCACATCTACAATTACGCCAAAATAGAGAAAAAGTGAATCAGAGAAACTGGCTGTGAGAAAGAAGTGGAAAGAAAAGACGAGCAAGGAGATGGGACCAGGCGTGAGAGACATACAGAAGGAGCAGGAAGTTAAAGGGCGAGGGCAGCGCTGCCCTGCAAGAAGCAGCTGGGCAAACCGACCCTTAGTCCAAGAGGACTAAGCTGGGGCGAAGAGGAAGGTCCCACCGAGCTGAGCCGTGGAAGGTTGGTCAGCCTCCCCCAAGCACCCACCACTCCCGGCCCCCAGGTGAACTGTTGCTGTGAACTAGAGCCCAGGCTGATACACCCTGTCTGTTAGTCCCAGAGCTGGCTAAACACCCTTGGCAGGTCTTGGCTCACAGCTGAACACGCGACCCAGCGAGGCCGAGGCCATCCATCACAGGAGCCAGGTGAGCAGAGAGACGGATGGAGCTCCGAGAAGGAGGCTTCTACCACCTTTTTAGCTGACATTGCTCACCTCCCCACTCTGTGAGAAATGAACCCTTGGGCGGGGTGGTGGGGGGAGACCCAGGCTAAGGCCAGTGCCATGTGGAGGAGGAGGAGGAGGCAGCCGCGTTTTATGAATGGGCCATCTGGACAGGAAATAGCCCGTGGGCCTTCCCCCGGCTGAGCCGTCCCTCCTCCCTCTGGAAATTCTTTCAGCCCCATCTGCTGGGAAGGAGGCAACACACCCAGGGAGCAAACCCACCACCCACTCCTGGGCTTCTGCCCCCACCAAGAACATTCCAGTGGTTTTTGCCAAACTAAATGCTCTCCCTCCGCGAAGCCTGAATGACAACAGGTGCCTGCCTCTAAAGCCACCACTCACAGTTTCTGGATTTTATTGTTTTTCAAGACATTTAGAACAGTGCTGTCCCACTACGGGAAATTTCAGCTAAGGGGGCGAAAGGGGGCAGGATCAGCATAGAGATAAAATGAAGATCGAGGTGCCCTTCGGCTGCCTCTGGCATGAGATGGCATGAGCTGTGAATGACAGTCACCAAATGACTGACTCCGCGGCCATCTGCGGGCTGGGCCTGTCTGCCTGGATGGGAAGTGTGTGTGCACGTGCCTCAGTCTGTCAGGGCTGGGGGAAGACAGGCCTGCATTCCAGCCCCGCTGCAGACAGACAGAGCTCTAGCCTCTGCTTTCACCTGCTCAATCTTACCACCTCACCCTTGAAGACCATCTAAGGGTTCACAAAGCACTTTTAAATAATTACACTGAACTTTCAAAACCACAGGTAGGGCACCAAGCCATGGGAGGTTACACATGGCATGCCCAGCTGAAGGACTGCAATAAATATTTAACAAGAAAATGACAGTGACACTGAACGTTTAATGGGTAAGTACTATGTGCCAGATACTAACCACCCTACACAGGCTCCATCCTTGCTCCGGCCCTGGGAGGAAGAGAGGAGTATTTATAGATGAGAAACAGAGGCTCCATTATATAGATGAGAACACTGAGGCTCAAGAAGGCCAAGTTCTCTGGCCTTCACATGGTTACTTAGTGGAGTGTTCTGGAGTTGAACCCAGACCCGCCAGTTTACCCACTATGAAAGCTCCTTGTCTCTGACCCATGGTGGCAGCCGAGCGGGAAGCTCACCTGTGCTCTGGACCTTGAAGAGCGTAAACTGGCTGATCCCAGGAGCCCGGGGCACTGCTGAGCCTGAAACTTTCGGACGCCGAGTCCAGGGTGCCTTCAACTCTACCATGAAATTGTCACATCTTTGTTGTTTTTAACATTTCACTTTTTATTTTTACTGAATTTACTGGGGTGATGCGGGTTAATAAAATTATATGTTTCAGGTGTACAATTCTACAATACATCATCTGTGTATCGTATTGTGTGTTCACCACCCCAAGTCACATCTCCTTCCATCACCAGTTATCCTCCCTTTACCCTCTTCTACCTCCCTCCACCCCCTTTCTTCCTGCTGATCTCCATTTTCTTGATTTTGTTTTTTGCTTAATCCCTTCACCTTGTTCACCCAGCCCCCACTTTCGCCCCTCCCCTTTGACAGCTGCACTTATTCTATTCCCTGTACCTGTGTGTCTCCTTCTATTTTGTTAGTAAGTATCGTATGAAGTCATTCTATCTCAGACACTCTCCTCCTACCCACTCCTTCTGAAAAAAAATTTGGAGCTAGAAACACTCTTTAAGGTCATCAGGCTCAACCCCTTCATACTTTAAGTCTCCATGTCTCAGGGACGCGAAGGCCACCGACCAGAGGGGCAGCCGCGGAGCGGAGGGGAGCGTCCGGACCCCGCCGGCCTGCGCTCTCAAGGGCACCTCCCGGAGCCACCTGCGCCTCACCAGAAACGAGCAACAAGGAAGAAGCCACACAGTCAGACATTTTTCATGGTAGCCAGGACTCAGGAGGTCCCTTCTACTGTGACACTGCAGTGAGGAGGATGCTGCTTTAACTGAAGTGAACCCAGCTGAGAGAGGATTCACTCTTCACGGTCTCGGCGTGGCCGCAGAACCAAGCATGTCTTAAAGCAGAATTCCGTTGAGTGACATTTAATTGGACAACTAATGGCAACTTGATGCATTTAAATTCCTTCACGCCTACATGCTTTTTGCATAATCATTTTTAATCTTTGCTCTTTGGGTTTTTTTTAAAAATGGGATTCTGTTTTGCGGGAGTAAACTGTTCAGTACTCCCATGGCTCCATTTCCCTGCCCTTGGGTTGAAAGAAATCCCTCCTTTTTCTTCACAGGATTTATCTTTATGTCTGTTTTTATGGTTATCCGTACATTTATGGTTTCTGTTTGTTTTCTCCACTAGACTGTAGGCTCCACCCATAAGGACCATATCTGTTCTGCTCATCACTCAACACCTATAACAGCATCTAACACATAGTAGGCGTTCAGTAAATACTTCTTTTACTTGAATGAACTAGGAATGAAGTGTCCCATGAGGAAGCAGCAAGCTCTGGAGGATGAAAACCCCTTTTCTACAGGCCAAACAATTTGGAAAGCTATTATTCTAAAAAATAAAACAATGAGCAACACTCCAGTTTTTCCAAAATACCACTTATCAACAAACAGATCTGAAAGCAGCAATCTGATTCTAGCCTTATTTGAAATCTTAAAAATTCTACAGTGACTGAGAGATTTCAATAAAGTTTTCGCATTTTCAGACACACTGAATTTTTTTAACTTTTACTTTTCCTCAGAGCTTCTTCTGTCCTCCAATTTCAAATCCAGTATTGGATTGAGAGCAACAAAGAACATTTGGTGGTTCCAAGGAAGCCAAACTGAATTATTCCAAGGACACAGAGACAAGAACAAATAGGTTTATCATAACCAAGCAGACTGTAAATCAGAAAAGAACTAGGAATTTTTCTTTGTAGACACTTGCACTGCGGCTTTCAAAATTCTTGAAGGAAGTAATGTTAAGATAAACTCTACAGCCACAGAATGTCACACGGAGAAAAACTACCATGTGAAGAGTTTGAAATGTGCAGGAACCCAAGTGTGAGAAGCACATTGCATGCTCCAGCTCCATAAATTCTGACAGTGATATTTCTAATTAGCATTTCATCTTAGCGCGCAGTTTTTCTTCCACCGATTTTTTTCCTTCTAAATGTTTTGTTTAAAAGTGCCTGTCTCGGCTATAACTGTCCCATGCGCTGTTTAACTTCCTACACAACTGAACAGGCTCCTTTCCAATGTCCATTTTTCTCTCTGAGCCGCAGGGCAATTGCATGCGGCCAGCACCAGCGGGAAGCAGGAAGCAGCAGAACAAGGACACTGAACACTTCGGCAATCCCCGTTTCAGCCCCTGGAATGCACAACTGGCACCCGATCCCGTGCTGAAGTTCAGTGCAATGGCAATGTCCTGGTTTTACCCTCCGCGCTTTGGAGAACAAAGAGAAATGCAGTCAGTCCTTGGAGCGATGCAGAATCACATCTGGGATTTATCGTCCATTCCTGGAATGCCCCAGAAGGAGGAATCCAGCATCTGATATCTATCTGTGTTGGCTAATTATTATTGCAAGTGACACCAAATAAATGCTACCTGAATTATGTCTAACCTTCATTCCTTCTCTTTCTCAGAGACCCCTTTATAGCCTTGGGTATATTTGAGAAATAAAAGCCCCACCTTCCTGCCTGCTGAGCATTCCAGTAGGTGACTTATGCATATGATTTCATTTAACCCCCCTGCAACAACCCTGAAGTAGTATTATTATCCCATTTTCACAAATGAAATCAGGGTTCCAAGAAATAACTTCCAAGGCCATAGTTAATAAGTGGGAGGGCCGGAATATGAGCCCAGGTCTTTCTGGATCCTCCAGGACCCAAGGGGACCAGGTAAGCCTCATCAGGAGCTCTCAACTATTTCTAAGAGCTAGTGCTATACCACCTGGCTCCCAAAATCTGAACCCCAACTTTGCCACATACCACTGGAAGTTACTTCACTTCTTCTTGTCTCAGTTCCTTTGCTATAAAAAGGGCATAATAATTGCTATCTGTTTCATAAGGTTGTTAGAGGATGAAAAAAGTCATTCGAACCATGTTGTAAGCACACAATAAAGGTTAGCTGCTAATAATAGGCTGTGATGATGATGATGGTTGTGGTACAGGTTTCAAAGATCAGCCTCTCTTCTTGACTTTGGGCTCCTCCCAAACCTAGACCCATGGTTCTAGCTAACCTCTAACCCATCACAGTTCTTCAACAAAAACTTTATTCTACTAACCAGACTCTCTTCTTTATTCTACCAGTCTTCTCTGGGAATAACTTCAGTAACTTCACTTCCATTGATCCAAAACCTACTCATTCCCTCAAGGTCCCTCCAAATCCCACCCTCTCCATGAAGTCTTCCCCCAAACACTGAGGCCCCATTGGTCTTCTCCTTCCAGATCATCTGCCTAAAGTTGGCACTTGGAACATCATCATCATTCAGCAATACACTAAGAATACAGAATTATATCTTGACCTGAAACATTTCCTAGGTATTTCAACTTTGTCTTATCCCTACAACTTGGATGCAAGCTCCTTGAGGACAGCATGTGAGATATTTCTGCCTCCTCTACAGGCAATGACACAGATGTAGCATGGTACACACACACACAGATGTATAAAAAAGGCGTATCCTCTGGTGGGAGAATCCTAAAGTTACTGCTTCTATTATTTTAAGATACTTAAAATGATTATTTGAGGTAGTTTAATTACCTCTGAGAGTACAGAATAAACTCAAGAAAAAGTTGAAAGAATATAGTCCATCAATATCCTCAAAAATAAGAGACCACGTATTTTATCTCAAAGACTTAAGCAGTACCAATCTTAATGCCTGCACCTACTATTCGCTTGTTAAAATGCAGGCTTCCAAATGCAATTAAAATTATTTGGATTAAAAAGCTTCAACACTTTTAATCCAATGAGCTTCTAAGTGATCCACAAAGACTTGGAAGACATTATAGAGCTTGTGCAGTCTTGACACAAATGTCTAGCTACAGGTTACACAATTCAGGTCTGCCTGTCATTTGGAAATGGGCTGGGAATTGAGAATAATTCTAAGGAAATATTCAGCACTTTTTTATACTGCAGGACATTGAAATCCTTGCTCTTAAACACAAGTAGAAGAGCGAAGACAGTAGCCTTGGATTGAAGAGCTCACTGTTGCAAGCAAAGCCCCAAGAACATGAGACAGGCACAGAATAATGACCTGGTGACAGTCACAGGTTCTCTAATGGATTTTACAGAACATAAGAATCGACCATGAAAAATTCAAACACGTACACTATCCTACACAGTTCATTTGTGATTAAAACCCTTCCGATACATCTGTGGACTAATAATAACTAGTAAGTGACTTTTGTATGTCTTCTCTTCCACCTTACACACAAAGGGACTAAAATGTTCCTTTAAAGAGAGACCCGCTCTCTCCAGGCAACAACCCTAACACATAACTGCAGTATGAAAGTAACAGGGGCTGGGGTGTCTAAAAAACAAAGTGAGGTCCAGTCCCTGCCCGGAAAGACACACCCTCAAACTGCCAGTGGAAAGCTTCTCCATGGAGACTCATTCTCCTCCAGATGGAAGCCGACCCCCCAAAGGTGTGCCGCACATAGAAAATAGTATTCCCTTTATGTGTGCAAGCACGAGTTACGAAGCCATGACAATTTCAGATAGTGCTCCACTTCAACACACTGGCCCCAGATAACCTCTGAAACATAACTAAACCTCATTACCCCACTTTCAATATAGGCCATCTTCCTCAAGAAGCCAGGAGTTGAAAATAAATGGGTTACTCTCCTCACCTGTGGCCTTGGCCCAAGAGACTGAGACAGACAGACACAGAGAGAGAGAAAGAGACAGAGAGAGAGAGAGAGAGAGCGCGCGCAAGAGAGAAACTTAAAACATCCCCACACATTGTCCCAAATAATTATAATATCAAGGCTATAACCTTATATGGGAAAAGTGTTATGCAAAAAGTTTACTAGAGAATCATCTTTTTAAAAAGAAGAAAAACCCAACCATCTAAATATACAACAGAGGAATGGCTGTATATACTTATAAAATATTATGCAGCCAGTATGTGTGTTTGTAAAATAATGGTGACATAAGCAGCCCTCAAAACTAGACATTATGATACAATTAAAACTGGGGTGGGGGGGGGGAAAGAAAAACTAATTTATGTAGAGAAAAATAAGACAAAGAGACTACTCCAAATAGCAGCTAACTGTGTACAGTGGATCCATGAGGAGTTTTTCCTATTTTTCTAATTCCTAGAAGAAACACCTATTAAGAGTTATTTGAAAAACCCAGCAGATTCAGGTCCATGGCACATCCCAGCATGTGGGGGGGCACTGTCGCTCCAACAGAGAGAACCCGGCTTTCCCACTGCAGGAGAAACGATCCTCTCTCCGGGGACCACTGTGATCGCCCAGGTCTGGAAGTCTCCACTCCGGGGACAGAAGCTGCCAACGGAGCACTGAGGACGCGGGGGAGACGAGCAAGCGAGCGGGCGCGTACACCTCCCCGCGCCCTCGCGGAAGAGCGCCCAGGCGCAGCGCACTGGCCTGGGTACTTTCAGCAGATGACCCCGAGAGTCCGGAGGGTCCAAGAGGGCGACAGCCAGACAGGAGAGGCGGTCTCCGCGGGGCGGGGTCGCAAGGTCCTGGCGTGGGGCGGGGGCACAAGGTCCTGACGCCGGTGACCCTGAGCGCCAGGGGAGAGGAGGCTCCCCTGCAACATGCTCGCGGAGGTTTCTCAGGTTTCTAGGGTTTTTAAACTCACACAAGGATTGAGTTATTCGGAGAGCCCAGCAGAAACAAGCAGGATTAAGGAGAGGAAAGCTGATTGAGCCATAACGTGACAAGGGATGCCACTCTGCCACTTCCCACCCTCTGGCCGCCAGGTCCCACAGAAACCTCACCACTGCCCCCACCCGCAGGGTCCGGGGCATCGCCACCAAGCTCGCCCGCAGGCAAGCGCGGGAGAATCGGCTTTACGTGCGCGGAGAAGCCGCCAAGGGGTCCCCAGGAGCCCCCAGGTAAAAGCAATCTCAGACATCCAACGAGAATTGTGCATTAACAGACATCTAACCAGAGGAAGAACTTGTCATATAGGCCCTAACACACCATATGTTTGCCACACCCCAGCCGGAGGGGGAAAGTCCGATTTAAGCCCTGGAATTCCTCAGAGATGAGTAGCTGTCAGCCACCGCACCTTTGGGCCAGCTGACACTGACCTTCATACCAGACCTTAAAGGGATAAGGGACTCTCTGTTTTAATAGTTTAAGGAAGCGGTCCTAAATAACATGAATAACCCAACCAAAGTGGATATTCTATAAATTAATATTTAGAATTCATCCTTTAAAAAAATATTTAAAGGAGTGTCATAGAAATACTGTTAATAAACATGTAAAAAGATTTTTAAGCTCTGGCTGGTGTGGCTCAGTGGATGGAGCCCCGTCTTGCGAACTGAAAGGTTGCCTGCTTGATTCCCAGTCAGGGCACATGCCTGGGTTGCAGGCCAGGTCCCCAGTAGGGGGCATGTGAGAGGCAACCAGCGCAAGTACCTCTCATGCATTCATGTTTCCTCCCTCTCTTTCTTCCTCCCTTCCCCTCTCTCTAAAAGTAAATAAATAAAATCTTTAAAAAAAAAAAGATTTTTAAAAGCCACTATTTCTATTACTTTTTTAAATCCTGAACTAGAGAAATGTGTCTGCTTAGACATTGTCCTAGGCACTACACAAATATTAACTCATCCCTGAGGTAGGTACAATGGCTGCACCCTTTTACAAAGGTGGTGACTGAGGCACAGGGAGGCTAAATAATTTCCCCAAGGTCACACAGCTGGTAAGTGGCAAGTAGCAAAGCTGGTATTCAACTCAGGCAAAGTGGCTTTCACATCCTTTCATGAAACTCTCATAATTTTCCGGGTGAAACCCCTATCCTCATAAATTCCTGCTGACTGAAAACTGATACAACTTTATGTAAAGCAATATGGCAAATATATCAGGAACGATAAAAATATTCATACCTTTTGACCTAGCAATCGCATTTCCGGAAGAAATTCCAAAGCTACATGTGTAAAGATATCTATTACTGTAGCATTGATCAGGGGAAAAACTCAAAACATAATTTTTCATCGGTTGATGGATTATTAGATAAATTTTGGTGGATCAGCTCAGTGGAATATTAAGCAGCCATGGTAAATTAAATTATGAAGATGATGCAGCTGAAAAAAACTTACACTACATTAAGTAGAAAAAACAATACAAAATTTCATGTTCCATTTCAAAATATGTGTGCATGAACAAATATAAAAGAAATGAAGAAGAAATAGGTAAATTATTGCATCTGATAAAGAGATTACTGGGCCCTGGCCAGGTGGCTCTATTCGTTGGAGCATCATCCCATACCCCAAAAGACTGTGTGTTTGATCCCTGATCAGGGCACATACCTATGTTTCAGGCTCGGTCCCAAGTGGAGGCGTGTGCGGGAGGCAGCTGATTGATGTTTCTCTCCTCTCTCCCCTCCTCTCTCTCTCTCAAATCAATAAAGACATCCTCAGGAGAGGATTTTTTTTTTTTTAATTTTAAGAGACTTTTGGTAATTATCTTATTCTATCAAAAATGTCCCTTTATGTTTTACAGTGGAGCCGTTACAAATAAAACCTGGAGAAAGGGAAGTATGTCTTAAAGGATTTAGGAGAACAAGCCATAATTTCAGGAGAAGAAAGCCTGCAACAGGGATGATTCTAGTGTATTTAAATGTTTTCTGAGCCAGATTCCCAGTTGCCAGGGAAGGAAGATCATTCTGGCAGCTGGAATTAGCACCAGCAGCCAGCCGAGAGGAACGATGGGGACTCCAGGTCTAACCTCAACCCTACAAATCGTAATGAAAAAAGCAAGGGGCTTTTCACACAGTCCAGTCATGAGAAATTTAGGCTCAGATCGCACCTCAAAAGACGATGTAAGGACGTGCCGTATTCTTCACTTCCTCGCCTGTCTATCTGTGCCAGGTGCCATCCAACAGTCCCTGAGAAAGAGACATCCATTTCTTAGGTTCACCCTGAAACTCCAACACAGGAAATCCTTAGACTCCCGTAAGGGGTCAAGTTGAGGTAAGGAAAAAAAACAAGACAAAAATGTTCTTTTTAGCAGGAACCACCCAACAAGCTGAAACTAAAAGGTTTCAAAGTGACGAATCCTTAGATTCACTAAGGAATAAGGTTGAGTCAAGGTAAAAACCAAGACAAAAATACCTGAACAACTGAATATGATGCAATCAAATGGTTCAAAGAAATGGCATATTGTTTTGAATTCACAACTCTGATTATCAGGGCTTTGTCCACTCAAAAAGTCCCAAGCAGCTTTCCATAGCAGTGCTTAAGGGCAGTGGCAACATACGCCTTTCCCCACCGCCACACCTACCTCTACCTTGTTTTACTAATTGGACACGGCCAAAAATGTCAGTCTGGCTAGGAGAGGCAATCCCTTAAAATTTCTGCAACCAAGTGAGGGTAGAGTGTCTTCAGAATTAAAAACAATGTTCTGAACCTGTAAGCGAAGTAATCAAATCCAAACTTTTATTGAAAAAAATCATTGAAGCATGTAAGTGGTTTGTTGAACTACAGGCAAAAAACCACAGATTTTTCAGACGGGATAGTCGTCTATAACCACATCATACATTTTGATTGTTTTTAATAAAAAATGCAAATAATATGTATATGGAAAGAGCTTATTGTTTATATATCATTCCTAGTCCCCAAAAGTCAAATGACCACCTTGCCACACACATACCCCTTCCCCATGCTCCCCTCTCAGGCTCCTCCCATACCAAAAGGAAAAAAAAAAAGGAAATTTTGCCTCTCCTTAAAAATGATGATGCCTTAAAGGAGCTTGGGACAACATGAGTTCAATATACATTCACATAAAAATACCATTTTGAAAATCACCTTTCAAAACCACAGAAACAAGGGCCAGGACTTACTATGATAAACAGGTTTAAAAAAAAATGTTTTACCCAAAAAATGTTCACAGGGAACATGCCCTCAGAAGTTGTTCAAAAAAGAGCCTTTGTCAGTCCCTGCCTTCAAGTGAAACTTTAGGCCCAAGAATCTTAAGATTTAGGATCAACCCTGCCCTCTGCCCTCCCCTCCCTTCACAGGCCTCAAAGAGCAGAGACATTAAAAAGATTTCAAAGAGGGAATTTAAGAGGGTTTCTGAAAGTTTTCCCTAACACTCTCATCACTCATCGCGAACCCTGGACAGGAATGACACTCATTACGTTTTTCCCTCTCCCTCCCTCCACCTGTTGTCCCAAGTCTCAACGGTATGCCAGGGCCATTTGCACTTTCTGCTTGAATGACAAAGTCTCCCCAGCTCTCCCTAAAGCTGGGTGGCTGCTTCTAAACTGAAGCCCCTAGAAAAATATGTACCAATTAGAGGCTACTTGATACCTAAGCGTCACAGAATGGCCATAGGTTTGTTGGTTGGTTGATTGGTTGGTTGGTTGGTTTTTCTCATTTTGTTTTTTTCAGTTCAATGACTAGCTCCACCTTAACCTTCCAGAAAAAGGGAAGCTGGGATGGGTGGAGACACACAAACCAAGATAGCGAGATAGCAGGGGAATATGGTTAGTTGCCCCTAACTTTTTTGTGGGTCACCCACTCTAGGTAGACCTAGCCACAGCTCAGAATTCCAGGCGGGATGATTGGCATAAGTAAGTAATTGAGTTAAGGGGAGATCTAAAGAAAGACTTCACGTTCACATTCATATGCTAAACTCGGTTAAAAATAGACTCAAGAAGGGTCTGACTTCACTTTTAATTTTAGCCTGGTGATGAACAGGCACTAAAGACAGAAAGTCACCAGGCGTTTTCCTGAGTGCAGTGATCTTCATATTTTTATAAAAAGGAAATGCAGCATGTTCTATTAATAAAACTGCTGTAGCCTCGGTTAAATATGGACAGTCTGTAAATCAGGGCTCCTCTGGATGAGCTGCCCCAGGCCGGAGGCTTCCTCACACCCAAGCCCTGGCAAGTGGGCGGGTCACATGCAGTGGGGGAAAGTGAGCCAGACGCCCAGAGACCAAAGGCCCCAAGGTATGGCTCCTGGACACGTCCCAGATGACCAAGTGACTCGACCAAGTGACTCGACCAAGGGCATTGGCTAGGAACTTTTAAGAAGGGCTCATGAGAAGAAAGATCCATATTGCAGGATGGAACTGTGTGTGTTAGGACGTTTAGTGAGGGAAAGGAAGCAGGTTACGGCTCTAAGAGGTCAATAGGGTAGGAGGGGGAGAAAATGTGGTGCTTCCTTCAGAAAGGACAAACAATTTCACCTTTTCTTCCCAGTGTCAAAGATGGTGAAGTTCAAGTTGGCCTCCAGTTCTCCTGCTGGACTTTTCTACGGACCCACCTAAGAAGGATCTTCTCTGGCTGCCCTGGGTTATCAGACCACATAACAATATAAAATGTGGCCGGGTGGATAAATGATTGCCGTCAGAGTGCTGAGCCTTGTCACCCAGGCAAAACAGTAATCCCAAACTTGGGCAAGACTTCCTCCCAGGTCCTAGAGAAAGTGCTGGAGAATGTGCTAAGGCTTGAAGGAGAAGGGGGCGCCCAGGTCACAAAGCACTTCCAAACACACAATCCTCAGCCCAGCTCTGGGATTCTTAGAAACTTGGTGAACTATGCTTCTGCTCTCCCTTCTAAATACACATCTAAGGCCTCACAAGCTCGTGAAGTCCTCCCAACAACCAGATGAGGCTGACTGAAGAAACCGAGGCACAGAACATAAAGTCCTACAGCTAGTAAGTGACAGGTCGTGCCGCTTTAACCCAGGTGTCTCTCAGTCCAAAGCCCAGAGTGGTGCAACAGGCAAGACCTAACCAGGTCCAGGCGGGAGGTACGCAGTCTTTCCACTTCCTTGCCTTTCACTTGGGCAAATTTCCCCCCCTCAAAAGAACACCAGCTCTGACATTTTAGTTCTGATTTTTGGTGCTTATTTTGCTTTTGCTCCCATATTCCCATGTTTATATGACAGCTGCTTGTGAAAACCTATAAACCCTCAATCTAAATAATCCTGTAATAATCTGAGCCATTGAGGGGCATAAAGTCTACAGGGTAAGGTGGAAAGACCACGAGCTTGGGGCCGGACAGATGTGAGTTAGCATCTTAGCCCTTCTAATCGCTACCCAGGTGACTTCAAGAGTATGTTCCACAGCCCAAAATTAAATTCAGGGACAGACGATATCAGGGTCAGCCACTGACTGAGCTGCTGGGTTTTACTTTTTTTACTTTTATTACGGACACTTTCTAACTGTACAGAAGCAGAGCGAACAGTATAATGAAGTCCCGTGTACCCATCACCCAGCTTGTACCCGATGCCCATTCTCACCCTCCACACTGCTATTTTGAAGCCTAATTCCAGATACATCATTTTATCCATAAATACTTTAGTATACAGCTCTAAAATAGAGTAACATTTTAAATTTTAACATAATCACAATATCAATATTGCAAAAATAAATACATGAATAAATAATTCTATAATCCTTTTTTAAATATTTTATTTATTTATTTTTAGAGGGGTATAAGTAGCAGGAGGGAGAAAGAGAGAGAAACATCCATGTGAGAGAGGAACATTGATCAGGTGCCTCTTGTACTCGCCCCAACAGGGAACAAAGCCACAACCCAGGTATGTGCCCTGACCCCTGACCAGGAATCAAACTAGCGACCTTTCGCTTTGCAGGACAACACCCAACCAACTGAGCCACACCATTCAGGGCTAATTCTATAATTTTTTAAAAGACTTTATTTACTTATTTTTATACAGGAAGGGAAGGGAGGGAATAAAGGAGGGTAAGAAATATCGATCAGTTGCCTCCTGCATGCCCCCAACTGGGGACCTGACCCACAATCCAGGCACTTGCCCTGACTGGGAATCGAATAGGTGACCCTTCAGTTTGCAGGCGACACCCAACCCACTAAGCTGCACCACTCAGGGCTAACTCTATAATTCTTTAGCCTCAACATCCAATGTGTTCACGCGTCTTCACTAATCTCATATTTTCTTTACTATTTTGTTTGTTTGAGCTGGGATCCGAGCAAGGCTGCACTTGGCTGTTAAGTCTTTGTGGTCTCTTTTAATCTATAGATTACTCCTCTCGCTGTTCTTATTCTTACAATTTATTTGTTGAAGAAACCACGTCTTCTGGCCGGAAGAATGTCCCACACTCCAGATGGTTGATTTTTATCTCCGTGGTGCTGTTTTGACACGTTCCTCTTTCCCCTGCATTTCCTATAAACTGGGAGTTAGTACTTGAGCCTGGCAAGGATGCCGGTTCTATTTCTGATAGTGCCATGTACTTCCCACTACATCACCTCAACAGGCACATGATGCCTAGAGTCTTTCTTTTCTGTGACATTAAGATTGATTAGTGGCTTTGAAAGTCGTCAGTCTGAACCACCCATTATAAAGTCTCCCACTGGCTCCAGCTAGTGTTTTAGCAGCCGTTTAATAACCATGTTGTTTAAACTCATTATTCCAGAGGGGATGCAAAATGGTGATGTTCCAATTCTGTCATTCCCTCTGTATTTGTTAGATGGAATTCTTCTGTAAAAAAGAACTTTTCCTCATCAACAATTACTCTCAAGTAATTAATAAGAAAAGGCAAAATAAATATCTGATAAATCTGTCTCTCTCTTGACCAGTTTTCAGAATGAGCTGGTTTCCCAGGATCTACCGGAGGGAACCAAATTTTAAACTCAGGGTTTTTACACATTGTAATGTATTTAATGCATGTCAATCCATGATAGTTTTCTTTTAAGCTCAAATTGTTCCATATTTGGACATGCGGGCGGGGCTTCAACTTGGCTCCCGAGTCCTTTTGACAAGACACAAGTGGTCTTTGATAGCTTCTTTCTGATACAAAATATTCCAACTCGTTTTGTACATTTTCTGTTCCAGACCTGGAATCAGCCATTTTCCTGAGGAATCTTACTTCCTTTTAGTAAGAAATTGTATTTAGAGGCCACCATCTGGACATTACTGGTGCTTACAGTTACTGCCAGTCATTATTTCTAGACTTTTTAGTGGACAAAGTTAGGAAATACTTTTTCAGTTGCTAAAGAGAAAATACATCAGGAGTTCATGCTGACATTTCTAATTTAAATTTAGGATTATAGGATTTTTACTTAACATCTTTGATTATAAAATTGTTTTTTTACGTACTAAAAATATTGGTTTCTGATGATTTAAACATAATTATTTATTTATATATACCTATATATAATCGATTCAGAATAGTAACGCCAGTATTATTACTAACACTATTACTGAAAACAGCTTAAGATTTATTTGGAATTTGTTTTGACCTTAAGATAAATTCCACTATAGACGTATAATCAAATTATTATGTTTTAAAGTTATCTGAAATAATTTTCTGTGTGGTTAAACTAACAACTTGATACATAAATTTGCTTCATTTTGCTGTTGATTCAGGGTTTTTTTTTTCTATTTTAATTAAATTTTGTTTATAGTTCAGAAAAACATCTACAGGGTTCCAAAGTCAAGTCTGCGCAACAAAATATGTTCAGAAAAATCTGGCTTCTCTCCCAACCCAAACATCCATTTCCCTACACCGGTAAACATTTTTATTGGTTTGCTCTTCCATTTCTTTTAATTATAAGCAAATACATACATATATATATCTCTCAGGTTAAAGAAAACATGCTATCTATTTTTTGCACCCTGCTTTTTTCACATAACAATGTACTGTGGATATCATACCCTTCTTTTCGATAGCTGCATAGAATCCCATTGCATGAATGTCCCAACTACTGAAGGGCCTTCGCGTTCTTTCCAGTCTTTTGCTATTACAAATAGCGCCACCACAGAAAGCCTTGTACATATCTTTTCTTATTTTTGCCGAAGTATTTTTGGGGTAGATCCCATAGAAAAGATTGTTTGATCAAAAAATAATGCACATGTAATTTGCTAGATATTTCCAAATTTCCCTCCATAGAGGTCGTACCATTTTTACATTCCCTCCATGAGGTGATATGTTTTACATGTTGGCTTTAAAATTCTTTTTAAATCCCTAAAATCTCAGGGGCCTTAATTAAAAATCCATGAAAGGGATTTTAATTAAAACTAATTCAAATCTACATTTAGACAAGGAAAATTCTGGAGGGTAATGAGCAGTGATGTGCTCAAGAAAATGCCTTTACCCCCAACCTATCCCACTTATGTCAGAAAGTTAGGTACGGTATTAAATATTGAGACTGAAAATATCATAGGTCGGTTTGGGTCCCTGTGAGCTACAAGTGGTTTCTGATTTGGAAAATCAAAGCGGGGGGTGTGGGGGTTGCTTCTTGGTGCTTTTTCCTCTCCTAATTCCCTTTTCACTGTTTTAACAAATCACAGATCTGACGTGGATCGAGTGCTGGCTCCTACCCACAGCCGCACCACTGACGAGCATCACCTAAGCTTCCCTTCCCCCACGGTATGGTCCCAGCACCTGAGCTTAGGCGGCATGTGGTCTTTGTTGGTTCTTCCAGGTCATCCCTACTTCTAACATCTCTCAGGTCTGGCCTCTCCTCTCCATCACCACTGCCACCACCTTCATACAAGTAGGCAACACTTCAGGGACTTGTATATCCATGATCTCATTTACTCCTCACAATAACACTGTAAGGTGGACGCCCTACTTGACACCCAAAGAAAGGGACACGCACTGAAGGTAAGTAATTTGTCCAAGGCTACACAGCTAGCGAGCAAGTAGGGGACTGGGATGCAAAGGCAGGCATTTCACCCCCAATACCTACCTTTAACTATCGTGCTATGGTGCCTCCTCATTACAGATGCTCATCACCTGCATGCAGGGGCCTCCTAACTGACATCGCCACCTCCAGGCGCAAACCTACACACACACACGCAGCTCTGCCCATATTCCTCTTTTCTCCAATACCCATTTGGTTATCTGCCAAAACACCAATCTCATTCCACCCAAAGATAACATTCAAACTCCTAACCTTGAGAGACATGGTTCTGTGTCACCAGCAACCAGCCTTATGTTACATCCTTAACTCTCCCACCATTCCCCAGCTACCCCATCCCATGTCGGCACCTTTTCATCGAAAACACACTCATGTCAAGGAGAATTACTTGGAGGGTCCCAGTTCACCGTGCTCTTTCTCATCATCTCTGAAAAGGCATTTCTACCTAGAGTACTCTTCTCTTCTCCCACCTCCGTCTGACGAACCCCTAGGCATAGATTTCTAAGCAACTCAGGATGGCCTCCTCCAGCAGCTGGACCCTTCCTTCCAGGAGCTTCTTCCTCCACCCTCCATAAGCCCACCCTCACCCTTCTACCACTCAACCCTCTTCTCCACCTGCACTCACAGGTAATCATTTTATTAGGTTTTCTTTTAGTTCTTTCTTCCACCATTTTTATGCAACTAAGGCAAATATATATTCCTATATTCCCCTTTTCTTATGGAAAAGATAGCAATTATTGTGTTGGCCAAAAAGTGTATTTAGTTATTTCTGTAAAATAAAAGACACATTTTTCACTTACACCAATAACTTTATTGATTTGGATATTTTGAGTACGTCAGCTATCTCCCACATGGTATAACACTGATTGTTGTCAATTAATGTCTCAATTTGATCTCAATCAACTTCACCTGGTCTACCTGACTGCAGAGCATCGTATGAAACTTCGCACCTTCTCCATACACTGCATGAGTCTTTTTTTGCATTTCTGTTGCGTTTTTAGCTTTCTTGAAATAATAAACCATAATATGCCAAAAATGTTGCTTATTTCTTCCATCTTCAATCTTAAAATGGCTACACAAAAATTCACTAATTTTGATAATTTTTTTTTAATTGCATGCTGATATGACAGCTGTCACAATACAATCTAACAAAACTGTTCCGAATCGAGTCAAAGACGACTAAGCGTTGCTAGAGCCATCTTACGGCAAAAACCAAACAAAACTTTTGGCCTACCCAATATATACACTTTTGTTGCACCCTGTTTTCTCCCCCATATCCTTGGGATTGATTTCTCCATAACCGCACACAGAGATAGTCCTCACATTGTGGGAGGAGGTAGCTGAATTTATTCACCAATCAATCCCCTGTTGCAGAACCTGTGGCTGTCACAGGCTTTTGGGCCCCGATTTCAAGGGTCTGCATGACACCTAGCCCTTCCGGCTCTTCATCCAACATCAAGATCCCACCAAGTGCACAGCTCAGAGGTCTGCCAAAGAGAGTCCAACGAGACCGGCCGCCACTGCCAGAACCAGGTCACAGTAAGAGCACCGAGGCATTGAAGCCAGGGGCCAGTGGGCGCAGCCCAGGCCCACCCCTTCTTTTCCTCATAAGAGTCACACAGGAACGAGGGCTATGATCTAACATCTTGCACATTCATGTCTGCTTCTTGAATCACACAAAGCTCAGACCACATATAGTTCACATCCTAGGTGGGCTCAGAGAAGAAACAAATGCCACCATGTAACAATGCCTAAGCTTTTAATGAACAGGCATGTTTATTGACAGTTCATCTAGTCCTTCCACAAATATCTAGTGAGCTGCTTCTAGGTGCCAGGTATTATTCTTAGGTGCTGGGGGGGATAAATCGCTGAATAAAATTCCCCTGCTCCTGAAGAGCTTACATGGCATAGACAGAGCTGGAGGAGCTTTAAGACACAATAAAAGTACAGTAAATAAAATAAGTAAGTTACATAAACTGTTAGAAGATGACACGTGCTATGGGAAAAACAGAGCAAGGTAAGGGAGACTGGACAGGAAGGTGCGGGATGCAATTTAAATAAGGCGGTCAGAGTAGGTCTTATTGAGAAATCATGAGCATTATCTTATTTTCTGGGCAACCTCTTTTTGCAACTGCCACAGGTCAATGGACATTATCACTGCCACAATTAAACTGTCATTATTGCAAATGTCAAGGTAATAATAAAGTGTCCCAGCTGCCTTGGGTTGTGTTCTTTTAGAAGTTGCTTGAAATAAGCGGAATGTTCGCTTAGTGCTTACAAACGTTTTTTTGTGATCCAGAAATTTCTGTTGTTGGATGTTTTGAGGCAACGAGGTTTAAGGGGCGCTCCAAGTAGTCATTTCCACCCTTTCTCCTCCTTGGACTGAATCTCACAGGAGAATTTGCCTGGAATTTGCTCACTCGGGCTCCTGTCTGGAGATGACTGAGACAAAAGTCAGGTTATATTATGACACATAGGTGTGCAGCACTTTATTTCTATCAACACATGTTCCCATGTGCCCTCACTGATCATTATCACAACCTGCATGTTCTAGAACAAGCCCAGACGCTGACCCCATTTAACGAACGTGGGACCTGAGAAACTAGGTGCCTTACCTCTGCTCCTACAGTGGCCTGAAGGTACAGCCCAAACCAGAGCTTGGGTTTCTTACTCCCTGGGTCTGTGACCCCACTTAGAATACCCCCCAAACATAAAGGCAGAGTATTTGTGTTTCTCTAGCCCTTTCGGACAGGCAAGCCGAATAAAACCTAAGTTGGAGAAAGCCAAGCTCTGGTCTCACATCAATTCTCCTCCACGAGACCATCCTGAGTGGTTATCGCCTCACAAAGTCAGGTCAAGTCATTTTGTGGCTAAATAGCTCATTCTCTCCTGTATTCAACAAACTATGCACCAGGGACCCTGGCAAATGCTGAGGACCCCAAGAGGAAAGACACTGACCCTGCCCACAAGGACTTCATGGGGTCTTTAGGGAAGACCAACAAGACATAAGTGAGGGGTAAATGCTATAGTGGGGGCCACAGGGCATTACGGGAAAGGGGCACCCAACCCCTCTTCTTGCGTGGGGCCATGGAAAGCTCCCTGGAAGAGGGGAAGTCTAAACGGAATCCATAAAGATGAAAGAAATATTCGAGTTGGGGAGAGAGCAGGTGGTGTGGCAGAGACAGCAGCAGGAGGACAGGGCTGGGCAGCTTGGGGACAGATCCAGAAGAGCTTCTAAACAGCCTCAACCTCAACCTACAGGCAACAAGAAGCTACAGGAAGGCTTTAAGCAAGCGATGACAAGATTAAGGCTATGGTGGTGTGGAGAAAAGAGAGATGTGAGGACAGGCTCTGCTCTGCCGGAGGCGGGGGGAGAAGCTGGGAGGCCTGAGCTAAGGCAGTGGCAGTGGGCACTGGCGGGAGGAGCACAAGCTGGAACAGGTCAGGAGGCCTGGTCTTGAGCCTGGGCTCTTCATCATTGGCTAGGGGACCCTGACCTGCTAGTAGTTACTTAATCCCTACCTACTTCACAGGGTTGTCGGAGGATTAAACGGGATAATCCAGGAGGGGGAAAGTGCCCTAGGAACCCCACAGTGCTGTGTGACCGGCAGGGACACGATGCTGTTCGCTCACCCCCTGCGCGGTGGCGTCTGTGAAGCCTCATCACTAGGAAGGAGGCTTAAAATGAAACTCACAGGCACGCACGTTTTCTCTGCTCACTTAACTTCTCTGAAGCTGAGCGGCCTTTCGTAAATCTGGTCCCCCTTCTAGACCTGGCTTTCTTCTCTGTAAAATCAGAGAACTGAATGAGGCGATCCCTCAGGATTCTTCCGGCTTAACGTTGTGCAGTTGTGTTGTCTTATTCACCTTATATCCCAACTTCCACCATAATAATTATTTGTCCCATGAAAACTTGAAGGAAGATTCAGCCATAGAAGAAAAAACAAACTACGCTAGAGTGGCTCACCCTGAAAACTAACATGGAAAAAAAAAAAGTGTGTATTCCTTAAATGCCTTGAAGGATCATATAAACAGTCTCCATTCAAGGACACAATAGTACAAATTCAAAGGCATTTTCACCCAAAAAATGATTCTCATGCATATAACATCTGTGCTCCTAAAAGGTTAAATTATCATTGACCTACACATTTATCCATGAAAACTAAAAGATATGTCCATATAAAAACTTAAAAAGGGGTATTTATGCCAGCTTTATTTGTGATAGCCAAAAAAATGGAAACAACCTAAAACAACAGGTGAATAGATCAAAAATTTATGATATATCCATAAGATGTAATACCAGTCAACAATAAAAAGGACCAAACATTTGATATATACAAACAAACAAACAAACCAAAAAAAAACCAGATGATCCTTAAAATCATTATGCTGAAAGACACCCCAGAGAATGAGAGAAAATATTTGGAAATCACGTATCTGATAAGGGTCAAGTATCCAGAATTTATAAGGAATTCTTACAATTTCAAAACAAAAAGACAAATAATTCAATTAAAAAATGGACAAAGGATCTGAAGAGATGTTTTCCAAAGATTCCAAACAGCCAACAAAAACGTGAAAAGATGCTCAACGGCATTTAGCCATTAGGGATACACAAATCAAAGCCACAAGAGATACCACTTCATAGCAGCTAGGGTGGCCATAATTAAAAACAAAGGAAAACAGCAAGTGTCGGCCAGTTGTGGAGCAACTGGAACCCTCATTCACTGCTGGTAGGAATGTAAAATGGTGTAGCCACTTTGGTAAACAGTTTGGAGTTCCCTCAATAAATTAAACACAGTTACCACATGACTCAGCAATTTTACTCTAAGATATACTATACTCAAAAGAACAGAAAAAGATGTTCGTGCAAAAACCTGTTCACGAATGGTCAGAGCAGCACTATTCACAATAGTCCAAAGGTAGAAATAACCCAAATCCATCCCCTGAAGAATGGATAAACAAAATGTGCTCTATCCATACAATAGAATATTATTCAGCAATAAAAAGGGAATACTGATATATGCTAGGACATGAATAAACCTTGAAAACATTATGCTAAGCGAAAGAAAGCCTGATACAAAAGGCCATGTATGGTATGAGTCCATGCATATGAAACGTCGAGGTAAATCCTTGGAGACAGAAATCAGATTAGTGGTTGCCAGAGGCCTGGGGTAAGGATGGAATGGGGGAACACTGCTTAATGGGGACAGGGTGACACAAATATTCTGGAACTAGATAGTGGTAATGGTTGTACAACATTGTGAATGTACTAATACTGTTGAATTACACTTTAAAATATTTATACTGGTAAATGTTATATGTATTTTACTGCAATTTTAAAAAATATTACTACCCCAAAAAATCATTATGCTGAGAGAAGCCGGTGGGTTGGGGTTGGAGGGGGGAACACACTGTGCTTCCATTTGTATAAAGTTCCAGAAAACGCTAACTCCTCTACAGTGACAGAAAGCAGATCAGTAGGTGCCTGAGGGGGAGGAAGTTAAGAGAAAGGGAGAAGCATGAATTATAAAAGGCATTAAGAAACTTTCAGGGGTGATAAAAATATGTATCAGCTTGATTGTTTGCTGGATGCTTTTGCAGTTTAGCATATTTCAACTATGCCTCTGTAAAAAGACAAAAACATTTTAAAAATTATTACTGGACCTCTAAATTTTTAGATTTAATAAATTTCTATTTGAAATACACTGAGAAACTTTACCGTAAACCCTTTCACCGGTCAAAAGCAAACGATCCTTTTCTGATTTATTGACTCTATTAAACCTGATTTTTAAATACTGTGGCTTCTTAAAGCAAAAGAACACCTGAACAGTGTCTGCTAAGGCCGTTCAAGAAGTACGTCTGGTGGAGACTGAGCAAGCTTGATGTGGCTGTGTTTCAAGTCAGGAATTCTTTATACTATTAATAGGAACCTAGGACACTTTAAATCATTGTTGATTCCTGGTTTTCTGAATTGGTTCAGAAATGGTCTGGTAGAAGTTGGCAGACACTCACTTTGCAAATCAAACTATCATATCTGTTATTATTTTAGCACATGCTGAGAGGATTATAAGTGTTTATATACTCTCAGTGAGCATCAAATTCAGATCTTGCCTAACATGCATAACGAGCAGAGTAAGTCAGTGAGTCAATGCCAGAGTCAGATTTGCTCGTGGAATTTAAATTGGGATATGGATTTCACTTTAAACCAAAAGGCATACTTAAATTACAAGAAAAAAAGGGGGAGACAAAAAATGGTTTTAATTGGATTGCTTAGTTTGCCTCAAATTAAATTTTACCTACTTTCGAATTTATTTCAGCAATTTTTTCTATAATTTTTTGTAAACAATGGGTTTTCTAGAAATTATTTTGAGGACACAGATATTTACACAGAGATGATATAATCACCTGTATTCGCATAACATTCTCCCATCCCAGCCCCACCCCACCAGTTCTTCATAAATACTGTTTTTCTTAGCTTTGCTGTTTCCTTATAAGTTTGTGGTTTGATTCACTCATCTATAAAATGTGGGAAATAGCTGCCCTTACCTCAAGATTATTGTTTGGTTAAATGAATTAAACATACAGAAAGTGTTTAGAATAGAAGGTGGCACATGGAAAGCACTCAATGGATGTTAATTGTTATTCACTTTATATTATTGTTCCCTTTCTTTAAACTTTATTTACCTATTTTTAGAGAGAGGGGACAGGAGAGGGAAGTATCAATCCATTGCCTCTCTCATGCATCCCGACCATGGATCGAACCCGCAACCCGGACGCGTGCCCCGACCGAAAATCGAACCAGTGACCCTTCACTTTGCGGGACAACGCCCAACCAACCGGGCCACCCTGGCTATTATTGCTCCCTTCTACAGATGAGAACACTGAGGCTCAGGGTTAGTGGTGGCAAAGCTGAATCTGGAACACAGAGTGTGGCTGCTCCTGATTCTTTGCACTACTCCACACCACCTTCCCCACCCACACATATTTTCTGCATGAAAATAAAAGTACCAATCTGGAAGAAGCAAAAATAGCTATGTAACTTAAATCTAAAAAAGCATGAACCCACTGGTAGCCACAGACCAGCTCCAGGACTCACCCAGTTTAGGCTCACCCAGGGCAAGTCATTGGTCATTTTTAAAGTCAGCTTTACATAGTGATATTGAAAAGGAAGATAAAGGGTTTTTGCAAAGAATCAACATAGCTTCAAGAGCATGCCAAAAAACTGTGTGGGCCAGCAAAAATTACCTTAGCACCTGCTCACTGCCACTAGCATTAAAGGGATTTATATTCACTTTGTTTGGACATTAGATGCCTGCTGTAGAGGAAGTGGGAAGTGGTTGGCCCATCAGTTAAGTTTCTATCAAGTCAGAACTAGAAAAATCCAGAGGCTTCAGATATATGGAAGGCTGGTACAAAACAAACATGTGTTTAAGGCTGTCAGATTTAAATTCTATATCCATTGTAAAGTGATATTTAGTTATCGTTTCATTTCTACATATATTTCATCCAAGGGGCTTTTATAAAATATGCTCAAATTAAAATACAAAAACCACTAGATGAAAATGTGTTGGGAAACAAGATATTCAGAGGGTCTCGCAGTGTCTCTCCCACAGACAACTTACTAATAACAAGAAAAAATGTCACGTTACGATGGAGAGACCTGGTGGTGACCACATTAACCAAAGGATCAAACTCGGTGGAACGCACCTCACCCTTTGTGACTCTTGCCAAAATGCTTAACCTGAATCTGGTCATGAGGAAACAGCAGACACATCCAGACGATGGTTCATTCTACAAGACAACGGGCCTGGAATCTTCGTTCATGAAGAAAAGAAAAAGGCAGGTATACTTGCTAAATTATAAGACGCATCATAAACAAATGCAAAACCAGGGTTTCATTGTGTTTTTTTTTTAATAGCTATATGAGACATTTTTGACAATCTGAAAAAGAAGTCTAGTGCTTATTTAAAAAATTATTTAAGTGAGATTAATTTCCTTAGATACGATAACAGAATTATGGTTATGCCAGCTAATTTCAAATAGTTGTGGGGGTGGGAGTCAGAACGTGATGCTCGGCTTGTTTGGCAGGATGGAACAGAGCAGAAGATGCCCTGAGGGGACTCACTCTACTGCCACCTGCACAATAACCTACAGGAACGAGGACAGGAGATAACTTCCCCAAGGGTGATGCTTTCTGTAATCCCCTTGGGGGATGTGAACAGACTAGAGCCGGTGGATAAAGAGTCAGTTTAAGAATGTTCTCCATTTCACTTGCCCCTATTCCCAGGCAGACAAAAGAGTAGCCTAGCAGAAAATGCGACAGACAGAAAGATGAGGATTCCTATGCCAGCCTGACTACTACCCTGCTGTGTGACCTTGACCAATTCACTTGGCTTCTATGATGCTCATTTGTCTTCCCGAGAGAAACAGGAGTGCTTGGCTGAAGCCGCCCTCAGATGCCTTCCAGGTCTAAAATCTAAAGCACTCACAGGCAGTTGAGTCTTAAAGACAGCGCAATACAGTATGAAATGTCTATTCCTACTTTCGTTCTAAAAGATGGAAAGTTTTCTCTGATTATAAAGGTAGTATACGCTAATAAAACAAATAGCAGAAAACAAATAGCAGAAAAAACACAAACCACTGTCCCTGCACCACCTACAGTTAGAACCACTGTCAACATCTTTATTTTTGTTCTTTGGATGTTTTTTCCAGGCTTGCAGGTACCTGCATAAATACTCAAAAATATATATTTTTAATTTTTATTGATTGATTTTAGAGAGAGGGGAATGGAGAGAGAGAGAGAAGAGAAACATCAATTGGTTGTCTCCTGGTACAGGCCTTGATGGAGGATCGAACCCGCAACCCAGGCATGTGCCCCAACAAGGATCGAACTGGTGACCTTGTTCCAACCAACTGAGCCACACCAACCAAGGCCATACACATTTTTTGAAAAATATGAGATCCCTGTGGACATGCTGTGATTTTTTTTTTAGTTAACATTATTATATGGTTTATATTCCATATTAATAAATATAAGATAACAATATTGTCCTAATGGTTGAATGATACACACTGTTATGCATTCAAATGATTTTATTTCCTCAACTGAGAAACATTTAGGTGGTTTCTAATTTTTCCTCTCCTAGACAATGCTGCAATAAACATTCTTATGTACATAACATAAAGCCTATAAATCAAAATTCAATCACACAACCCATCTCCCCTTTTTATGCAGAAGGTTAAAAAAAAATCTTTTAAAAATCAAATAAAGACTCTTCATAACCCAGACAATCAGTGACCCTGTTAGCCCAGGAGGACGCAGGGCCAAAGGGCCCAAGGAGACCTGTCCTTTGGAGGCTCCGGAAACAATATTTGGTCTCTTCCACGCAAGGACACCACGGAGAAACCTGAGGCCCAGCTTTTGGACAGCCATGACCTCTTCGCAAAGTGTTTTCCAGGCCGCGAACTCTGGGCGGCTGTCTCTGCAGCCTACGCAGCAGTCCGACTGCGCGTCACAGTTTACAGAGTCCAGTCTGTGCGGCAGTCATGCTCCTAGAAGAGCCTGTAGGTCCTGTGTTTACGTTTTTTGCCATTAAAAACAATGACATCACCAAACACACTCCCACCTGCCTGTGTTTCACACAATCCAATTTAGATACATGAAAATTATGGCATCTGTCTCCTAAACTGAAAACATGAGTCTCTCTGCAAACTCAAGTATTCATTTTGACATTCAAAAATAATTAACATTCCAAAAATAATTGTTTTCACTTTTAAAATTTTCTAGAGATTAGAAAACGATGCAAAACGTCCTCTTTCTCACCAACAGTAGTGTCTGCTTTTCTGACTTAAGATTATGTCACCGAAAAAATAAAATAAAATTATGTCACTGTTTCAAATTTACTTTGCAAATGTGAGAGAAAGCATTCAATTCTTTTTTTGGTTATTGCTGTTTTCCTGAGCGCTCAATCTCGCAAACGTGTGCATGTACCCACGGCTAAAAGGTAACTGCTATGGAATATATCCCATCACGTGCAGAGCAGGAGAGGGGACACATTCTACAATGCACAAATGATCCCTCAGCACTATTCCTGGAGGTCTGCAAAATTTTATTCTTGGAAGGAAGTGCCATCGATCATTTCCAATCCCTGGAGAGGCTGGATTAGGAAGGTTAATTGGCTTGTCCAGGTCACACACTCCCAATCCAGGGTTTTCTTTTCCTCTCTGACCGTTTTTGTCAGAAACCCAATCATTAATTTAGAGCAAAGATGCTCATTTTACACCTGACAACACCAGGTAGATCCTAAATCTTTCTATTCAATAATGCATTTTAAATAAACCAATAGAAGTGACTTTAGAATATACACTACCTAGTCTACTCCTTCAGTGTCATGACACTGGAGGTCAAGGTTAAGGGCAGGTCTAATGAGTAAGAGCCAAAAACAAATTTGGGAGAGAGTCTACAGACAAGTTGCAAAATTGAAAAGAATATAAGCTGTCCAGAGAGCAGCGAGTGGAAGTTTCCAGATTTGGGCTAGAAGTGGGAAGTGGCAACTGATAACTGATGGGTCTTTGCTGTGATCGAGAAAAAGCAGGTGCAAAGAAAGGGCAGCAGCAAAGGGCCTCATGCAGCCTCATGCGTGCATCCTTAAGGCAAATACCCACATTAAAAGACGGGCAAAGTGGCGTGAAAACTATCTTTATGGAGTGACAACCACTCCCCTATCCATGCATGACCCTCAGCCTTTTGTTTCTGAACACATGAAAAGATTTATTCAGCAAACTGAGCTACAAGTTATCAACACCTCCTCATGCAAGTTGCTCAATGGCTCCCTTTCTGCTCATAAAATACATTCAAAGCAATATGTACTATATCCCTGACGGATGTGCTGTCAGAGAGTTGGAAAAGTTGTCATCAAAGAGACTTATTTATCTTATAAAATCCAGAAGGAATATAGGAAAGAGGAGGATCGATTAACTTGACTGTAACTTCTGCTGCTGTAAAGACGGTATCATATTAGAATATGCATCATATTCATAGAAATATGCATCGTAACCAAAATACACAAACAAAATATTGGGGGGTTCAGGAGTCCTCCCCTTCCACCTCTTTCTGAAACAGCTGGCAGTGATGACTTGTCCCCAAACTTGCTGTCTGTAAATGTCAAAGACTGAAACCTTAGTTGGGTGGAATTTAAACAGTGACCACCCACCACGCCAGGCAAAATATCAGCCCCACCGCCAACACCCCCTTGGTGGTGTTGGAAACCAAATTCACATTCCTGATTCAAAAATGTGCCTATTTAATTAAAGTCAGGATTTCCCAGTCTTCTCACTGGTGGGAACAAGCAGTATCAGGTTTCCAGGATAACACACACATCACTAAGATCCAACCAGGTTCATTAACCAGAAAGTGAAATGTCATGAACACCTTTCTACAAACCACTAATTACCGCCTTTGCTCCGACTCTGGAACACGGATCACTTTACTTTCTGCAAAACTTTTCAACACGGTATTCTAAACACAGCTACCAGTCACTCACACCAGCTGTGGCTCCACAGCAACTTTCCCTGTTAAAATACACAAAATCCTATCAGTTAGACCATCCGAAACAAGATAATTACTGTGGCAGGAAATAAAAGTCAGATTAAGTGGGATTTTGTGGCACAGGAGACCCCTTCAGGCTTTTGTCTGGCAGGGGGACCGGGTGATGAAAGGAGAAGGGAGCCCTGCCTCTGGATTTCTCTTTGGAGTTTTAACTCCTCTATCTCAGGCTGCTTCTTCCATTCTTGCTTTCCATGTTTAGTTCGGTGCATTTTAATCCTATCCCTTGATGAGACCCCAGTTCCCAGCATTCTGTGGATTCTTGTTTATCAGAGCTGTAAATTAAGCTATATTGATTTGTCTAGTTGTGGATTAGCTGTTGTGGGCAGAGAAGAAATATTAGTTTAACTGGAGTAAAAAAAAACAAAACCTACAGTCGCAAGAAAAATAAATCAGAGAGAGAGAGAAAGAAACTGGATAATGTGGGATCATTTCACTGTGAGTCAATCCTAGTGGGGTTTCTTTTCCCCCTGGTAACTATAAAGAAAGACAAAGAGATCCTAACATATCAGAGTTCACATTCCAACTGACAGATTTGGACTTTTAAAATTATTAATTTGATTAACTGCACAGGAGGTAGCAAAAGAATAAGTGTACAGAAGAATAAAATGGGTGATAAAATTTTTCTTCTTTTCTTTCCCTACAGCACTGGCATTAGAACAGCCCTGTGTACACCATATGTATAGTCATTTACCATGACTAATGGGAATAATGTACTACATTTCATAATACTGATCTCTTTGGACATATCAGAAAAACTCATAACTCGATAGTTACCCTTACTATCTAAAAATACTTATCACAACAAGCCCTCAACAAAATTTCCTTTAAAAAAAAAAAAACTTTTAAGAGACTTTCTAGAGAAGCAAAGGAACTTTGCAGAACACTAAAAAAAATAATTTAATTAAATTAAAAAGCCCACCCTTCCTCCTTCCCTGTTTTGGGTAACCACTTAATCCTCTCAGATGTTTTCTCCTGCTGAATGCTTGTCTTACGTGCAGTTTAAGATGGTATTTAAAATTGTCAAAATTCCTACAATTGTATCCCTGTTTCCCCTAAAAATGGGCCCAAACTGATGTTAGAAACTGGCGCAGATGTTAGAAATTCCATCCTTTTTCCAGGAAAGGACCGAGTATGAGTGAGATAATGTCCCTTCTGGCAAATTCTTATTTCCTCCCCAATTCTGGATGTGATTGTCAGCATGTCCATCAAAGCGGGTGGACATCACATACAACTTGCCTGCATATCACTCCCTAAGAGTTACATGGAGATCTTTGCAAGTGCAGAACGTCTAAAAATTATCTGCAATCAGGGTGACTACTTGTAACATTTTCTATTCTGAATCCAGGGGAACACTTTGCTCTGAAAACACGGTCAGCCAGCGTAACTAACACCATGCAGAAGATTATAAAGTTGAGAAATTAAAGCTGGATTTATGTCCCCATAAGTCACAAACACATGCAGGTGACAGTAGCTATCAAATGCTAACCCAAAACTTTTTTGATTTTTATAATTCATTTTTATTTATTGCTTATCAAAATAATCTGGAAAGGAATAACTAAATCATCAATACTCAAATTAAATATGCAACTTAATGTCATGCATTAGCCAGGAATATTTTGCTGCAAATCAAATAATTATGGAAAATCACCTACGTGTTCACTTCATAGAAGGTGTGTGTGCTTGTTTGGTTAACTTTCACCATAATTAGTGGTACACTTAGTGCTGCATCTGACAACTGTCTTCACCATTTCACACACTATTGAGTGGCTCTGTTTTCATTGTGGAGAGAGTTTTAAAACTTACAACCTAAAATTTCAATTTCTGATGTTCATCAAGGTTAATAAATAATTTCTTATAAATCAAGAATTTGGTTTTATTTCAAGGCACAAAATTAAAACAGAAAATACTTTTGGAAATAAAATATTGTGAATGTTTCAGGAGATAAATCCTAAAAAAAAATTCACCAAAACATACCAGTCCATGTTGTCTGTCTTCTACTAATATGGAGAACATATTTTAAGTCCTCAAATTATTTTGATTTCCGAAACTCATTCCAAACCTCCTTTCGAAGTGTTGCCCAAGTGGCTTACATAATACTTTACATTTTATCCAATAATACCTCCACAGCGGCCATATCAGAGAGTGCACATTTAAAACAAATATCTCACAAGACATGGGTTATGTGTGTCTAAGCGTTGCTGATAGTCTTTATAGGTTATGCCAATACCAGCCAGGAGTCAGGGGTTAACAAGGGCAGAAAGGTCATGAACAATTCTTGACTAAAGCCAAGAACACAATAAAAACAAAACAAAACTAAATATCCCTGAGTAAAACAAAAGTACTCCACAGAAATTAACTTTCGATGCAATCTTCCTAAGTACCGAGACTGTTTTCCATAAAACAAACACCAAAATCAGCCTAATTATTCACCGTCATACCTCATGTGTTTATCGACAAAGGTGTAGTATATAGCAGTTCTCGTAAGACCAAATGTATGTGAATAGGAACTAGTTTTTATTACGATCATGACAATTATTTTACCAAGTCACTGACTTTACCCCACATGAAAGCCGTTATTAATGAAAATCAGTAAACCTAGACATTAAGATGTAAAAAAATTCTTGTAATCCTTAAACGCTATGCAATATGAAGACTGGTATCTTAATCATTGTGAAAGAGATCGATGTTTCTCCTCTTATAAATTACATAATAACCTCACTAAAATAACTAGAAAAAATACAGGTTTCACAATAAAATTCATTTCAATCCACCACTGGAGAATTTCATCCAAAGCTCTAGTTCACAAAATTCCAAATCAAGAGGCCGACAGCTCATTTCGCGGCTGAAGGCAACCTCCGTACTACATTTTCTCAAAGATGGCTGATGCAAACAGCACCTCACCACTACAGAAAAATGGTTGCTCAGATTAAATTATGCAAACGTAGTTTCAAAATAACATGCTCAAGTTTCAGCGCATTAAAGGTGGACCTGAAAAGCATTTTCCATGTTACGCCTGGTTCCAGCAGAATTTCAGTGGGTACTGACTACAGGGGAGCACAAACCCCAAACCATCCTTATATAGAAATACCTTGAAAGATAAGCGCACAAATATCAAATCCCATGGGCGCATTCATTGGCCTTGGACCTGGCTGCTACACTAATCTGTCACTAATGCAAAGCAAGGCAGAGCTATCAGGCACTTCTGGAGGTCTCCATCCTGTCCTACTGACAGAAGGGGCCATCTTTGAAAAGCTCTGTCTCATCTTTGATTAGTAAGATATTCCAGATATGGACTTTTCAAAATGGGGATGAACTTACAGGGTAAATTATTTATTATATGAGGTAACTTAGATACACTTTAAATGATCCATTTTCTACAAAATGGCATTTATTTTCAACATGGCAACATTGCATAATCAGACACCCATCTACAAAGACTTTTTTGTGAAGATAAAATTCCTAGGTTTTTCCTAATTAAAAGTAAATGATAAAAAAAAATGCGGGGCAATTACAATACTAAAGCAAATTTAATAAACTTAATGTGCAGCTTAACCTTAAGCCACAAAACACTGGCCCGGCAAGAAAGACATTAGATGTTTCCCAATTAGTAGTAATTGGTCAATTAGGGGCTTTTTTAGTAAATGAAATTTAGGTGTTAAACTTCTTTTTATCTATTGGTTTACGTTTATATTAAAAACTAAAGAGAAATTCTAAATAATGATGTACATAAACAGTCACTCATGTTTAGTAAGTCTTAGCTGAAATAATCTGCAAAACAACTGAAACAGAATGACAACAGAAAGTTATTTTAACGTTCATATAGTTGGAAAGTTGCTAGCAGTTGAAAGCTATATAAAAATAAATTAAAGCAAAAAGTTGTCATAAATGGAGCTTTGCATTCTACCAGTCAAAAAAGGGAACCATTTTGTTCTGAAATATACCAGCGTTCTTCGATGTCAAACTTGAATTTTCACTATTCTATTATATAAATCAGTCTTAATAACAACGTTTATTTAAATACCATTTACTTCGTTTACATCCCCTTACTGGTTACTTCTCTAACTACATTTTAATAAGTTTATGTAACTCAAAGCATCCATGCAGCAGCACTGAAAAAAGTCTGCTTTTCCATAAGGTTGACTGTGCTGTGTATATTTCTCTAGTTTCCTCAGTTTTGCCCAAGCACTCACCATTCAGGCTTGGCTATACTTCTTAAACTAGTTTTAAGAACTTCACTACAAGCTGAGGGAAACCCTTAGGAGAACAAACGTCCTTCAAACAAACCAATATTCTAGGCCTCACACTGTCGAACAAAATCTCGGAAGAAGGAACACAACATCACCGTTTTACTTTCGTGTCCCGGGTGGGCTGAAAGAGTTTCTACGGGCCTGTGGACCACCTCTAACCTACTCATGCGTTGGGAAGGCCGGCTGGAAAATTCAACACCCAAAGTCGCACCGGAATGGCGAGATGCTAACTTTAATGGAAAAACGGTTGCGCGGCGGCGAACTTCTCCCAAGGGCCTTCTTGAAAAGTATAAACACCTTTTACAGGGCAAACAAAGCAAAACATATTGTTTACAAACACTCACCACCCTTTTCACCCAGTGTTATTGGTTGACTTCAGGGGTACCATTAAGAGCGATTTCTTGGTGGCGGCATTTCACTTACACACCCTCACACGCGCGCACACACTCACGCACAGATCTCCATACATTCCAGCGGCCTCTTGGGACCAGAAAGATGAAATACAGTCTCTGGTCCATTTCCCCCTAATTTGAGCTACTTTAGTCCAAAATAACCAGTAACATCCCTGGAAAAGAGAAAAATGGGATAAGGAAAACCAAAATTACTTGTCCCGGAATGACTTGGCTTTCCTGTCCCCAACCTCACAAACAGCCAGAATGACGCCGACGCTGCCGGGAGAGTGGGCAGGAAAACTTCAAACGAAAGGCGGCCGGGAAAAGTTTAGCAAGGACTAGAGAGATGAAGCCACAGAAGGGGGAGTCTGGGGCGTGTCCCCCTACCCGCCCCCGCACCCGGCTACCTCCACTTACTTTTGGATGATCTGGGGTAGGCCAGCTGGGGGCGGGGGCGGAGGCGGCGGCGGCTGCATCCCTCGCGGGCCAGGGGCTGTGGGCGCCGGGGCACCGGGCACGCTGCGGGCATCTCTGTCCGGTTGCTCGGAGCCGCTGGGATCCGCGTCCTGGCTCATGGCTGCGGCCAGCACCGGATGAAGCGAGAGCTGCCCCGGCTCGCGGCAAGAGAACGCGCGCGAGGGGCGGCCCCGGGGCACCGGCGCTCACTGGCCGGGGTCCCAGTGCCCAGTCCCCTTGTCCTTCCCGGTGGCGCGGGGAGGAGACGCGAGGGGCGGGGAAGAGGCAGTCCCGGCGGCGCCGCCTCCTCTTCCTCTAGCCGCTCCGCTGGTCCGACACGGCCACGCTGTGGTAGGGGCTAGGGGGCGTCTCCCGGCCAACAGGAACCGCTCGGGGCTCGGGGGTTGCTTGGAGTCCAGGTGGTCCCGGGAGCTCTGCCCGCCGACCCCCGGCGCAGGGAGCCGGGAGCGAGCGCGAAGAGCGCCACCCGCAACCGTGCGCCCGCAGGGTCCCAGGCCCGGCGCTCCGCAGCGCAGCAAAACCGCGTGAGGCGGCCAGACGCACGCCAGCCGGAGCCGGCAGCTGAGCTGTCGTTTCTCCCGGTGGCCCGCTTCTCCCGGCTGCCCCGGAGACGGCGTGCGCGGCCTCGCTCGATCCAGCCAAGCCCGGAGGACGGAGCGCGCCCGGGGCGTCCGCGCGCATCGGCAATGCGAAGTGCACCCGGCTTGGCACCTTTCAGCGTCTGGCGCCCAGCCAGCGCCACTCCCGGCTGAGAGGTCCCACCCCGCGAGTGGAAAGCCCGGACACCCCTCGCCCCAGGTTGGTGGGACTCGTAACCCCGAGTCTTAAATGACCAGGCCTGAGAGCTCTCCAAACTCTCAGCTGCGGCTGTTGATTTCAGGGATCCCCAGAAGTAGCCTGTGTGACCGCCGTGGTTTGTCTTCTCTCCACTACCCCCCCTCCTTTTCTCTAAAAGACCCGCCACAATCCCGCGAGCTCAGAGACAAAACCAAGCATATTTTTCTTTTAATTCTTGTTATTTGCTCGTGAAATCTCAGTGGAAATGCGAAGAATGAAAAGGACAGAGTTCGCTGACTTCGCGCCGCCACCATCCCCGCCCTTGTGAAGCTCTTGGTTGCACCGGCGCCCGTGTGCGCCAGTTCACCTGTATACACCGTTTCACAGCCACCCTGCCCTGAGAAGACACCCCGGCAAGGAGCAGCTTAATGTCCTGGCGCGGTTGGGGAGTCACCTGGTGCCGAAGAAACATCTAAGACCACGGAAGTCACCTAGGAGATCCTTAGTATCCTTCGGGCTCAAGGGCTTTCTAAATCCTGAAACCCCGCAGCCTCAGGAAGCAAGGAAAAGTGTCCCTTGAGTGCTTTGGAAACCAGAGCGCATGCCAGGGTGGCCCGCGGCCTGGAAGGAAGTTTTCTGAGGGGTCTCAAACCTACCCGACCTCCTCTGGCAGCCACGTGGAGGAAAGTTCTGAATATGGCTTCCCTGGGACCTGATTAAAGATGCTTTCTTCTCTTTCTAGACTGAGTTCCCTGTCACCTTCCCGGCCAGCCTCAGGAAACTAAGCCTCCCTCTATTTGTATCATCCTACCTGGATCTTTCCTGCTCAGTCCCTCCTCTCTCTCTCTCTCTTTCCTTCCTCCTACAGGTAAAATGATGCATCAATTCCTTGTGTTCATAAAGATCGTCGCAATTGGCAAAATTGAGTCTCATCAAAAACCCAGGTAAAGAGATAGTGATTGTTGTCCCCATTTCACAAATGAGGAGGTGTCAGGGTGATTTGTCCCACCAAACACAGCTAGTAAGAGACTGCCCCAAAATGAGTCTTCTCAGGCTCTCTGAATGTAGAGTTCAGCATCTGTAGTTTCTGTCACTAAACTCCGGGCTATGGCTTGCATAAAAGTCTACCTTCCACTACCTGAACCTCCTTGATTGAGGGAAATTACCTGAAATTAACATTGCAACTCTCCCAGATACTAAAACTAAAATCTTCCTTGTGCTTGCATTAAAATCTCCCTCTGAGAATCCTCTAAAATCTTTGTAAAAAGAGCTTTGTATTCAAGAAGACAGATCTGTTTTCACCCGCAGAGTGACTCAACCTCTGTGAGTACCAGTGACCAGATAGGTAAATTGGGAGCAGTGAGACCCTGGTTTACACAGTCGCTGTTGAAATTAGAGACAATGTACCTGGCATATTTGGTGGAGGAGGTGTTCAATCTGACAATCGCTACAAACATGATTCCTTATATTCCAACCCTATAGCCAAATAGAGCAACAGATCTCAAACTCCAGGAAGCTGAGTGCCTGAAAGTCACAATGTTGATAGAATTAAACCCATCCCTGTAAGAGTTTTACTGGCCAAAAACCAAAACCAAAAAAGTTCAGCCCATGTTATATAAATGAAGCTCTCTACATCTCAAAAATAATGCATTAGTATATGCGATGAAATAATAACAGTGGGTAAATCTAGATATTCACTGAGCTTTTCTTGCATTCTTTCTGTAAATTTGAAATTTTCGAAGCAAAAGGTGGAAAAATTAATAATTCACAAGGCATTTTTCAGAAATCCCATTTTCATGACTATAGCTTAATCTTTGCGATTGCGTTGTGTAGTAAGTCAAATGTGAATTGAAGCAGATACAGAGCAAAAACCTCAGCTAGTTCACACCCTACCACACGTCCCTACAAAATGAAAATATTGAACAAGCACCTCCATTTTGCAAGTCAAACATTAGGTATATTAAACAGTTCCAATTTTTAAAAAAATTATTTAACTTGTTTTCTTCCTCCTTTCCAGGAAGGAGGCAAAACATCCCTAGCTGAGGTTGCAGCCATGTAAAAAAATTGTCTTACTTTTGTCTGCCCTGGGCCCTCACCACCCCCTTCACCCCAGGGTGCCTTCGCAGTTACCGAAGTGAGAGAAAGGCTCTGTGAGTCACAGGACTTGACAAATATGGAGCCGGGCTAGGTGGTGAGGGCTGGTAACATCTCTTTGTTTCAGTCTGCAGAAGAATCCTGTCCTTTCTGAGCTACCAGTAAAACTATGGTCAGGCAGTGAGGCATTACTGTCTTTGCTGTCTATGAATATATTGAGCATTTAATAGGAATCAGCTGCTAAGTATTTTTTGTAGGTTATTACTTACTTCATGTTCACGGTAACCCCATGAGGTAGCTACTGTTATCCATGTTTTAGAACAAATAGCTATTAGAACTTGGCCCAGGTCACCTCATTTTAAGGGACAGACACAGGACCTCAATTTGTTCCAATTCACTGTGTTAGTGACAGACGTGGAGCTGATCCCATCTGTTTTCTTTTGCTGTGGCGCTGCCTGAACCTTCCAGTGGATGTAAAATGCCACGTGCACTGTGACTCAGCTCGGCCACTCTGTTCTATCCTGACCAGTAGTACATTTACAGGAAGGATCCAAACTGGCATCTTACAACCAAGAAAATCTGAAACGAATTCAGTAGTCTGGCAGGAGGCAGTTGGAAGGAGTAGGAAATAGAGCCCAGGGCTCCATCACTCCTAGGGCCACTCTCACACTTTAAATCTCCAGCGCCCTAGTGAGTTTTGTAAGATTAATAAATGTTAACAGGTTTGCAGGCACTGGTTCTAGGAATTTTCTCATGCCTTATTTCATTTAATATCACCATTTTGAAGACCGAGAAGCCTGAGGAACCCGTCCAAAGGTCACAGGGATAATAACCTGGAGCCCAGGTTCAGACCCTGGTCTGACTCCCTGCAACCCACTACCCTCTGGTCAAAGGGAAACTAGCCTACCTTGCATGGTACGTGTGAGCATTTATCTCTGCAGATTAGCTCACTTAATGCATACTGCTATTTCACATATGTATGTTATTGCTGTTATTCTTTTAAATAATAGTTGACTTAGTAAATTGTAAAGTTGGATAATACCCAGAGCTGGTAAAACTGTGGGACATAGCCATTCACATGCACTGTGGGTGAATGCGTCCATTTCGGAAGTGTTAGCACTGTCTGTTAAAAGTGCAACAGATAAAACTGACTCAGCAGTTACCCTTCTAGAAATGTATCCTATGGCTTAGTTAGTAGCAAAAACTAGAAACAACTGGCTATATAAAAGATGGTTCCTACACACAAGGGAATACAACACAGCTCTTGAGAAGAAGGGGGTTACTAGTGTGGCCTAGTGGATTGAGTGCCAACCTGCGAACCAAAAGGTCACTGGTTCAATTCCATCAGGGCACATGCCTGGGTTGCAGGCCAGGCCCATGGCTGGGGCAACTGATGGATGTCTCTCCCGCACAGTGATATTTCTCTCCCTCTCTGTCTCCTTTCCTTCCCCTCTCTCTAAAAATAGATAAATAAAATCTTTTTTAACAAAGAAAAAGAAGAAGGGAGTCTATATACACTGCTAGGGATAGAGTCCCAAGATGTATTCTTGAGAAAATGCACGTTTGTCAACAGTATTGCAGTATGACTAAATCAAACAGCATAAAACATTTCTGGAAAATTATACAAGTAATTAATTATTAACATTAATTACCTCTGGAAATTAGGATGGGGTATGAACCATGACCTTTTCTATTGTTCGAATACATAATATTTCTTATTTAATCCTCACAACCGCCTTACCAGGTGGTTCTTTTATGCCCATTTTACAGATAAGAAAACCAGAGCTCAAAGAAACTCAGCCACCCCGGTAGCTGCTAAGTGGAGGTGCTGCGGATCTGCCCGCAGTCTTGTTTCCAATCAGGGAGGAGTTTTATAACTCCTGGGCATGGTGTTTCTTGATGTCATGGGGTTTGGAGACCAGAAGCTTCTCTGCTAACTCCTAGCTGGTTTGACCCTCGCTGCTGTTTCAGCCTTTGGTGACCCGCGTCTCCACATGACCTGGCTTCTCTCTTCCCTCCGCTCTCTCAAAGCTACAGCACAGCCTTTACTTGAACTCCATGAAACCCCCATAGATGTTTTAAAACCATCATAAAATACAGTCCTGTATTGGCTTCACAAAGGATTGCCTCTCTGAAAACCCAGGAGAGAGAGTGGCTGAAGGATGCTGTTTAAAAATAATGTGGTTACTCATGGAACTGGATGCACATTTGAATTTGAAGGAGACAGTCAGGGAACTTTAGCTGAGGAAAACTGAGGACATGACCCATGAGGTTCTTTTCTGCCTAACAACTCGTCTTTATTGGCTACAGGGACAGGCTTAGCCTCCATCTCCCTGGCCGTGCATTTATCAGCCAGGCCCCATGCCCTCTACTGAGAGGCATAGGTATTGTATTATAATCAAAGTAGCAGTTGACTGGGAGTCAGGAAATCTAGGTTCTGGATCACTAGGTATATCCAATATCCCTGAACAGAAAAGCAGTTATCCCAAACCAGGAGTGACATCAGAGTCTTCGCCTGCCTTAAAAACATCACTGCCCCAAGCCCAGGTGGCTTGAGTTCTGTCCTTCCACCACTTGTTCAGTACCTGGAGACAAACCAACAACTGTGGACTGAGTTCAGAATCCTGGGGTCTTGAGCAGTGAAGGGCAAGCTTACCTTCCATGGCTTCCTGGAAAAGAAGAAGTTTGAACTGTGTTTTGAAGGATTCAGAGAACGGCCTTATTTACTTCGGTATTTCCAAAAGAAAGCAAAGCAGCTGGGTAAGGTAGAGGGTTTTATAAAACAAGTTGCAGCTGAATTTTTTTGGAGGGGGGTATGGGAAGTCATGGAGGTATGAAATGAATGAGGGAGAAACACTAGCTGGTGGCTAATTGCATGATTTAAGTTCCAAGGGGCTGGGCACCCCCGTGGAGACCCAGTTTCTACACTGCATGCTTAATCCATGGCGAATGTCACCGTCATTCAGAGGCCCGTAGTGTGACTCCGGGCCCCAGCCAAGCAAAACAGCACTTCTCCCAGGCGGAGGATTCCTTTATCTAGCCCCTCCCCCAGCCACCTCCTCTGTCTCCTTTTATCACTGGGGCTCTGTGTCAGGCCAGTTGGTTGTCAGGGAATAAACATCTCAGGCTATTTGCCCACCAGCTTGGGGATCAGGTGACCATTACAGAAGGCAACACCCGAGGCTTTTGCATGCCAGTGTGACGCCAGGAACAGTCAGCCTGTGATGTGCTGACCTCACTGAGTGGGCACCCATGCAGCTGGCCTGGACCCGGAGCGGGTACCCTGGTTCCATTTCCTGATGCAACACCTTTGGTCATCCAGGGCCACCCCGTGCAGGAGACCCTGCCTAGAGCCCTTTCAGCGTAGGCTCTGGAGTCAAAACACCTGCTTTAGAAAGCCAGCCCTATGATTTTTGAGCTGCGTGACTGTAGGCACGTCACTTTACTTCTCTGAGCCTCCATGTTCCCATCTGAAGAATGGAAATAATAGTGGCCACATCATGAGGTTATTGTGAAGGTTAAATGTGAAGCACTTAAGAGGTTGGTAAAAGGTACCAAGTTTTAAGATAAGTAGGACTGGGAATCCAATGTAAAACATCGTGATTACAGTTAATAATACTGTATCGAATAACTGAAATTTGCTAACGGAGGAGAACTTAAACGTTCTCACTATGGGGTTAAAAAAAATTAATACTTTTCCTCCCATCCTCTAAGTTCTTTTAGCTGAGCTAATAATCAAATTAACAGAGACAGATTAAGAGGAAAAATCAAATTTTTAATACATGTGCTTGGGGAATGCACATATGCATGAAAGTTCCGAAGACAGGCAGCATTGGGTATAGAGGACATTTTCGGACAAAGGAGAAAAGGAAGTGGATGGGATATTAGGTTTCAGAGGTGAGAATGGGCGGTTTACAGGTAGCTAAGGAAGAGGGGAACACACTTGGTAGGGAAATTTTTACTAGGCAACTCAGAGAGGGTGGGCCCCAGGGGGCACCTAACTAACAGGCCTCTGCCTGAAGCCTTCTGTTTATCATACTTGATTCCGATTAAGCTAAAACAACATCCTAAGATCTTCCTGAAACAGGTTTTTCTGTCTGAATCTCTTGTGCAGGAAAGAAGGGAGGATCAAAGGTTCTTTCTGAGTTTTTTTGTTTCTTAATAAACAGCTTAAAAACAATATCCCAAAAGGTCCTTTTATCATTTGGTCCTTTTATCACAAAAATGTGTGTGTGTGTATGTGTGTGTGTGTGGTGATGGATGTGTTTGTTAGCTAGCTGGGAGGAATCCTTTCCCAATGGATATGATATCACATCACCACTATGTACACTTTAAATATCTTACAATTTTATATGTCAGTTGTACCTCAATAAGCTGACTTATTTTCATTTTTATGTAAACCATTCAGGCAAGTGTCACCTGGCATATGATTGGGGCTCAGCAAGCTGCCATTAGCTGTTTTTAATATTATGATTATTGGATTTCCCACTGGAGAATCAGTAATCCTAATACGCAATCTCCTCTTGAACAAGAGAGGGGTGCCCTGAGTCAGGCTGGCAGTCCCCTTTTACATTTAAGTGGTTTTTAGTTCTGCCATGGGTTGCTTTATAGCAGTACTATAAGAACCAGACAGACCTGCGTTTGAATCCTGACGCTTGCTTAAGAGCTGTGTGACACTGGGTAGCCATCTAATTGCTTTGTGCCTCTTGTTTCCTCACCTGTTAAGTGAGGTTCATCGGTTTAAGAGTCACAATGCTGGAAGTTTGGCACACAGTAGGTCTTCAGAATTCCTCTGTGGAATGAATAATTTATGTAAGTGCTTCGCAGCATGCCTGCCAGTTAGGTTCCCTGTGAAGCAGACTCTGAAACAGAGATAGGATTTATTAGAGGCTGCTCCCGGGACCAACACGTGGGGAGGGAAGGGAAGGAGAGAGGTTGGGCTATGATAAAGCCTTGATGGTGACCTCAGCCAACCTCATGGAAATTCTGAACCGGTGGTGACCCTTCAGAAGTGACAAAGTCACTCTTAGTATTTCCACATTTACATCCTCCCAGGTTCAAGTCTAATAGAAAAGTGAGCGTGCCTCTCCCAACAGTCCTAACAAAATCCTTATTACATTTCTTTGTCTCTAACTGGATCATGTACCCATTCACATGAACCAATCTATGGCCAGAAAATGTGATAATCTCATTGGCTGAACCAGAGGCATATCCTCACTGCGGGTGCCAGATGTGACATTAACTCCACCTGAAGCATGCATATTGAAAATTGGAGAGACTGTGATTCCCCTAGTGGAAAATCTAAGGACGCCGAGAATGAACGGATGCTAGATAGTGAAGCCTGACAAATGTCTACTCTTAACTGAAAAAGATGTTAACACACAAGCAGCCTCTGGCGTAGCAGGTGCTTGGAGGACACAATAACGTGGAATGCAGTATGCCTTCAGGTGTCTGACACAGAGGAAGACATTCCAAAATGTTTGCTAATAAAAAAAGTAAATACATACACCAAGTAAACGGGGAAAACAAGCATCTACTAGGGAATCCTCGAGCTGAGTTTTAAGTCTTAGCCCTAGAGAGGAAGTTTCTGAGCAGTTGGATCGTTCTGTTTCTTGCTCTGGGTGCTGGTTTTATGGATTTACTCACTTTGTAGAAATTCAGCAAGCTATCTATGCAAGATTTGTGTCTCTTCCTGCATATAGTTTATACTTTAATGAAAAGTTTCCTAAAAAGTAGAAGAAAAAAAAAGAAATCTCACATAGTCTAAGGCACAAATGATAAGACAGCATTCTTTCTTCCTGCTCTAGTCTTCTTTCTGTCCGTAATCTTGGACAAGTTATAACCTCTCCAATGCTGTGTGTTCATCGCCTGAAGAAGTATTTCATCTATGGTGAGCTTTATGATAGGTGAGTGTCCCTACAATCTCCCCACTGCCAGCAATTAAGATTTAGGTGTTTAGGGTGTGTCTTGAAGATCATTGCTAAAGCAACAGTTTTTTAAATGTATGTTTCATACTAAGTTTCAAGAATTCAGATAACTAATTGTTTCATTGTTGCTAAACTAATTGAAAATAAGTGGTAGATACCATGACAGTTTACCCCTAAATACCAAGTATTCCCCAAGAACAAGGATAGTCTCTTCTATAACCACAAAATCATTAAGACACGCAAGAAATTCCCCATTGATACAATAATATACAATTTCCTGTTTTTATGCAAAATTTCCCAATTGTCTAAATAATGTCATTTATATTTGCTTTTTTGTTTAAATCTAAAATCCAAATTTTATGCATTGTATTTGTTGGTTGTTTCCTTTAGTTGGCTTTACTCTAGAATAGTTTCCACACTTATTTTTTTGTCATTCATAACATTGACATTTCTGAAGAGTCCAGGTGAATTAATCTGTAGAATTCATAGTCTATATTCTGGATTTGTGGTATCATTTACTCATTACTAGATTCAGGTGAAAATTTTTAGCAAGAAGACTACATAGGTGACATGGATTTTCCATTCCTCACATGAGGAGGCCTATGATGCTGGGATTGTTCCATTACTGACAATGAGTTGGTTAAAACAAATCTCATCTCTTTCCCTCTGTAATTAGAACCTGTCTTTGGACCGATCCTTGAGTCTATGTAAGTGTGCCGATCACCAACAGTCACCCCCTTGCAGTTTTAGCTCCATGGATGATCCTTACCACAATCAGCTATAAACGATTCCTACTTAACCAGTTCTTCCACATTTTAGTTGATTTCTCTTATAAAGGAAGAGAATACCTATTTTCTCCTCTCTTCTTTCTTTTTTTAAAATTTTATTTATTAATTTCAGAGAGAGAGAGAGAGGAAGGGAGAAAAAGAGCAATTTGTTGTCCCACTTATTTATGCATCCATTGGTTACCTTTTTTTTTTTTTTTTTAGACAGGGATCGGTTGCCTCTTACATGCCCCCAGCTGGGGACCTGGCCCGCAAACCAGGCACATACCCCGACTGGGAATTGAACCAGGGGCCTTTCAGTTCTCAGGCCAGCACTCAGTCCACTGATCCGCACCAGCCAGGGCCCTTGGTTACCTCTTGTATGTGCCCTGACCAGGGATGAATCTGCAACCTTGGCGTGTCAGGACGATGCTCTAACCAACTGAGCTACTTGACCAAAGCCTCTCTCTCTCTCTTTTTTCTTTCTCCCTTCTCCTTTCTTCCTCCTCCTTCTCCTCCTCCTCCTCTTCGTTCTTTTTCCTCTCTCTCTCCCTTCCCCTCCTCCCTTCCTTCTTTCTCTTTTGTGTTTGTTTGTGTACAATAACCTCAAAGTCTTATTTCCCCTTCCTTCTTTCACAAAAGACATTTAAGGAGCATTATATGCATTTTTAATATACTGCCTCTTTTGTTCATTTTTATATTGGGTTTACAGTCTTCTTTCTCTTTTCACCTCAGCTTTAAGCCTTCTTCATAGATTAGGGAAATTAGATCTTTATCTCTGATATAGGTGGCAAATATTGCCAACTTAGTTCATTATTTTTCTTTTAATTTTACATATTATATTTTTTGCCATGTTAATGGCACTTTATTTTTACATAGAGCAATTCATCAATCTTTTCTTTTGCTGCATATTGATTTTGAGTCAGATTTAGAAAAGTTCCCCTACACTGAGATTATTTTTTTAATTGTCCTGTTTTTTTTTTCTAGTACCCGTATGATTTTGTTTTTGCACATGGACTTCTGATCCATTTGAAGTTTATTCTGGTGTACAGTGTGAGGCATGGATCCAATTTTATCTTTCTCCAAATGGCCATCCAGTTGTCCCAATACCACTTATTAAAAGAACCAACTTTTCCTCGGGGGTTTCAGATATTATCTTGATCATATGCTAATTTTCCATATCCCCTTAGGTCTGTTTCTGGACTTTCTATTTTACTCTAACAGTCTCTATTCATTTACCAGTTTTAATTATAGATCCTTTATAATACTATTTATTATTTGACAAGCCTAGTCCCTCCTTGCTTACTTTTGGAATTTTTAATAACTATTCTTACATGTTTATTTTCCTTTATGAGCTCCAGAACCAACTCCTCAAGAAAAATAGAGTGGTATTTTTTATGAGGATCATGTTAAAATTATATATCAGCTTGAGGAGAATTAGATCTGTATGCTCTTGAGTTGTCCCATCCAAGAACATGGGATGTCTTTTGCTTTGTTCAAGTCTCCTTTAAGCCTTTTGAGAGCATTTTAAAGTGTTCGTCAGAGAGGTTTGGATGATGTTAGTGGTAACAAATAAAACACTGGACACTCTAGAAGATCAAAGCAAAAATTTTATTACAGAAAATGTGATCCTAGAAGAGAGGACAGAGCCAAGTGAATCACCACATTGACACCAGCTGCCAGTCGCACGGCCCAGAGGGACAGGAGACCTGGAACCAGATGAATAACCAACCAAGCCAGAAGAGGCACCCATAGCACCTCTGCTGGGGCTCAACACCACCTTCCTGGTACCCTAAACATTCCAAATGACTTACATGGGGGACCACACTCCGAGCCATGGTTGCCTCTCACGTGCTATGTTTTCTCACAACTATGTAACTCCTTTTCTAGATGCCAAGTGCCACAATATTAGTAAACAACTCCCTAACAGATTATGTTAGAATTTCCACGTAGTTCACATACTTGTTAGTTTATTCCTAAATATTTTATGCTTCTTTGTTTCTGTAATAAATAAGGGTTTCCCCATCAGACTCACAGATTGTAAGGTGGTGGCTTTGCACACAACCCCTGTGGGACAGAGTTTGGGATGGCCTCCTTTGGGCTTCAGCTTCTCAAATGCAAACTAACAGTAGGAGTGTCTCATGTTCTCGATGATGGCAGATCCCTGATGCCAGCCCGCCTGTTCAATTTGTCGTTGAGGCTGCAAGAACAGAGAGGACAGTGGCTTGTCTGGGACAAAGTGACTACTGGGGGACAAAACCATGCATGGCGCCTATGCCTTAAAAATGTGTCAATTTAAATAAATAAATAAATAAATAAAAATAGGGATTTCTCTTTCATTAGCTGCCTTAACTGGCTATTGTTTACATCAATATAAACATATTTGCATATTTATATGTCATTTATCTATATAAAATCATGCATGTATATGCATATTCTACAGAATTATTTTGCCTGTGTTAGTTTTATTAAAACTTTCAAGTTTCCCAACAATATATCATGTCGCCTACAAATAAAGATTGTTTTATTTTTTTCATTTTCAAGCCTTCTGTTTCTGATAGTTTTCTCTGGCCTAGTTGTATTGGTTAATATTGCCAGTGTTATGTTACATAGCAGTGAATGTCCTTGCCTTGTGCTTGTCCTCATGCATTTATTCAATAAATAAAATACTGACTTTAGGAATGAAGTATACATTTCCAATATATACACTTATTATATACATATACATTTATATATCCATGTATTTATTTAAATGAACTTTTTCTATTTAATGTTTTTATAATGAATAGGTAGTTGATTTTGTCAAAAGCATTCTCAGTATCTATAGACATCGTCATCATTTTTTCGTGAGTTTGTTATGGGGAACTACAGGGTCCAACACAAATAATACCCCTCCAATTTTTAAAAGATTTTATTTATTTATTTTTTAGAGAGACAGGAAGGGAGGGAGAAAGATAGGGAGAGAAACATCAATATGTGAGAGAAAGATCAGTTGGTTGCCTTGCACACACCCCCAACCTGGGACCCAGCCCACAACCCAGGCATGTGACCTGACTGGGAATCAAACCAGCGACCCTTTGGTTTACGGGCCAGCACTCAATCCCCTGAACCACACCAGCCAGGGCTATAATGCTCCTCTTTTATTACAAAATCTTTTATTACAAAGTCAAAAACTTTTAATTCTATAACATAACAATATCACACTCAAGTATACCATATGACATTTTAGGTGAAATGTTCAAATTAAAACTATAAATTATTATACCGATATTATTACCCTACCAACAATACTCAAGCAGGCTTTATTTCTGCCAGACCCTGTATTAATGAATACTAATCAAATCATCCTTACAGTCCTTTTTAAATCCTACTTAATTATGATATATTGTTTTTAATATCCTCTTAGAGTCAATTTTCTAATACTTTATTTGAGATTTTTGCATAACATTTATAGGTAAGCAAGGTCTACATATTTTCTTCTTTTGTATTTATTATATTTAAGTATCAATGTTGTATTTACTTCAATAAAAATGTTTGTATGTTTCCTTTCTTTTTCTATGCTCTAACATTAGGATTACCTGGTCTCAGAAGGATTAGAAAAATTCTCCTGTGAAATCACGTGATTCCAGTGTGTGTGTGTGTGTGTGTGTGTGTGTGTGTGTGTGTGTGAGAGAGAGAGAGAGAGAGAGAGATCTTTAATAGTTTTTTTTTGTTTCCTCTGTGTAATTGATTCTTAAATAAGTGACCTGAGGACCTCCAGGGGTCCTTGTAACCCATTTAGGATAACAGCAAATTTCTCCTTTACAACTAAACATCTGCTTGAGGTTAAATTTTCTTTATAGTTTTCAAACCAAACAACATATAGCAAAATATTGATTGCAGAAGCAGACATGAGAACATAGCTGTCTTTTATAAGCCAAACATTAAAGAGATTTGCAAAATGTAGACTTCCGGTCAAGATGGAGGTATAGGTAAACACTCCTTGCCTCCTCGTACAATGATAGAAAAAATTACAGCTAGACTACAAAACAAATATCACACAGAATTATCAGAAAATTGAGCTGTATGGAAGTCCAACAACCAAAGGTTTAAAGAAGCCACATTCATCCAGACGGGTAGGAGGGGTGGAGTCACACAGAGAGATGTAGAGAGGTGGAGAGGATAGGAGAGATAGAGAGGTGCAGAGAGGCACAGAGTCGCAGAACAGGTGGTCCCACATCCACGTGTGGTGAATAAAAATCAGGAGGGGTATCTCAGGAGTGATACCTCAGGAACAAAAGATCCTAGCCCCAGATGATAACACCCAGTCCAGGGTTCCAGCGCCTGAAAGATAAGTTCCCATAACTTCTGGCTGTAAAAACTAGAGGGGATTGGGGCAGTGGAAGAAACTGCAGGCTTCTCAGGAGACTCCTCTTAAGCGACCTACAGTAGATTTAGGACTTAACACAGACTCACTGCCTCTGGGATTTAGCATGGGGCAACAGCTGAAAGGGCACCGGTGGCATGTAGGGAGAAATTGAAGTCACTAGCATCAGAACAACTGCCAGGAGATAGCATCCTACCAGGCAAAGCTCCAGAGGTCAGGCAGTGGCACTGTCCCCTCTCCAAGCCCTCCCCCACACTGTGCTACAGAGTGGTGACACTGGTTGCCCCGCCCTGGTGATTACTTAAGGTTCCACCCCATACGACTTACAGGTGCACTTTTCTACTATAGGCCATGCTACTAAGACAGAGAGTCAAAACAGCTCTACCTAATACACATCAACAAATATAGGGAGGCTGCCAAAATGAGAAGAACAAGAAATATGGCCCAAACGAAAGGACAGACCTAAACTCCAGAAAAAGAACTAAATGAAATGGAGATGAGCAACCTATCAGATGCAGAGTTCAAAACACTGGTTATCAGGATGTTCAAGGAATTCATTGGGTACTTTAATAGCATAAAAAAGACCAAGGCAGAAATGAATTTTACATTAAGTGAAATAAAGAGAACTTTACAGGGAACCAACAGTGGAGGGGATGAAGCCAAGAATCGAATCAATGATTTGGAACATAAGGAAGAAAGAAACATGTAACCAGAGCAGAAAGAACAAAAAAGAATTTAAAAAACAAGGAGAGGCAGAGGAGCCTCTGGGACACCTTCAAACCTGCCAACCTCTGAGTCACAGGGGTGCCAGAGGGAGAAGTGGAAGAGCAAGAAATCGAAAACTTATTTGAAAAAAATCATGAAGGATAATTGCCCTAATTTGGTGAAGGAAATAGACACACAAGTCCAGGAAGCATGAGAGTCCCAAACAAGATGGACCAAAAGAGGACCACACCAAGACACATCATAATCAAAATGCCAAAGCTTAAAGATAAAGAGAGAATCCTAAAAGCAGCAAGAGAAAAGCAGAATTACCTACAAAGGAGTTCCTATAAGACTGTCAGCTGATTTCTCAAAATAAAACTTTGCAGGCAAGAAGGGACTGGCAAGAAGTATTCAAAGTGATGAAAAGCAAGGACCTACAACCTAGATGACTCTATCCAGCAAAGCTATTATTTAGAATGAAAGGGCAGATACTGTGCTTCCCAAACAAGGTAAAACTAAAGGAGTTCATCATCACCAAACCATTATTACATGAAATTTTAAAGGGAATTATATTATAAAAAGAAGAAGATCAAAACTATGAACACTAAAATGGCAATAAATTCACAATTATCCACAGTTGAATCTAAAAAACAAACTAAGCCAACAAGCAGAACAGAAACAGAATCATAGATATAGAGATCATTTGGAGAGTTATCAGTTGGGAAGCAGAAGGGGGAGAATGGGGGAAAGGATGCAGGGATTAAGAAGTAAAAATTGGTAGGTGCAGAATAGACAGGGGGATGTTAAGAACAGTACAAGAAATGGAGAAGCCAAAGAACTTATGTGCATGACCCATGGACATGACCTAAGGGGGGATTGCTGGAGAAAATGAGGTTACCAGGTAGAGGGGGGCAAAGGGGAAAACATCATGATAACTATAATAACATACTCAATAAAATATATTTTTTAAAAAGAAATTTGCAAAATGTAAAACATTCTTCTTAGTAAATTTTAAAAAATATTTTATTTATTTTTAGGGAGAGGGGAAGGGAGGGAGAAAGAGGGAGAGAAACATCGATGTGTGGTTGCCTCTGATGTGCCCCCTACTGGGGACCTGGCCCACAACCCAGGCATGTGCCCTGACTGGGGAATCGAACCTGTAGCCTTTTGGTTTGCAGGCCAGCGCTCAATCCACTGAGCCACACCAGCTGGGACTTTTTACTAAACATTTTTGAGGGAAATAGTTATTTTTCATAAAACAGTAATGTATTAACAAAACATGGGTTTGTTTTTTAAATAAATAAATATTTTAATATTCTCACTTATAATATCTAATATGGTATCAATAAATAAAACCCACATAAACAAATGATCTTTGGGTCTCTTCAAAAAAAATTGTAAGGGTGTAAAAGTATGCTAAGACCAAAAAAATTGACAACTGCTGTTTTAGGGGAATTGTTTTATTTAACTTTTCTATCTTTACAATGGACAATTTTGTTAAATTGTAAATTAAGAGTATGTTCCTCTTTAAATCTATTCACAAAGACTTGTACAAAACAGTTCTAAAAAGTTTATCTTTTCCAATGATTATTTTGTTCCTGTCATTAACTTTACATATTTTGCCTTCCTCTCTTTTTTCATTAGGCTAACTAGTGGTTTGTGTAGTTTGTTAATTTTTTTCAAAGGACCGGCCTTTGGATCTGTTTACTCTTTCTTCTGTTTTTCTACTGATTTGACACATTAACTTCTGCTTCAATAGTTCCACTTCCAGCATGTCGGACTAAGCCCACTATAGCCTATTTGGACTATTAAAAGCAGCTCTCCTTCACAGGAGGCCGTCAGCAGCGTACGTCTGTGGTCCTGGCCCACAGCTACATGTCCTCTCCCATCCTCTGTTATAAAAGAGTCCAAAGGGACCTGGACCAGCTGGACATCCTTCAGGAGATCACTCTAGCCCTCTATTTTGATAACATTATGCTAATAATACTAGATGAGAAAGAACCATGTTGGAGGTGAGAGATTAAACTATAAAAGTCAGGGCCCTGCCCTGGCTGGTGTGACTCAGTTCAGTTGGTTGGAGCATCGTTCCATAAACCTAAGGGTTGCGGGTTTGATTCCCAGTCAGGGCACATGCTTGGTTGCAGGCTCCATCCGCAGTTAGGACACCTATAGGAGGCAACCGATAGATGTTTCTCCCCCCGTCCCTCTCTCTCTAAAATCAATAAGCATGTCCCTGGGCAAGGGTTAAAGAAAAGAGTCAGGGGCCTGCCTCATAGATGAATTGAATTGATAAGGATCCAGTGGTGGTCTGGGGCCTGCCAGTACACCCCCTCCAGAGTAACAGACAAATTATTATATCTTGTATCATCCACCACCAAAAAGGAAGCAGAACACTTGCTTGCCCTCTTTGGATTCTGGAGGCAACAGATTGATTCACCCTTGGGAGGCTGCTCTGACCCATCTATTGGGCAATAGGGCAGCTGCCGGTGCTGCACAAGGCACCGACTAGGACGGATTCTGAAGTGGGTCCAGGATGAGGTGCAAGTAAGCCTGCTCCGCTTGGGCCCAGGGGCACAGAAGACCCTGTGGTGCTAGCACAGTTTATGAAAGCAGAAGACGCTGCTATATAAGACTTACTACACACCTAATTTCAGGAGAAAGCCATGATATGTACAGCAGAGCCTCATACACCAGATGAGAAAGAGCCAGGTCCTGGTAGAGACAAAAGCTCTGATCTTGCTGACCGTGGGACATCAGGTCACTAAGTGGCCAGGGGTGCTGTATTATATTCCTATTGCTGTGTAACAGATCAGCACAAATGTAACAGCTTAAAGAAACACAATTTTTTCAACTAACAATTATATAGGTCAGAAGCTCAAACAGATCTTTGTTACGGTCTCGCAAGGCCAAAATCAAAGTATTCGTCAGGCTGAGCTCTTGTTTGGTGGCTCTAAGTGGGAATCTGCTTCCGACTTCATTCAGGTTATCGGCAAATATTCAGTTCCTTTTAGCTGCAGGACTGACATCTCTATTGTATATTTTCTTTTTTAAAAGATTTTATTTATCTATTTTTAGAGGGAGGGGAAGGGAGGGAGGAAGAGAGGGAGAGAAACATCTATGTGTGGTTTGCGTCTTGAGCGCCCCCTACTGGGGACCTGGCCCACAACCCAGGCAGGTACCCTGACTGGGAATCGAACCGGAGCCCCTTTGGTTTGCAGGCCAGCGCTCAGTCCACTGAGCCGCACCAGCCAGGGCTAAATCTCTATTTTCTTACTGGCTGTCAACTGAGGACCTCTCCCAGCAATTTAAGGCCACTGCGTTCCTTCCCAGGTGGCCTCTACCATCCTGAAGTCAACAATAGTGTATTGAATCCCCCTCATACTTCCAATCTCTTACTTCTCTTCTGCTACCAACCAGAGAAAACCCTTCACTTCAAGAGTTTCCTGTGGTTAGATCAGGCCCACCTGGATAATCTTATCTTAAGGTCAAATGTGCCATATAAATAACAGAATCACAGGAAGGCTATCACATCATAATAACAAGTTCTGAGGATTAGGATAGAATATTTTGGGGCCATTCTAGAAATGGTCCCTGCCACAGCTGCCCGTCATGAACTGGGTTATCCTAGACTCACTGAGTCATAAGCTCAAGAAGGTCCACCAGCAATCCATTGCAAGCTCTATACTGGGTTTAGGCATGAGCAACGCCAGAGCACATAAGTAGGCTGCACTAGCTGATGACCGAGGTCTCCTTGACATGAATCCCCCTTGCACCAGGCCCTCTCCTCCAGCTCATATCCATGTTCACAAAGGCCCTTCATGACCAGCTGATGGAGGTGGAAAGGCCTCATAAGCGGGTCATTGGTACACGGAACCCAAATGCACTGCTGTGGCATGCTGTCCACTCTGGTGTAGCACTGTGGGAGTGCTGACAGGAAATCCTCCCAGTGGTGGCAGTGGGGGTGGGGCACTTTGAGGGCTACACTTAGTCATCCACTTTGTGTGGAAACAGGAGCCCAAGATAAGACTATGCATAGACTCACGGGCACTGGTGAATGACTTAGCGGATTGGACAGAGAAAGATTGGAATATCAGGCACGAGGGTAGCCTAGGGTAGAAGCACATGGATGGACCCGGAGAAGTAAAGCTCATTTATCACAGGCAAGTGCTCCCAAGAAAGCATGCACCATGGAAGAGACACTGAACAGCCAAATATCCAGAATGACTTGATCAGTGGACATCAGTCAGTTTTTGTCATCAGCCACCCCTGTACTGTCAGAATGAGCATGTCAGTGAAAGACCCAGAGTAGTATCAGGAATGGAGGCCATTTACGAAGTCAGCAGCACAGGCTCCCAACCATTAAGGCTGATCTAGCCACTGCACTGCTGAATATCCAATCTGCCAACAACAGAGACCAAGGCTGAGTCCCTGATAGAGCACCATCCCTCGAAGGGAACAATCACTTGCAGGCAGATCATCTTTGGGGGTCCATCATTCTGCCTGCCAGGGATGATGAGTGTCAGTTGCAGCTGTAAGACCAATTCTAGCAGTGGCAGCTGCAATTCATCTGCTAACCTTTCTCTTGTAAATTTCCCTCCAGAAGAAACCACCAGCATCTTAGAGAAGCTACTTCATGATGGGATAAGTTTATCACACAAAGCAATGGAAACTGGCAGATGCAAGGGGTGACTGTAAGCTAGCTGTGGTGACCACCCAGGTTTCCCTTTGAGGACCAGCGCATGCATTCCCTCAGTGGCCAGAGGTGCTGGCTCCTGCTGGCTCACAGCTGATTCCCATTCCGGAGATTGTCCTCCCCTGGAAAAACCCACACCAACCCGGGAATATAAAGTCCTGGTCCCCTTGACTTAGGGTGAGACATCTCTGAAGGGCCACCCAAGGGCCATCCAGGGCTTCCTATGGGATCAGGAAGATGAGGCCCCTGTGGCAACTACATTGAAGTTCAACTTGCCCTCTGCACAGCCCTGCACGCCCCTCCCAGATGTTCCGACTCCTCTGTAACTCGCCAGCACGCAGTCTTAGAGCCTGCTTTTTGGGAAACCAAACTGAAGATCTCTGCCTTTGGTTTTTATAGAAGGTATATAGAAAAATACAGCCGTGGGGAATCTTCTGCTTTTCCCAAAAAGATTATTGAGGACATTATTCTTAATATAACTTAGTGCCATCTTAAAAATTACTTTTCTCAATGACTTCCAGGAGCATGAAAAACATGCTGTATCTCCATAATAATAGCTTTGCAACTTGCAGTACCTCCATTTTCACCTTGGCTGCCAGGAGTCTCAGAACCCATCTTGAACAATCAAAGCAGGAGCTAAGGTACTGGCTTTAATTCCCACTCAGTGCTACCCACTCTAAAGCCACACGGCAGTAATTTACCAAAAGGGGTAGGGTATATATAAATTAAACGCAATAACTGACCACTAGCACTTTTAGGGTCAAACCAGCTCTTAACCCTCACTGCTCTTAACAGTCTAAATGATATAACATTTTGGTTAGAGAACTGGCTCCTTCTGCTTTATTAGCGGGCTGAGCTTGAACAAGTCACCTAACCTTTCTGGTTTAGTTTCTGACCTAAAAAAAAATGAAGATGACGTTACCACCTGCTGTTGTGAAGATCAATGAAACAACATTTATAAAGTGAGCATGGAGATGCTCCGTTAATGAAAGCCGTCAAAACCGTCGCTGGTACCACCCTCACTGTCATCAGCGTCATCGCCACAAGCACAATGGAGGCACGAACGCTGACTGGAGCGTGAACATTGCTGTCTTAGGCCCTTCGGTCTAGGGAATGACGAGCCACCATTGCTGCCGTCGTGCCAGCCCCTTGGGTCTCAACAAAGCCAGGTGATGCTCCAGAATGAGACAAACCAATTTGGGAGCAAATGGGATCCCGCTTCATTCAGCATTCCTTCTGGTTATTTGATAACGACAGAACCCAGCTAGGCACAGTTTACACTGATGCGTCATGCCTTATGTGGGAAGGACAGAAATCTCCGGGGAAAACTGCCATTGTGGGGGAGTTGTCTAGCCTTCCGTTCCAGAAACTCCAGCACAGCATTACTGTGCAGGACCATCGGCCCATGCCAGATAACTGCATCGCCAGCATGGTTGTGGGCCAGTTTAAGGCCGATGAAGACCTCGTCGTGGGGTTTCACCCGGTGTTTCTATTAAAGAGCATCAACGATGCTTGGGTTTGCACCAATGACACGTTCAGGCAGGCTTGCCCTGCATGACTTTGGCTGAGCTCCTCGCAGCCAGGCACTCATGCTACTTCCTGCTCCCTGCTCTTCCCGATACTGTTCACACTGCTCCAGATGCTCCAAATATTACACGCCAGTGAGCTGCGGAGGGAGTGGGTTAGTACACTGCCGCTACCTGGGAATCGTGCATGATGTTTGGATACTAGGCTAGCTACATGTAACAGAAGTTTGGGTTGTAGCAGCACATAACTTGGAAAGACGGAAATAATACAAAAAGTTGTCTTTTTTACCTTTATTTTTTAATCCTACTGACAAGCTGCTCTAGTAACCCAATGAAGAGAAGGAGAAAACAGCTGCCTCGCTGTCCAGACATTGATTTGTTCAGACGTTTCAACGCTTCATGATACAATAAAAGCACAGAAATTTTCTCTTAAAAAAAAAGAGGTTAACATGGAATAAAAATAGTCTGGGGCTCCAAAACCTAAAGTAGGTGAAGCCCTGGGACCCCTGAATTCCCAAGTTCCATCAAAGAGCCATGGGTGACTCATGTTTGGTGGCCATCCCTGATTTTGCAGATGGTAAACTGGTGGCCATTCAACTTATCCCAGTGTTTTCAGGAGTGACTGCCCTGGGCCTTAACTGGCATCTGTTCTTCTGACGTTGCTGGGTGGTTTGGCCTCCCTGCTCTGTGCCCCCACTGTGTCGAGGACTAGCCCCCTCATCACCTGTCTTGTAATTCCCTTTTGCTGGCTACATCCCATAGGAGATCATGCGCTGTTCAGGGAAGACAAAGTGTTTTTGTCCTCTCACCATTGTATCCCTTGGACCCAACACAACACCGGACAACATGAAGTGCTATTAAATGTTTGTTCAATAAATGAATGCATAATGCCCCCCAGCTCTTTTAATCATCATAGTTAACAAGGGAAAATGAATTAAGCGAGTTAGGGAACATTGTTAGTATGTAGCAATTAAAACAGAGTCATAAACATCATGTGGAAACAGAAAAATAATTTTGTGAGAATGCTAAGTAATGGACAAGCGACATTCCCCTTGACTTCACTTAGAAAATGAGGCTATTTACATCTACTATGTTGGTTTGTTGTGATGATTTGAAACAAAACAGGTAAAATGTTCACAGTGCCTACTATGAACATATGTTTAATAAAAGGTAGACATGTTGTTTTTATCATTATTATTTACAGTAATAGTGAACAAAAAAAATCCTTTAGGCTGATTATGACTAATAAAACAATAGATTTTAACCATTTCTTTTAATATTGCTAAATAATGGTATTTTATCTATAATTTCAAAAATTTTGTGATTGGCCTGTGTTTATTACCAGTTTTCTGCGCCTCATTAACAAAGTTGAAAAAAAGTATTATACCCTACTCGTTTTACCAGGTTTTAGTGAATTAAATGAACCTCCAAATGTTGCAGTGCCTTGAATGCAGTCACTTACCTTTTCCAGTTCTTTCTCTCTTGCGTAAATTCCCCCTCTGGCGTCCTCACGAAGGGCATCCTGGCCATGAGAGAGACGTTGGACAAAAGGGGAGAGTCACTAACTCAAGCGCAAATCCATGGGGGTCTGGCCTTGACTTCAGTAGGCAGGGCACTGGGCTGGAGGCCAGCTGGTAAGGAAATCCAAGGAGAGGGGACCCGTGGAGAGAACCTCGGAATGACTGGGAAGTGGAGAAAAATCCACGGCTCCAGCTTCCCACCTCTTGTACCTGAGCCTCCAATGCCCCCCTCCCCGAACCCTATTATTACTACTGGCTGTTTGGATCTGAACTACAGGAGCCTTTGACTCTGTTCCCCAGAGGCTGAGAAAGGCATAGGGCTTGCCTAGTTAACTGTAGCAAGTTAGGAAGCACCAGCAGCTGATGGGCACCAGGAACATTATTCCTGCTACTAAATTTGTCACTTTCTGACTCCAGAAATACCCCACATCCCAGCCTATGTATTCTGCTTGCTCCCTCGGAGACCACACCGACAGAAATTGGAGTAAAGGACCACTCACATGTGATGTAAACAGTCATATGTATTTAGAGTCCTTTTCTTTTAAAAATCCAGCAGCCTCCTTTGCACCTGTTGGCAGAATATCAACTTTCTACTCCACTCATGCTGCATGGGGGAGTCAATTATAGTTTCAGTTACAAAGTCAATAACATTTGGGAAGCCCTGCCAGGTACTTTCACCTGATCCTCACAAAAACGCAGCAAGGTAAGTGTTATTTTTTGGTCCATTTCTTGTCCATTTTTGTGGACAAGAGAACTGGGTCTCAAAGAAGTTCAGAAACCTAAACAAGATCACACAGCAGAACTGGGACTCAACACCAGGCCTCCGGCTTGCGGAGGGCCCGGCTCTTTCCAGCACAGACACAGGGCGCTGGGCTTGAAGGGCTCTCTGTAAATTCTTTTTTTTCTTTTTTATCCTCATCAAAGACCATTTTTTTCATTGCATTTAAAGAGAGAGGAAGAGAGGGAAACATCAATGCAAGAGGGAATGATTGATTGGTTGCCTCCTGTACGTGCCTGGACCAGGGATCGAACCCACAACTTAGGTATGTGTCCTGACTGGGAATTGAACTCACAGCCCTTTAGCTATGGGATGACGCTCCAGCCAAATGAGCCACACTGACCAGGTGGTAAATTCATACTTTCAGGCACTACTGCTGCTCTGAGCACATAAGAACAAAAGATCAAATACTTTTAAAACTTAATCTTGGGCCCTGGCTAGTATGGTTCAGTGGATTGAACATCAGCCTGTGAACCCAAGGGTCTCTGGTTTGATTCCCAGTCAGGGCACATGCCTGGGTTGCACACCAGGTCCCCAGTAAGGGGTGCACGAGAGGCAACCACACTCTGATGTTTTCTCTGCCTTTCTTCCTCCCTCCTTTTCCCCTCTTTCTAAAAATAAATAAATAAAATCCTTTAAAAAATAAAATAAAACTATAAAAATACATAAAGTTAAAAAAAATTAGTCTTGGTTCAAAAGTACAATGAACAGTTCCATGAACTACTTAGAATGAGACGGAAAACCAAAATTCTTAAGCACGCAAAGAAATCTAACCCTAAGAAAGAAAGCTAATAAATCGAACAATAGAAAAGGAAATTTACTACAGGTTAACTTAAAATAATAGGCTTGTCGGACAAAAAATTTTCAGTGATATGTTTAGATTGCATTTTTCTCATTGCATTTTATCAAGTGGTGCATGGTTTCAATTTGTCCCATTAACAATGATGTTCCTTTTGACCACTTAATTAAGATGCCACCTACCTGGTTTCGCTACTATATAATCACTCTTTCCCCCCTTTTTAACTAAGAAGTTTGTGGGGAGGCCATCAGAATGCTATTGAATTTGTGCAAACTACAGTCAACAGTGTTTTCACCTGACATAATGGCAAAGGAGCAGGGCACATTTCATAAAACTCAGTAAAACAGAGCCACAAGCTACCGCAGTGGCTTGGATATGAGGAACGAGAGGAGGGGAAGCTACTGAAGGTGTTAAGCATCCTGGGGGTTGGAGATGAGCTGCGGCACACGGGAGGGCAAGCGGCCAGGGAAAGGCGGCAGGTTCGGTCTGTGGGCAGGTTCTCACTCCCAAACAGACATCAGTATGTTTACTTTAAATTTATTGGCAATTTAATATTTAAATAGGTAATATATTCATGTGGTATGAAAACACTAAAAATAGACAGAATATTTTATTTGGAAATTACGCAACACAATTCTAAATAATCCATGGGTCAGAGTAGAAATCACAATGGAAATTAGAATACATTTGAAACTGAATGAAAATAAAAGCACTACATACCATCATTTGTGGGATGCAGTTAAAGTGGTACTTTGAGAAATATTTATAGCTTTAAATCCTCAGAAAAAAAGAAAAATCTAAAATCAATGATCTAAGCTTTCATCTTAAGCACCTACTAGAAAAGAACAGGTTGAATTCAAAGTAAAGAAATAGAAGGAAATAATAAAGAAAAAGGCAGTAATTCAAGAAGTAAGAAATGGACAAACAAATACAAATCAAGTAAACCAAAAGCTACTGCTTTGAAAGGATCAATAAAATTGATAAAAATCCAGCAGAATAATAGATAGACAGATAGATAGACAGGACACGTTACAATGACACAGATGAATTTCAGAAACATCTTGAGCGAAAAAACCAAGCACAGAAGAATGCATAAAGTATGATTCTGTTTATCTGAAATTCTAGAGAAGGCAAATCTAGTTTGTAAGACAGACAGTTGATCAGGGTTTCTGGGAACCAGGATTTGGAGGATTGACTATAAAGGGCCATGACGGAAATCTGGGGATGATGAAAATATATTAACTCCTCTGAGGTATATAACTTTGAATAGAATTGTTAATCATAAGATAGTTTATTCTTAGTTTTATGAGACCAGCAGGACTTTTCCAGAGTGGTTGTACTAGTTACACACTCACCAGCAGTGCATGAGAAACTCAGGTGTTCTCTGTCCTCACCAAACTGGTATTTTCATTTTAGTTGTATGGTGGGGTGGTGGGGTGGTGGTGTAGTGGTAACACCTTAAATGATTTTAATTTACACTCTCTGAAGACTTTTCAATGGGCATTGGCTTTTGTGAAGTGCCTGTTGAAGTCTTTTGCTCATTTTTAAAATGAAAATTAGGTTGTCTGTCTTTTTCTAATTATTCTGTGGGGTTGCTCTGTATATTGACATTGAATCATTTATTTGACAGAAACATCAGTATATCTTAAATTTGGATTATTCTTTTTGTGAGTGAGGTTGAACATCTTTTCATATGCTTATGATCCATTTGCCCTTCCTTTTACTGAGAATAGCCTTCATATTTTGTCCATTTTTTTAAAAAAAGCCTTTATTTATTTATTTTTAGAGAGAGGAGAAGGGAGGGAAGAAAGAGAGGTAGAGAAACACTGGCCAGCAACCCAGGCAAGTTCCATGACTGGGAATCGAACCTGTGACCATTCAGTTTGCAAATGGTCACTCAGTCCACTGACCCACACCAGCCAGGGCCATATTTTGTCCATTTTTAAATTAGGTTTTGGTCTTTTTCTTATATATGATTAGGAATTCTTTATACATTATGGAGATTAGCCTTTTGCTTTATTTAACATTAGTAGCAAATTTCCTTCTAGCTTGTCATTTATCTGGCTTTGCTTAAGGTGTATTTTTTGGCCATGCAGGGCTTTTACTTTTTGGTTTGTGTGTTTGTGTGAATGCAATTGAATTTATCAATCTTTTCTTTTATGACGCATGGTCATTTTTAAGTACAACATCCACCTCACACACCAGAAAGAGATGATTTCAGACAACTCACAGTAGCATCGGACTGAGCCTGGGAAGGGCCTGAGCTGGTGCGGAGGCACAGGTTTAATTCCTTTCTCTGCTACTTTCCAGCCGTGGATCCTTGGGCAAGTTTCCTTACCCGCCCTGGGCTCCGTCAGTTTCCTTATCAGGAAAACAGGGAGGAGGCCCAGCTTCGAGAGTTGTCAGAATTAAGTGAGATGGCAAGATAGCACATGAAAACCACTGGTTCAGGCCTAGCACAGAGTACAGACTCTTCATTCCAGGTACTTCTCCTGTCTCTCCACGTGATGTGTGTGCAGGTGTGTGTGTGTAACAGGTGTAAAAGTCTGTGTGTCTCTGTGAGCAGGAAGAGGCAGGGCTGACTGTGGGATACGGCACACAGTTGGCTCAATTACTCATGGCCTCAAAATAAAAAAGTCGCTCCAAGCATTTATAGGCCCCAGGATGGTTATAAATCCCACAGTCCTGGCCCCAGGCCAGACCACTCCTTGTTCACCCTCCCCCACCTCCTCCCCGGTGGCCTGAGTCCTGGATGAGGAGTTACTCTCTCCCTGGATGGCCTGGCCCACGGATGCCCAGGTCCTGTGAGGCCAGAGAACATCAACGGCTCCGGGGTGGTCCCGAAGGGTCCAGGGCACAGGCCAGGCCCCCAGTGGTCTGATGGGCTTTTGAGGAACCCCCTGGGCTGCTCGCCTGCTCTGAGGACCACTCCAGGTCAGACGGGTCAGTCCAGAAGCAGAGTAGAGATTGACAACCTCGCCCAGGCGGGGCTGCAAATCCCAGTGCCTCCCCCTCTGGGGCTCACAGAACAGGGGGGTGCCCTTCAGGCCTCTGCCTTTCCGAGAAAGGGTCTGACTCTCATTTTTTTGTACACCCTTTTCTGTTGAGCTTTGGGAGACCTGGCCATTTAAAGGAGCCCTGCTATGATGACAGCTAAAGTGGGGAAGGACAGGTTATGGGGTGGAGGCATTGAGCAAAGGAAAAAGGACGCATGGGCATGGACAGCACTGTGGTGACTGCCGGGGCTGGGGTGTGGGGTATAAGGGGACTACATAGTAATGGAAAAGACATTAGAACAAAATAAAATACTCCTGCCGTGAATCTGTTTCTAAACTGACCAGGCACCTCCTCCCTGATGAGCTTTGAAAAGCTGTTTTCCTGTGACTTTGCTAAAGCTGAGAGGCACACAGGCACCTCAGCGTGAAGCCAGGCAGGCCTCTAGCTTCCCGGAGGTCGCAGTTAGCCCCACAGCGGCCGGGGTGGGAGTGGGGGTTGATCCTGAGGCAAGATTCCCGGGGCAGCAGGTCCAGCCTCCCTCTCATCCCACGGACCAGGAAAATGGGGTGCTGACAAGGGACAGCTCACCCACATTAGAGGCAGGTCCAGGCTGAGACCTGGACCCCAAGGACTCTCTCCCACCCATGTCTGTGTCTCAACCTCCGAGCCAAAGCCTTGAGTGATGCCTTCACAGGGGCTCAAAGTGGTGCGAACTGGACTCAGACCCACATCTCTTTCTACTCCCCCCAAGATGCCACTGAAGTTCTAAACAAAGAAACACTTTGTAAGATCCTAGTTGAGGGTGACTCTTGTAGCTTAAGATGGCTGCAAATGCTTGGCTCTTCCTCCCATGGAGAGGCGGGGCCCCATTCCCCTCACTTTGGAACTGAGCTGGGCTTTGTGACTTGCTTGACAAATTGAACGATGTGAAACTGATGGCTGGGACTTTCACAGCTAGTTTCCCCTAACGCCGCACCACATATGGGAATGAAGCCACCTTGGATGGTCCAGGTCAGCCCATCTGCCAGAATCCCACTTAAGTGACACCATCAGTGACACCATCCATGCCACGTGGAGCGAAGAACCACCCGGATGAGCTCTGCCCAAGTCCTTGACACACAGCATCATGAGTTATAATATATTGGTAGTTGTCTTAATCTACTGAGTTTTGGTGTCATTTGTTAACAGATAACCACAATAACTCTTCATCTCAAACATGCCAGAGAACAGAGTGGCCAGTTCCCTAAAGCGAATACACCCTCTTCCCCTGAATTTTATATACTTTGTATGCATGGATCTCTTTCAAGCTTCTCTTAAATCTATTCCTGGCCCCAAATATTACAAATGTGATTTGAATGCCAACGGCACAAAATATAAACCTAATTCTTTTTTTTTTTAAGAGTTTACTTATTTATTTTTAGAGAGGGGAAAGGAAGGAGAAAGAGAGGGAGAGAAACATCAATGTGTGGTTGTCTCTCATGTCCCCCACTCCTCACTGGGGACCTGGTCTGCAACCCAGGCATGTGCCCTGACTGGGAATCGAACCAGTGACCCTTTGCTTCGCAGTCTGGCGCTCAATCCACTGAGCCATGCCAGCCAGGGCTAAACCTAATTCTGATGGAGAAACCACTGTATGCAAACCATTCTCATTTAATTCTGGGACCACCTTTCAAGATAGTTTCATGTGGTGCCTCCATTTTACTGGAGAAGAAATGGGGACAGAGGTTAACAAACTTGCCCAAGACCACACAACCAGCAGAAGGCAGCGCTGGGATTCCAAACCCCTGCCTTTCTCTCCGTGTACCACCTCCCTCAGTGGGTGGAGCTTCCCTGGGGCCCTTCCTGCACATGAGACAACACACCGGACAGGCTGTGTTGGTAGCACTAGGGACTCTGGAGCAGGCACCGGGGTGAGGGTCCCAGCACCCCAGGAGAACTGCCTCCAGGATGATGAATGAGCACAAACCCCAGGCCCAGCCTTTCTCCACCTGCCCAAGCCCCCTCCTCAGGCCCCTGCCACAGCTGTCACCAACACAGCCTCTGATCCGATTACAGACCCCAGAGCCCCCAACCGCCGCCTCCTCCTCCTCCTCCTCCTTCCAGGGCACAGGAAGGCAGAGACCCATCCTGCCTGGGAACACGGCTGAAGCTGGAGGACGAATCTATCCAAGGCACTGCCAGCTGCCATCATCCCTGTGGCCCCCACCCTCTGAGCTCATTCCCTGGGGTCTCAGGCGGCTGGTGCTGAAGAAGGACAGGAATGACGGCCCTGCGCTGGGGATGTATGGAATCCTGCAGTTGGCTTTGTTTAGACGTGGAATACTGCGCAGGCCTGGGCTCTGCACCTGCTGCAGGAGGAAGTCACCTCCTCCTCCCACCCAGGGGCTTCCTAACACATGACTGGCTCAGGAGACCCAGGCCTGGGTTAACTCTGAGCCTCACTGTTTATTAATTTGGTGACTCTGGGCCTGCTCCTAATCTAACCTTCAGTCTCCTCATCCGTAAAATGGGTTCATCATAGCACCTGGCTCATGGGTTTTAATATTTCGGGTCCTCGCTAAATGCTTGTTGAATAAAACCGGAATCATCCCTGCCCCCAAAGCTATCCATTCATCCCCTGTGGTGCAGGCCCCTGAACCCCACTTTCCTCCACACCTCCCTTCCCTCCCTCCACCCCACACCTGCTCAGCTGGCTTGACCGGAGCTGCCCTTTACCGGGCTTCCCCCTTCTGACCCTGAAAGCTAATTTCCTCATGCTTCTGAGGGCTGGAGTGGGTGGGCAGAGAAGCTCCAGGTGTTTAGAAAATGTAACCAGTACTTGGAAATAAGGCAACAAGCCTATTGGATGCTCTCTCAAAGCCACACTGGCACACTGTCCCACAGGTCCCGAAGGGTCATCTGACTCTCTAAGGAGAGGTCATTTTGCTTGATTCCCTATTTTCTACCGATTAGGGCCCCGACTCTGTAAAATTAGATGTTAACTTTGAAGACATTGAGGATTGGGAAGTTGGAAATGGTTCTTAAAGGCTAGAAAAATAACCCCAAAAGTTGCGGTTTTATTGGCTTATAGAACGTTTGTCATCCTGCTTGTTCCCTCAGTAACGAGACAAGCAAATCTCTGGTACATGCTTACTACACTGTGTACGAGAATCGTGTTTTCAAGTTTTCAAAAAGTGTGCTTCAACAGAGATCTCATGTTTTGGAAAGAGGCCAGAGCTGGGGTGGGAGGACCCCAGAGGGTGGGAATTGGTAGGAAGAAGGTTAAAGCCCTTGTTGATGATGACAGGCTGAAGGATGGAGAGGGAAGCTGAGCTTCAGGTGGGAAGTGCACCTGTGTCCTGGGTAGATGGTGATGGTTGGGATGCATGTATGTAAGGGGTGGGGATGGGGAGAGGCTGGGGGGTGGGCGGAACTACTGAAGAGCGACTGTCCAACCATAGTGGTGAAGCCAAGTGGCAACAGAGAACCAGGAGGCCGTTGGTCCCTCTTCCCAAAGCTGAGCAGAGGTAGATGAGAAAATGTGGTCTCTGTCAAAACAGTGTCAGGGATGAGGGATTTCAGAGGAAATCCTCAGCAAGGGGGGCGGGGGGGGCGAGGCTTAAACAAAGGTTCCAGGTGTTGAGATTGAGGTTCAGAGGTGTAGGATGTTTTTGGAGGAGCTGGGGTAAGTATGGAAGGCGGCATATGGCAAGGACCTGCTCCTCAGGCCCAGGGGTGAGGGTAGCAGGAGGCGGGAAGCCGTTAGGAAGGGACCCTGAGTCGCGAGGCCTGTGACAGACCAGGCGGGCCTGCCAGAGCACGCGGGGCCCAGTGCAGGCTCAGAGGCAGGGATGCCTCAGGTCTGCATTCTGGCCACAGAGGAAGAGCCGCTGGGGGTTTTCCTGGTGGCCAGACTCCCTGGCCGGACTAGGGGAGACGACCACTGAGTTGGTCACACTCATTTTGGCTCTTGGCTTTCAACGAAAGTTCCCCAGATGCATAAGGAAGGTAACGGGGCTGCAGGGAGCAGCCATCAGGCCCCAATCCCACTTATGGAACTGCCACGGGCAGGCATGGGCCCTCAGCGGGGAGCCTCCAGGTCCCTTCTACTGAGGAGGCCTAGGAGCCATGCTGGGAAGTTTAAAACAACTCTCCCCTCAAGAGAGGAATTTGCTTAAAGCCCCCACATAAAGCGGAGGCAGTGGCACACTTCCGTTCCAGGCCAGGATGGAGGCGCCCGGGTTCGGTCATCTCTGTTAATCCAGCCCTCTAGCCCCGAGCCCTTTCTGTCTAAAGTTCTGCCAACCACGGCCCCCAGCCCCCCGCCCCCGCATCCAACTGCTGCCCACTGTTTACCATAGTTCAGATGAAAGTTTCACTCTCTCTTGGGAGAAAAGCGAAGGTCTGGAGGTTTCCTTTGCACAGATGCCTCAGAAGCGATTTCTCCCAGATTCACCATCTTTTGTTCCAAAGGTTGACGGGTTCAGTAAGCCCGACCCCACTCTTTGAGGCCAGCAGATTTCCCGGGTTAACAGGTATTACAGGTGACCCTCCCAGGCTCTGCCCCTGGCCTGCTGGTTTGGAATCTTCAGGGGGAAGGCCTGGAGAAATTGTATCTTCTACAACCACTCCATGTGAATTCGATGATGAGGCAAGGCCTGGGTAACATAGGTGGAGGTTAGAACCCGTCTGGTTGGCTAACAAGATAGTATATGGAGTCCTGTACCCCTTTCTCGACAAAGTTCTGGCTAACTTATTCCAGATTCTTACTTAGCCACCACGTGCATCCCTACGGTGGGACCAAGGGCGCCCCACAGAGTGCGGCTTCTCTCTAGCATCTGTTTCCCATTCCCTGTGGAGAGAACCGAGTCAAAGAGATTCATGGCCAGGAGAGAGTCTGTGAGTGGAGTCACAGAGGGGAGAAGCCTGGGTGTCATAGGAGACGGCCCACGGGCACGTGGAAGGCTCACTGGTGGGGAGGCACCACGTTGCCATGGACCTTAGGGGAGGACAGTCCTTCAGTACCACCACTGAGCGCTGCATGGCCGTGGGTGGGTAAAGAGCCCCTTTGAGGCTCCGTCTGTTTCTTTGGAAAACGAGAACAGCTCGTCTCTCAGGGCTGCTGTGAGGCTTGTCTGCCCTAAGGAATCTAAGTCACTCAGCACAGGCCGTGGCAAATAGTAAGTGCTCAGTAAGTGCGGCTGCTGTCATCGGTCATTCATTCAACAAACACTCGCTGGATAAAGAGGGCAAAATCAAACAACAGAACCAAAATGAGACAGATATGGTCCCGATGCTCACAGTGCTTACAGGGCAGAGAGTCTTAAAGGAGCTTTACTCTAAGATAAAAGAAAACAAACAAACAAAAAAAGGACAAAGATTTTGGTTTTTCAAGTGACAGAGGACAAGAACTGCAGGAAAAGCACAGGTTTGATGCGGATGAGAGCCCTGCCCTTGCCCAGCCCTTGCCCCTGCTTTAGATTCAGTCATTTGGAGCAAGAATGGACTGTAGAGGTCCCAGGGAAGGGGATGACATACTGAGACCTCAGAGACTTCAACCTGTGGAACAGATAAAGTTGTCACCCCTCCCTCCGCCCCTGCACTAATGCGTCTAAACAGCTCGGTGACCTGGAACTATTCTTCCAGGTCTAACAACTTCCATATCCTTCTCCACCTCAAATGTCTCAAGTTACTACTTTAAACCCTCCTGTACCTGCAAACTACAAAGTGAAGAATAATTCAATGGTTTTGAAGACTGAAGGAGAAAAGGGATAGTCCTGCTCCTCAGCATAAGAACTGAGCCCAGGCTCTCCTCCCGGAAAGCTGAGGCCTTTCTGCAGGTGCTCCGTGTGCAGCAAATGTCTTTTTAAAAACTGGGAGCACAGAATATAATTGAGGGAGGTAAGAGGAGCGGCAGGTTAACCACTAGGGGATTCCAGACCCAAAAGTTCTCAGTCAGCAGCCTACTCTGCAGAGAAGTGTGTGGATCGTACACGGAGGAGAAGAAGTGGGTCCTAGGTTTGGATTCACAGCTCCTTCTTGGGTATGGTCTGAAAGAGCCTGCATAATCCAGGATCTTGTTACAACAAAGCCCTTTGCTTTTGTGGCCTGGCATCCCTGGAGGGTGGGGGAGTGGGTGGTGCTGAGGCCCCAGGAAAGAACAAAGCTCCACACACACACCTCCAACTGGTACACAGCTCTGAAACCGACCGGTTAGAAGTGACTTTTGCCCTGCGTTGTGGCTGGTGGATCTGCAAGTTTGAGTTTTGAAAAGGCAGCGAGAGAGTTCTGGCAAAGCAGGAGAGACCACGGTTTCACTCTCAGCTCCACCCCTTTTTAACACAAAGTTTTAGGCAAGTTACTTCATCCTCATGGAAGCTCAATGTCCACTTCTGCACACCGGGTTTAACACCACCCACCTCCAACTTGTTGCCCTGAAGTGAGATGATTAAAGGGCCTGTTTTGTACTTAGTAGGTAAGTAATAACTATTAAGTGGCTTACACAAGGCTGACCTGTTTAAATCAGGCACAGGCAGAAGCTACTGCTCTGAAGAGAAACAAGCAGTGCAGTTGTAGGAAAGGGCTGCCATTTCCTTAACAAGATCCCATTAAACAGCTGCTGCATAGCTTTCTAAATAACAATATAACTTGTTGCAATTTATGACTGAGCTGCAAGCAGTTAACACTTGGCTCATAAACTCCTGCAACAGAGAAATCTCAAGAATATCACACGTCAACCCATTTGCTCCTGGAACTCTACTAAAGGAGGAACTAGAGAGGAAACTAGTTTGAAAACTAGACTGGAAAAAAAAAAAAATGGAGGAAAGGCTGGCCTGTGCCAAGGGCTCCCTCTAGCGGTGCTGAAAATGAATGGAGTTACTTGAGATTAAGGCTATTGGGAGAACAGCGGCATAGGCAAAACTGAAGAAAGCGTCACGTTTGCCAACCTTTGCAGTCATCATTTCTAATTCTGAGGTGGTATGATGGACTCGTTTGGAAAGCCCCTTTTAACAATAGTTTGTGCCTTAGAAGTAGCACAGTTCTTTACTATGTTACATGTTAATTGCCTCTGTGACCTTAGTCCCAAATGATTTGACTTTACACCCATATCCTTCAAGTTCAGTTTTCTACTGTGCTTTTTCTTTCTCACCTGTGTATACTATATATGTTTCCATCTTTCCAGCCTTTAAAAACGTTATTTTAAATGACTGGATAATTTTAGACTTAATTTATGAGGCTAGAGCAGGACTTGGTATCATTGCACACTTGAGTGTTTTACATAATCAACATGCCAGGCACTGGTCTGAGCCCCAAAGAATCTATAAAAGATAGTATTCAAATGCTAATGCTCTCTTTGCAGTGGACTTATACCCACTGATGCAATGATTTGGGAGAGTAAATATATCCATGTTCTCCCTGCAAACCTAATCTCTATGCTGCCTCATCTGCCTGTGCAGTTACTGGCTGCCACAAGGGCTCTTACACCCAGGAGACTCTCTGTCTCTAGGAAGGGGAGACGAAGTGCCACACGGTGGCAGATTTATGGAGCAATACTGGCATCTTCCAAGGCAGAAGACTGGCAGTCAGTCCCCTTAGAACATTGAGACAAGTGATCAGAGTGTAGCAAAATAGGGGAGGCCTAAAGAAAAAGGAGGGAGGGTGAGGAGGGAAAAAGTGAGGAACACTAAAGATGGTACCTCACCGGTAAAATCTGTTACTCTAATGTGAAGGATCAGTCAACACTGTGCAAACATAACACAACATCTCCCCCCTTTTCATAGTCAGCCAGGGAGAACAAAGAACCAATGCATCAGAAAGTGCGCCCTACTTAGGCAAGAAAGCCTGGGTTTCGTTCTGGCTCTGTCATTTACTAAGCTGTATGTGCTCACTTAGTCATTTGGGTCTCTTACCTGGCCATTAACCTAGGCTTCCAATTTCCTCAACTATGAAATGAAAGTATTAAACTAAAAAATCTTTTCTCTCTGGATCCTACCTGTAAGGTCCTGATATTGCTAACTTGGAGTGTGTTGACCAAAAAAGCTGTATTTAAGATAAATAAATGCTTTACAAAATCTGAGTTCCTGTCAAACTAAGACTCCTTCTAGAAATGTAACTGAATTGACCCACTTCATCAAGAATTATTTAATGTGCCCTGGCTGGTGTGGCTCAGTGGGCTGAGTGCTGACCTGTGAACCAAAGGCTCTCTGGTTTGATTCCCAGTCAGGGCACATGCCTGGGTTGCTGGCCAGGTCCCCAGTAGGGGGCATGTGAGAGGCAACCACACATTAATGTTTCTCTCCCTCTCTTTCTCTCTCCCCTTCTCTCTAAAAATAAATAAAATCCTTAAAAAAAATTATTTAATGTGACCAAAATAAAGGCCAAATCACACCTGTAGGCAATAGACAATTGAAATATATTCTATCATCATTCTTCTCAAAGGAAGAGAATGTTTCTTCCAAAAGAAGTATAAAACCTAGGGAATAAGGGTATCACTATGGGCTTGATCTTCACACAAAAGTAGAGGATAATTTCTGCCTAATTACATATATTTTTAAAAGAAAAAAGAGCCCTGACCGCATAGCTCAGTTGATTATAGAGCATCATACCCATACACCAAGGTTGTGGGTTCAATCCCAGGTCAGGGCACATATAAAGAATCAACCAATGAATGCATAAGTAAGTGGAACAACAAATCAATGCTTCTCTCTCTCTAAAAACAAAACAAAAACATCAATTTAAAAAAAAAAAAGGGGGCGGGGGAAAGAGCCCTGGCCGGGTAGCTCAGTTAGTTGTAGTGCCAAATGTGCCAGGGTTTCTGGTTTGATCCCCAGTCGGTATTGGCACATACAAGAATCAACCAATGAAATGATAGTGTGGAGCGATGAGCCGATGTTTCTCTAAAAAAAAAAAAAAATCAGTAAATAAAATTTAAAAGAAAAAAATCCTCAAGGAAGGAAGGACATTCCTAGTTTCTTGGCAGTAACTTAACTCCAACTTTAACTGCATCAGTGTGCATGTGTTTTCCCTTTACTTTTCCCGTTGAACATGCATATATGGATTACTCATTAGTGTTCCAAGATAAGGAGAAATGCCTGAGTAAAAGGTGAAGAAAGATGAAGAATGAATAACATGCTATTATAAAAAAAAATCCCTCATAGTAAATACTTTCTGCATCTCTCTGGCAACAATCCCAGCAGCATAACCTCCCAGAGTAAGGTGACCATTTGTTGGGTGACGGTGAAATCTTAATGTTTTTTTTCCTCAGCACTGGTATTCTCCCTTTCTGGGGAGCTGAATGAAAGTGCCAGTTCTCTATATCTCAAAAGTCGTTATGAGAGAAACTCCATTTAAAAGTTAGCCCTGGCTGGATGCTCAGTTGGTTAGAGTATTGCCCAGATACACCAATGTTGAAGGTTTGCTCTCTGGTCAGGACACATATAAAAAGCAACCAATGAATACATAAATAAGTGGAACAACAAATCAATGTTTCTCTCTCTCCCCCACTTCACCTCTCTAAAATCAATAAATATTTTTTAAAAAGAATTAACTGTTTTCAAAGACAGGGTTGCTGCTACTTACTTTTTTTAAAAAAGAAATGTTCCAAAACTCACCTTACACCTTCTCTTACTTCTATTATATGACTATTTTACCACTATTCATGTTTCTATAAATTGCATTATTCTTTAAAATTTTTTCACTTATTTTGGGTAGACAAATGCTTAACCCACTTTTGCTAATCATTTCATATTTATTTTTTAAAAAGTTGCCAAAATTATACAAAAAGCTTTATAGATGTTCATATGCTGATTTTTAAGAATGTATCTTAATCCTAAATTGCCAGTTTTATGTGTTAAAATGTGTTTGGTTTTTGGGTTGCTTTGTTTTTGGTAATATAGCTAAAAGAAACAATCTAAGCATCCAAGAGGAAATATTTAAGTAAATTAACTACTTCTATTTGACAGAACTTTGTGGCTATTAAAATGTTTCCAAAGAGATTAAACACAGGAATGTTTTTTATTGTATTACTAAGTGAAAAGTTTAGTATGTGAAATTGTATAAGTAGTATACACATAAGCATAACCATAAAACTTTGAATGAAGATTTGAAGAAAATGTCCCAAAATGTTAATAGTGGCAGTCCAGCTGGTAATGTGATTTAAAAGTATCAGGTCAGTCCAGAAAGTATCCAGCCATGCACTACGAAAAATAAGAGACACTCATTGAAGAAGATAGATGCAAGATACAAGAAACGCTGTACTTATGACAATAATGCCTCAGTGTCCTTCAAAGTAGTCACTGTGGGATCTCACACAGTTCTCCCAACAACTCTTCCACTGCTCAAAACACTGCAAAATCCTTTTATGGAATCATCATCAGTTGCCCCATAGTATTTTCCTGAATCTCATCAACAGTCTGAAATCTCTTCCCTTTCAAAGGTGATTTTAGTTTCATGCCAAGACCCTGTGTCAGAATCTCAGACCCAGTGTTTTTGGAATCCTCGGATCAGCTTCTAGGTCTCGCCATCGGTCACCAATCTTTGCAGCCTGTACACATTCAACATTCTCAGGTGCTTTGCTTGTTGCAGGTCTTCCAAAATGTGGATCATCACTTTCAACAAATTTTCAACCATCTTAGAAGTGTTTGTGCCACTTGTTTGGGTTGCACTCATTGCATTGTCCCCAAAGCCATCTGAATCACCTGAAGTTTCCACGGAGGAATGTTTAAGCTTAATGCAAAATCTGCTGCAGATTTGTTGCTCTACTCTCTCATGTTCAATGTGACAGCCACATAGTACACATGCTCACTCAACAGCATCCACCACCCACACTAACTAGTGCAGTGAAGTTGTCATTATTCACACATGGGCATTCCAGTCCACTCTTATTGGTTGCCAAGTTACATCAATGTCCCACAAACTGTTCTCGTTATATTAACAATGGCTGGACTTTTTCAGGTCAGATCTCGTATATATTTTTCAAATCTACTAATATATCTACTTGGTAGCAGTATTAAAATCTCAAACTGGAAAAATCCAGACAGACCTATCTAACCACAGAAGCACTTTAGATTTTCTTACGAATCTCTGGCTAATTCCTGGGATCAATTTCTGTCCTTTCTCTAAGTTTCTGGGATGAGCAAGTACCCCAAGATTGTCACATTTCCCTATTCATCTTCATTAGAATAAGTTTATGACTAAGATATAGCAAATATGGGTTTTATATTTATATTTTCTATTTCATCATTTAGGTGCTTATTGTTACAAATTCACTGGAGTTTCATTACACTGAGACCCTTGGGGAGACACTCAGGAATAGTTCTAGAATGATGTTATTCATATAACATCCCTTGCCAAATTTTATATTATGGAGGGTTGGTCCAATCAGAGCAAAGCTTACAGCTCATAAACTACACATCGACCATGGTAACCTCCTTATGTAGTGATTCATAATAAATACTCTCAGGGAGATGCTTAAAAAACATTTTAGGAGTATTAGAAAAATATTGCACTTGCATAACCCTTTGAATGGGGTCTTAGAATATTATACCAAATTGTCCCTTAGGGAAGATCAATTATATTATGGCTAAACTGTAAACAATATACTGAACATTAGAGTAAATTTAGCTAGTCAAAATGACAACTCAAAGTGAATGTGTTTTAAATTCAATTTAAAGTCACAATACTATTTTCTCACTTTAAAAGTGTCTCTTGTGTTGCATGAGATGAGAGGTTAGCATTCCCGTTGACAAGGATGGAAGAAGGTCTCGGGTCTCACAACACGCACACGGTTAAGGTACTGCCGCCGCCTTTGTGGCATCTAACCATCATTTTTCTGAGCTCCAAAATATAAATAATTAAATAAATAAAATACCTCTTTAGGGATTTCCGGCTTCCACTAATGGAGTAGTAGCTTCTAACAAACCAACCCTACTGCAGATAACCATACACTTCGGGGCAGGGGCGGGGCCGGGAATCAACCAGAAAAATAAAAGGTTATACATACGATTGGAAAGGAAGAAATAGAATGTCTCTACTTGCATGTGACATGATTGCCTATGTACAAAATCCCAAAGAATCTAAAAAACAAACAAACAAAACAATCCTACTAGAATAAAGGAGTTTTCCAAAGCTGGGAGAACCCCACTGTGGGCTGTACTTAGTGACTTGCTTCTAAAGAACAGAATCAAAGGAGAAAAAAATATAACTTTACAGTGAAGATACTTGGCAAACAATCTTGGGCAGCCAATCAAGGTAAACATCACGAGGATAAAGCATGTTAATAACATATCATTTGATACAATGTTATGAGGACACTTTACCCCTATGGTATTATTTAACTCCAGTCTAACCATGCAAAAAGAAAGAAAACAAACCCAGACAGAAGGACATCTTACACATCTGAAAAGTCAAGGTATGAAAAACAGACTGAGAAAGCGTCACCGACCAGAGGAGACACAACAACCAGTATCTTCTGTGGGACCTGAGAAAAGAAGGCATTTGTGGAAAAACTAGTAAAATCTGAAGTTTAGTTGATAAGCTACTAAATGTACCATGAATGTGTACAATGACCAGCGAATCTACATCTCAACCCTTCGGTTCAGCATTACTCTCTGCATTTTTAAGGACGTGCAGCAAAAATTCAGCACACCTGTGGCCACAGACCCTGTCTGTGTCCAGTCCCACTGTTTGGACTGGGCACACGTACTGACATCACCATTATAATGACAGAATGGTGAACTGCTTCTGTAAAAGTGGAGTCGTTCAGATACTCGGTGGCTTTTCGAATACCCTTGCTGGCCTGGGCAATTTCATGAAAGTTCTTAAAAGTGAACACAAAGGTAAAGATTTGAACTTCTTGATCTGCATGATTTGTGGGGTTTTCTGGGTCAAGTGAATAGTGAACCATTCAGAGGTCACTTCGGGTCACTTACAGGGAAAGAGAACAATAAAACAATTTTAAAACACAACAAACAAACAACAAGAACCTCATCTGAGAGGGAAAAAGCTTCAATAATAATTTTTTTCCAAAACTATTTACTTACACAAAAAAACACAGAAATTTTATGGTTCAATATTTTGGTTGTGGTATTCCCAGTTACTCTTAAATTTAAACTACCTTCCCAAATTCTATTAAATACACTGCCACCTTAAATTTAAAATAATCTTTAAAGGACTGTTCTATTGACTTTAAAGTAGGGGTTCTAGCCCTCACTGAGAGTCATAATCACCTAGGGGAACTTCAAAATTAACAATGACCAGGACACCACCCTCTAAAGATTTTTATCCAACTGTAGGGAAAGATTCCTGCAGTGTTACATTTTTAAAAGCTTCCCCCCACGGATTTAAGCATGCAGCCAGGATTGGGAACCAGTAACGTAATTCAACCAAATATGAAACCATATTTTTAAAATCTTCTTTTAGGTGAAGGCAGACCTTTTCTTAGGTAAAATAAAACAGATATTTAAGAAAAATCTGTTTCTAATTGTACAACTATAAATGAAAAGCCACACAGAACACAAAATTAGTCACAAAAACCAATTATTTAATTGAAGCTATAAAAAAAGAAGCAATATAAATTGATAAAATAATTAGGAAACGATATTTAGCATGTTTCAAAAGATTTAAAACAGGAACAGGACACTTACAAAAAGTTGTGTGGGAAATAAAATTCTTAAACTATACATAGAAATGTAACATTACAGAGTATCTTATAAAATACAATGACAGAAATATAAAAGGACTGTGTGTGCTCTAAGTCTGAAAACTATTAATAATGACCAAATACTTAGGTTTAAATTTACAGTTCCTGGGTATGAGAATCATAATACTATATACATCTTGAAAACCAGTGGGCAATATTTTCCAATTAACCATGAGTGGTATCATCTTCTACAAAGTCTTTGGCCATCTCTGCTGTGATCACATCGATATGACTAACCTGAAGAATAAATGTTAAAAACAGAATCTGTTAAATCTTAAAGAGATATATCAGTGTTCCCACTGTATAAGGTAATATTTAAAATACACAGCCTATCCCCTACAAATTTTACACAGAAAATCAAATGATTCTGAAACACTGACTGATAAAACCTTATCGTGGTGTTTGTTCAGTGTGTATGTTTAAAAGTATTCTGCATTTCAATGCTTTGAAGATATAGCTAAGTACTTATGCTTAAATATTATTTTGCCATTTCAAAGAACTTTTAAGACTTACAACACCAGGAAAAACTGTGTGTTTTGGCCAAATATAAATCAATATATGTAACTGTTAAAGACTGCATTTAATAAGTACCAAATAGAATAGATAACAAGATACTGTCTCTTAATGTCAATGAAAATAAAATCAGTGCAATGAATGCCACAAAAAACCGCTAAACCTCCCAGGCATTTTAAATAAGTTTTTTCTTTACGAAGGCATCCGATAAACAACTTTCTAAGCTTTCCTTCATGATTTAAGTAAAATAAGAATTCAACAAATATAATGTTAAATACTATATGAACTTAAACTTCATGTAAAAATATTTACCTTATTTCTGAACTTTACACCATAGAATTTGTCAGCTGACTCAAGCAGTTCAGGCCTAAAAGTAGTTGTAATAAATTGAGCATGTACAGCAAGTTCCATAATCATATCTGTTAAAAAAAAAAAAAAAGAGGTAATTTAATAAAACACTTTTCTCAGATCTTAAAATTTGAAAAGCAACTATCTTTACACTTACTTAAAATTCAAAACAGCCTGTGACTTTATTTTTCATATATATACCTACAAAAATATGACCTTAATTTCTTAAATTAGGGATAAATCTTTAACCCCAATACTTAGTTACAGAATATAAAGCAGCAGCAGCTTCTAACACAGCATTAGAAATAAGGTGAAAGCAAGATAAGTTTTCCCACACACAAAAAAACAAAAACAGCCTTTCCCCACTACCCACTCGCCAAAAATCTTTTGAACTTACTAAAGAACAAATACAGATGTTTTAAATATAGAATCAATATTGTTTATGAAGAAACTATTCACACATTGAGAAATACAAGTTTAAAATGAGAGATTTCTACATAAAAGATTAACAAGCAGGATTTTCAAGGGATTCAAAGAACTACATCTTTCTCACAGAACTAAGCCTTTCAAAGAAGTCTCATACTACATTTAAAAGAACCTCTTAAAAGAGAAATTTTATTTCCTAAATACATACCCTGTCTAGCTCCCCAAATATCTCAGGTAACAAGAGATCACTCTAAAAGGGGCAAGCTATCATTTTAAAGCGTGTTCTCACTGTTAAGAACAAAACTGAAACTCTACCTGACACAGCCTTTCTGTGCTGAGCATCCAGAGCCTGGTCAATCTCATCAAACAAGTAAAAAGGGGCGGGGTCGCATTTCTGAATGGCAAAAATCAGAGCAAGAGCCACCAAGGATTTCTGTCCACCTGAGAGCTGTTGCATTTCTCTCATTTCACCTTGTTTTCCTGTAAATGACACCTAAAAAAACATGTGAGTCAGTATCCTAAAAGGGTAGAGTCACAATCACCTCTTTAAATTAAACTGCAAACGACGCATCAATTTAGATTTGCAAAATGTTCTACAAATTCTGTACTGGAAATCATCGAGGAAAACTGGATGTTAAGGTATTTACCCTAATTCCAACTCCAGTGAACTGGTCAACTGATGGGACACTACTTTGTGACCCAGAACCCCTCTCACTTTCACCACTTCCTTCTCCTTCATCCTGAGACTGACTGCCCTCCACATCTCCTTTCTTCATTACCAGAGTAGCTTTGCCACCAGGTACCAGCTTTTGGAATACTTCACTGAAGTTCTTGGATACCTTAAAATAAACAAACACATAAATAATAAGGTTGGATGTCAATTTGAATATAAATTTTGCTTAGGTGGAATTACACATATTACTAAATAATACTTCTGTTTTAAATAATAAAATTTGTCTTTAACACAAAGACAAACATTTAAAAGCAATCACAAGTATGTTTTTAAGAACAAGAATAATGGATTGGATCTTTTTAAGAACTGTGTAAATCATTCCAGTTACTAAGTTAGCAACTTATATGCTGGATTTATTCACATGTATTAGATCCAACTATCAGTGGGAAAAAAGCTTTAAAATCTTTACAAATTGAACAATAAATTGAATAATAGCTGAAACGTTTGTCTTGTGTATTTACTACAAAAACAAACATACCTGTTTGAAAGTTAACTGAATAGCCTCATATTTTCGAAGTTCCAGTACATTCATCAGTTCCATGATTGATTTGTACCCCCTATCCAACTCTTCCTGTCGTTTTATTAACTTTTCTTTTTGCTCAGAGAAATTTACAAACTGATCTAAAGCTTTTTTGTTTACATGGCTGTATTTCTTCAATTCTGTGTTGCACTGTTCAAGTTTTCGAAACAACTAGGAAGAGAAAAGACGTATACATAAATTCATATATAGGAAAATCTGCAATGAGATTTCAAATTTAAAACCAATGAGATTTACCTGTTTGAGGCTCAGTGTTTGGTATTTTTCAAATGCTTCTTGGGGAAGTGATCCAAGTTCTCGAATTTTCTTCATACATTCTTCTTTCTTTTTCAGCAGCATGCCTTGTCGATTTGTCATTTTTTCTAGTTCTTTAGTATCATGATTTATAGCATCCATGTGTTCTTTTTCCATATTTTTCCAGCGCTCCATACTCTTCTGAAGCTCCTTAATTCCAGCTTCTGTTTTATCAATGGAATTGTCCAAATCTAAAATAGGGGGATAAACCAAATTAGGCCACAATGTGTATTTTACAGCCAGAGTGTTATTTGACCAAATGTTTTTAGTAATCAAATCCATCTAAATCGATAGGCTTTTTCAATGTCTCTTTAAATTTTACTATAAAAATTCATTTAACACTTAATTCAGGACAAAATTAGGAGTTTACTCAAGACTCACAAGTATAGTTTTTCTTAATATTTGTAAAAAACTAAAAAAATAATTTTCCTCTCAGCAACCAGGAGACAAGAAACTTGATTCAGCTATTTCTTATTTTTCTTACTTACAAAACAAATAATTTACAGTCTTAAAATTGTCACAAAAATTCAATGAAACAAAGATTAGTATTTTATAATCAATACCCTAAATCTATTCACTATAGATTGTTTATGATGACGGAAAATGCAAAATCATTATTAGATGCTTCTGCCTATTTAGATATTTCATTTTGTAGTAAACAATGTTATAAAATACATAAGCTAAATTTAATTAAATATCTTTAAAAAAAAGATATTATTTATTTATTTTTAGAGAGACAGGAAGGGAGGGAGAAAGACAGAGACAGAGAAACTCCATTGGTTGCTTTGCGCATGCCCCCATCCAGGGACCTGGCCCACAACCCAAGCATGAGCCCTGACTGGGAACTGAACTGGCGACCTTTTGGTTCGCAGGCTGGCACTCAATCCTCTGAGCCACATCAGCCAGGGCTAAATTTAATTAAATATCTTTAAAAATTTTACTAAATAATAATTTACCTTCTGATCGTGCCATAGTATCTTTTACTCTTTTATTGATGGCTTCAAGTTCTGAGGTTGTAGCAGTAAGAACAGTACCACCTTCTGTCTCTCTCAGTTCATTCAGTTCCTGCAACACAAAGGGAACTTAAGAGCATTAAACCACAAAATATGAATTTTGTTAAGTTTTAAAATGTTATGACTACCAACAGTTTCTACAGCTGTTATTTTAGAATAAACATTCAAGAAAACAAAAAAAATTTCATATAATTGCAAATAAAGTATTACGGGGCGGGGGGAAGTAATAATATGTACTAAAGTACTAAAAAATTTCTCAGCATCTGCCTACTGCTGATAAAATATTAGTAACTTTTACTCAGTTCCTAGATTGTACCAGGATAATCATATAAAACACTATTACTGTTATGCTTACTTAATTAACACAAGAGGAAACTGAAACTTAGAAATACCAAATGATTTGCCCTGACTAGTGTGGCTCAGTGAACTGAGTGCCAGCCTACAAACCAAAAGATCTCTGGTTCGATTCCCTGTCAGGGCACATGCCTGGGCTGCAGGCCAGGCCCCCAGTTGAGAGTGTGCAAGAGGTAACCGATCTATGTTTCTCTCCCTCTTTCTCCCTCCCACCCCCTCTCTAAAAGTAAATAAATAAAATTTAAAAAGAAATATCAAATGATTATAGAAGATCATATACCAGGTGGCAGCGCTAGAATCCCGACTCAAGGCAGGCGGTCAGACTGCTACTCTTTCTGTCTCTCAGCCAGAGCCTCCCACACGAGCACTTTCAAAAGGTTATGGTCATCAAGGAACTCTTGAAAAAGAACATACCTGTTCTACTTGGTCCAAACGTTTTCTCAAATTCTCATTGAGGTAAGTCTCTACTCGAGTAATAATACCTTCTAATTTAATTCTTTCATTCAGCAACTGTCTGTTTTCCTAAAAGAAAAGAAAACTATTTGTCTACATAGGCATGTACCCAACACCCTCAGGAATGCTATTACTTTACCATCATCTCTATTGCTTGTTTTCAAACGAGCTGAAATGGAGTTTTATACCCTCCCAAAAACCCCTGTATTTTCTTCATTTTCTCTCTTCAGAATGCTAAGTTTTTTGTGCCTCGTTCTTTTTATAAGCATGCTACCAAAAATGTTTTTCTTTTCCTGCTTTTTATTTTTTGGACTTAATGTTGTTTATATGTTCTAAATAATAAAATGCTGAATCAAAGCAATATTAAATACATAAACATGGTCAGATCAATAAATATGGCAAAGCTAACAAGCCCAACCTTTCTAATGATAAATGTGCATTAAATAAGAGAGAATAAAATGAAGATTTCTTGTATAACCCTAACACATATGGAATGGTTTAGGAAGGCTTATTTACTCTTGTGGATATTGTAAGTCCAAGTGCCGTTTTTACTTTCTCGGTAATCTTTTGCATTTCTTTGTTAGCAAGAAAGACACTTTTCGCAGTAGCTAGTTATCAACAAAATTTTTTCCTGTCAGTCGTACTTGCCTGCTGAAGTTGACGAATTTCATCATTCAGTGCATCTACTCTCTTCTGATCTTCCAGACTAAGTTGAGAAAGCAAATCAGTTCCCAGTTCTGCTTTCAATGATTCTCTGGTGGACTCCATAGCATGCAAACTTGCCTCCAAACTTTGTAAGCTACGTTGCTATAAGACAGATTACCCACTTATTAACAAATGTATTAGTTTAATGTAATATATCACTTATAATAGTGAAAAATTGGTAACAATCTATATTTGAGAGTAAAAAGAGTTAAATAATGATATCAACTCAATTATCTATTAGGTATCCATTAAATCTGATAATTAGAACTGCAGTGACAATATTCATGAAGCAATACTATGGGGTTGTGTGGAACACCATATCATGATCAAGCTATATACAAATCTCCATACATATTCATAAGAACAAAAATAGTTGCTAGAATGTATTAAGGTAGAATAATTATGGGCAATTTTTAGGAAAAAAATCTTTTTTTAGTACTACTGATATACCAAATTAATTGTTTTTGTCAAACGGCTTCACATTTATAAGACTAATATGTATCATCACTTGTAACAGCAATAACTATTTGCTTTTCACTCATTTTAATACTCTGAACAAAAGGCAATCAAATACTCATGTGACTTTATAAATAGTACTCTACAGACAAAAATGCTTACTGACAAATTTATTACTATGAGACAGTACTATTCTGCCATAGTTCAAAATGCCAACTTGTTTAATGAAGTTGGAAGGCTGGATGTGGGCTACGAAGAGAGACCATGGGTACCCTTGGGTATAAGTGTGATATAACAAATGTAAATTTCCAAAAAAGTACGGACTAAACAAAAATAGAACACATGAAATCCAAGGATAGCCTATATAATATGGTCCACCCAATTCTGTATAATTAAAACATCTATAACAAAAGGTATACTTACGAACCTTTGGCATAAAGGTTTTCTCTGACTGCTGCCTCTTCTCTTTTAGCATCTTCATTTCTGATAATATGCTATCTCGAGACGCTTTAAATTTCCTTTGCTGGGTCTCTATCTGCTGCATTTGGTTCATCAACTGGTCAATTTCATTATTAATCCATATACAAGGCTAAGGAAAATTCTCCTAGTTCTTATAAATACATTTTATATCCTTTTCCTTTTCTTTACCCTTAATTAAAAGTTGATTCCTTAAGTTTACGGACCATAATAATGTTGAATTAAATGGTGCTCACCCACCATTACTCTTTCAAAATAACATATATTATTTTGGTAACAGCTACACCAATCAATCAATATTCTTGGGAAATCCTGGAAGAAGCTAAATGAAATATAACAGTATTATTTTAAAAAATCTTTTCATTCAGCAAATATTTACTATGTAATCTATTATGCTTAAAACATTATATATGGAAATTATGTATGAGGAGGACTTGCTCAATGTGGAAGAATTCCACCTCACTGGATTATCAAGTAAAGGAAAGTATCTGGTGTAGGCTGTCAATTTCCTCCTTTTCCCTAGTATTTCATCATGCTTTCTTAGAGCTAATTTCTTGCCAAATTTGGACAGTTCTCAAAGTGTGCTATGCAGACCCCTGCAAAGTCAAAACTAAGATGTTCATTTACTTTTTTCTCTGTACTGTTGTTTTCACTGATGGTAGAGAAGCTAAAAACTCGTATTTTAAAAAAGGTATCAATTTCAATTAAGAATATCCTAATGAAGTAGTAAAAATAATTAACTCTTTTTGCTGCTAGAATACCTACAATATTTTTCGCCCCTAGAGTATTTTTAATGTTGTATGATGTAATGTGAAGTACACATAAAACACTTGTGCCTTATACCATGGTTGTTTTAAGAAAATGAAAAGGCACAACTATTTCAGTTGTAAGCTGAACTAGCCATTCGTGTGTGTGTGTGTGTGTGTGTGTGTGTGTGTCATTTTGAGGGTATATTTATTAAAGCTGGGGACAGTGAAACAAAGAAGGGCTTGGCATAGAAGAAGCAAAAGGAGAGTGCCAGGAGGGGCTGCTTTGGCTCCCTAGAAACATTATAGGAAAGTGAGCCAGGAGGACCTATGTGGACTCACTAAGAAGTAAAAGTCATGCGACAGAAGTGAGCCAAGGTGGGGCTACTTTTACCTCACTGAAAAATCAGAGAAAAGGGGACCTCGGAGACAAGTCCAGGGGGTTCATCTGGGATGAGCTACCAGTGCCCATTGTTCCTGTGGTTGCAAGTCTTGTGCGTGGGGATCCTTAAGAGTTTACGAGATGCATGCCTACAAGGAAAGAAAGGCATGGGTGTGCTGGGAAGAAAGCCATGGGCATGCTGGGAAGAAGGGCGGTTGTGGTGAACTAGCCACTCTTAGCAGAACACCATTTTCATGGATACTGACAGCCATCTCCTCCACTAATACTAAATCTGAACCAAATGACCTCGTGACAGAAAAATCTAATGGACATTTTCAATCTGTACACATTTAACTTCTATGCAGTATGTAGCACTCCCGATACCCCCCTTCCTCCACCTTTCTTTGGTGAAATACTATCCTTGTTTTCCTTCAACAATTTTCTGACCAATCCTCCTGAATTTCCTTATAAGCATAAATTTTAGTGTTTCTTGAGTCCTTTTCTCCTAGAAGCAGACTCACTGCTAATAGCTATTTAACAGCAAAGCAAAGGATCAATGTTAAAATACTTTTTAGTTTTTTCTGTCTTCAGAAGTTAAATAGACAACATAAGCTTCTGTGCTTAAATAGAAGTCTACAGAAAACATGGATTTTTTCTCACTGTACATGAGAAGACATACCTAACATACAAAAGATTATATATTCCAACCAAAATGTAGTTCTTTCTACATAGCAGCAACAAGGCAAAAAGATATTTTCAATATTTCTGCGCAGATTTTCATTGAGCTTCGCTTCAAGCTCACCTAGTTCTTCTTCCGCTTTTCTAACATCTTTTTGTAATTCAAGTCGAGACTTCCTTGTGTCATAATAACCTCCAGTTAGAGCACCCCGATGACTAACTTGGTCACCTACAAACAAAACATAAGAAAGGCAGCAATTCTTCGTAACAACTTTACTCAATGATATACTGATTTACAATCAAACAACAAAATCTATAGGCTTTACCTATTTAATGGGAATTAAAAAGAAACGAATTTTGCCCTAGCTAGTGTGGCTCAGTGGACTGAGCACTGGTCCAGGAACCAAAAGATGGCCAGTTCAATTCCTGGTCAGGGTACATGCCTGGGTAGTAGGCCAGGTCCTTAGTTGGGGGTGTGTGATAGGCAACTGATCAATATTTCTCTCACACACCAATGTTTCTATCCCTCTCTTTCTCCCTCCTTTCTCTTCTCTAAAAAATAAATAAAATATTTTTTAAAAAATCCAAAATATTTTATTTTATGCAGTTAAAAACATGAAAAAGGGTCGACAGGCTTCGCCAAAGAGCCAAAGGAGTCCACAGAGAAATATATGTTAAGAATTCCTATTATACACCAAATGATTATACTTCAGTGTGGATCCTATTTGGATTCTGATTTGAATAAACCAACTAAAAAATAAGTAATTGGACATGAATTTTCAAATACTCTTAAAACTAAAATAGTAAATAAATTCCATTACAAACCTTCCAGGGTAATGCAGTCCATAGTGAAAGCACGGGCCAGCTGGGTTGAAACTTCCATGCTACGACAAATAAGTGTTTTTCCAAATACATGTTTGAAGGCTTTGTCAAATCTGGGATTGTACCTCAATTTACTTATCATTGGAATAGCATCCTAAAAATGAGTATTTTTGTCAAGCAAAGAGATCAAAATACAGTTAATTAAAACATGTTAGCAGAATTATGAATCACATCCTTATGAAACAGAAATAAACACAAACACCTTTTTATTTCAAAACTACTGATTTTTATACTGAAAAAGTTAGAAAAATCATTCTACTGAAATATCCTGGAAATTGTGCTCAGGTAATCATCTAGGTTTTCAATAGTAGAACACAGTGATAAAGAGCTTAGTGAACAAGCCGCCTAACTTCTCTATGTAACAGTATCTTCATTTACAAACTTGCAATAACAGTATCTTTCTTACAAAGCTAAGACTAGACAAATTAATATATGTGAAACACTTAGGATAGCATCTGTCACATAGAAGGGCAAAATAAATGTAAACTAATAGTATTTCCTCAAAACATTTTAATTTTATATCTATCTTAGATATTTAGGACAATGTTTTTTCAGATAAAATTTACTTTCCCCTAAAACTGTTAAAGCAAGATTTTTAGAATTTTTAAATTAGGACATAAATCCTACTAAAGAAAAATGCAATTATATTAGGCTTACATTAGTCACTGTAAAGAGACTACCGATATAACCAGCATTCAGGACAAGAAATGACACTGCAGAAATCCAGAAGCCACAAGTATGCCCCTTTCTAATCACATAGTGGTCACCCCCAAGTGACCTCTATTATAATTTTTATAATCATTTCCTTGCACTTCTTTCTGGTTCTATTATCTAAGTTTACTTTTGTTTAGGTAGTGTAAAGAGAACCACACTACATGAATTCTTTTGTGTCTTGCTTCATTCACATGGCACGTTTGTAACTCAATTTCTCCTCCCCCAAACAAAGCTGGGCCCTTTGAGCCCCTTGTTAGATTCTCACTGTTCCTCTGAAATTGTTGATCGTTCTCATAAAGTTTCAGCTTTAACCTTAGGATAGTAAAATAGTTACTACCATGAAAGTTCTGAACTCTAATACCTCAAATCAACTACATTTTTTTCCCCAAAATGGTGTCTGAGAAATATTTTCAATCCATTTAAAGGATACCAGCTAGTAACAAAAGCAACATTATACTTTCAAGCCTATCATCTTGCTAGACATTTTAAATTTAATTTATAAGCCATTTTAAAAAGTATACTCAGAAAACTTAAAAATATTCATCTTAAATGACAGTTCCTCAGGGAATTCTCCAACTACCTAACCTTAATTTTGTCACCCAAGGATACATTCTCAAAGTATCCTGCATTTATGTATTTTAACACTTTGCACATTTTCAATGACTTGCTTCATGTTGTTGCTGTGTCCTCTGTCATCCCCACTGAGCACAGACTGTGTTCCATGGGAAAAAGGGCAGGTTAATTCACAGACCATGTGAATCCTAATGTATAGTGCCTGAGCACTAAGACTGTATTAAACATGATAAAAAATAAATTATTTAAAGAAAGATAGACCTTAACACAGACCAACTCACATTGGTTTCAGGATAGGCGGTATCCCTTACGTCTAACTTGTTAAGAGGCAGAAAAGTGACCTCTCCAGGGAGATTCATTTTATTAAACTCCATCAAAATCTTCGTGCTGACTTCGTCTGAATCAACAATATGATAGAACAACCTGCATATAAACAGAACAAGACACATTTCTGTGGCTAGATTGGTTTTTAATTACTAGACTTTAAAGTGCTATAAGTATTTAAACAAATAGCCCTGGATGGTGTAGCTCAGTGCACTGAGCGTTGGCCTGCAAACCAAAGGGTCGCAGGTTCAATTCCCCAGTCAGAGCACATGCCTGGGTTGTAGGCCAAGTCCCTGGCAGGGGGTGCGTGAGAGGCAACCGCACATTGATGTTTCTCTCCCTCTCTTTCTCCCTCCCTTCCCCTCTGTCTAAAAATAAAAAATAAATAAGATCTTAAAAAAAATATTTAAACAAACAAATCACTTCCTTTCTATGCAACCTACTAATTGATATGAGAGATGGGGAGAACTACTTAGAGAAACTCAAATGGGGGGGAGAAAGAAAAAGCCCCAAAAGGGGAAAGTTCTAGGTCTACAATTAGAAACGAATACTTGGTACCTACAGATTTAATTTAATTAGAAAATTAAGTAAGTAACTGAGGATACAAGGAGAGAATGAGAGACATATTTTACTAAAACTACAAAGAACTGTTTCTTAGGTTATTCTTATTCCCTCTTTCTTTAAAAATGCAAGATATCAAGTAAATAACCTGTTTCCAGCAGTGACTTCCACGCACGTGTAGAAAGCAGGCTCACATTCAAAGTTATTCATCACTATGCCATGATAGCCATTTTGAACGTGCTGGTTTATTCCTTTTCGACGAAAGTGGTCTAGCACTTTGTTTATGCTGTCTATTCCATTTAAAATGGCCTGTTTATAAGTGAAAAATGGTAAAATAAGTTACCAATGGCACTCTTGCTGGTATAAAATAAACCCTTTACTCTATATATTTATTTAAAAGTATGCCAGATATTAAATTAAAGACACCCTCACCAAAAATACAGTCCCCCTTGAAATATGCCAACTGTACGCAACATCTTATATTAAGGGATCTGTTCTATGATACTAGCATTACAAATGGGCTCTTCATCTAAAAATCAGAAGTGCTATAATTAATAACACGCTTAAACGATACCCATCATTTCATACTTATAGGACAAGTGATTTGAACTCTACTCTTACTACCTGGAACCCATGACCTACAGCTTGAAAGCCAATATATTTTTGTGCAAAAGCAACTGACTCAATGTAAACAAGGTAATGAAAAGAATCTGCTCACCTTTCCTGTTGCCGCTCTAAGAAGCTGCTGTTTCTTTTCAAGGTCTTCTCTTTTAGCAGCAAGTGCTTGCTGTTCTGCATTCTCCTCTCTCCACAAGTAACTAACCAATAAAGATTACAGTTTTTAATTTCAACAGTATTAAGAAGATGCACTAACAGTATACAATTTAGAGTAAAATAATGTAATGAAACTTGAATAGTTAATTTATATCTTAAAGACCACTTAATAGCCACTAACATTTCTTAAAAAAATAAAAAAATTAAGGCATATTTTAGTCTATACTAACTTTCTTTCACTTTGTAATTCATCTTTCTTATTTTTTACTTCATAGTATTTTCTGTCCAGTTCCTCTACTCGAGCTTTGACTTCATTAAGGTCCTGATCCAGTTTCTACGGAAATAAAAATAATTCAAATTTAAAATCCAATTTCATGCAAGGTAATCCAAAGTGACAGAAAGCAAACCAGTTGTTGTCAGGGGATGGGTGAGGGGCCAGTAGGGGACAGAGGGGGAATTAGCACAGGGTATGGGAAACACTTGGGGGTGATCTTAATTGCAGTGACAGTTTCACAGGTATATATATATATGTCAAAACTTAGCAAATGATACATTTTTAATATGTGCAATTTATTGTATATCAATTATATTTCAATGAAGCTGTTAAAGAATCAAATTTCAATTTTTAAAAATGATCTTTAGACAAGAGCACATCATCAGAAAACAAATCATAAAATTACTCTAAAAATATATCTACAATGAAATTTTTTCATTAATAATCTAAACCTTACTACTTATATAATACATACTCCTGAATTTTAGAAGGAAAAAGTACATTCATAAAATCTCAAAATACTGTAATGCATACTTTTCATATTATCTCCTCTGCACACATACACTAGAACACAAGAGATTTAGGATTATACTAAGAAGCTAAAGTTTATTTTGCATAATGTAATCAGTACTGTGAAATCCTATCTATCTGGTATAAAGGAGAGACTTCACCTTCACGAGTGGTCATTCTGATACCCTAAGGTATGACTGAAATGTTGGAAAATAATGATCTTCAAGCTTGAAAAGAAAAAACCTCTCACTAGAAAATCTTGGTTTATCACCAGGCTCTTAAAAAAGAAAAAAAAAGTTTGATATCTCTATGAACTCCAGACAAAATGCATTCTCTTTATTTCAGGAAAGCACGTGTAGGCATCACAGTTAAAACTATACTGTTTAGGGACTTTGTGTCAGCTGGGTCCCAAGGATGCAGGGTCAGCCCTGGCTGGTGTGGCTCTGTGGATTAAGTGCCAGCCTGTGAACCAAAGGACGAAGGGTCCTGTGGAATAAAAACTTTTAATTCCAAGGTCATGGCAAAACATTTGAAGTTCATTGCCAGGACTATGACAGTGCAGGAAGAGAATGTGGAAGGTGCATTCAGGACCCTAAACAGAATCCTCACCATGGACAGGGTCACTGATGAAGACATCAAGGGACACTGGTACTACGAGAAGCCTTGCTGCCACCGCTGACAGTGGAAAAGCTATGAAATCTGTTGGAGGATCTACACATGGAAATGACTCACAAGATCAACATTTTGATGCAAAAGAATCTGGCAGTTCCAAGGCAGGGCTGACGAGGCCTATGGACAGTAAGCCCTGTAGTAAAACTCCTGTCCACCAGTTGTGTTTCCACATCTATTCTTTCTGCAGCCCCATTCTCTCTTACCATTTCTTGCAATAAACTTAATCATGTATATTAAAACAAACAAAAACTATAATGTCTACCTAGATAAACATGCATTTTCCATTCCCTCCATCCTAACCAAAGTCCAAAGCACACTGCACTCTCAATGCCAGTAAGCTACTGTCTATTACTCCCGGTCACTGTTCCTACTAGTTGAGTTGTTTATAGTTAGTCAGTTCCATTTGCTTCCCACTGTTGTTGTTGTTATTATTATTATTTTGGCTAACTGTTATTACATTACATATTATGTAATAATATGAGAATGAGAACCAAGAATTATTTCTTTAAAAACTTGATTTACTTTTAGATATACTCAAAGGTGAGTCACTAAAAATTAAATTAAATAGGCAAATCAACTTTAAAAGACTAGGTAAAAATAATTACGTAATATGTAATACATAAATGTATATATCAATATATAATATGCACTTTATCAAAGTAACTCAAAACATCAAGTCCCAAAAAAAGACATTCACTTATATACCTTACTTTGTAAGAGATATAATATTATATGTCCAGTTATAATACTATAACTGGAAAAAGTCACAGAAAGTTAAGGAACTGGTTTAGATTAAAGGGGATAACGGAAACATAACTAAATGCAATATATGATCCTAGACTGAACCCTAAACTAAACTGTTTTCACCCAACTTTAAGAAAAACTGTATCTATATATGTGGCTGGATTATAACAAGAAAGACCCCTCGGAACTCCAATTACGATTCAACCAAAAAACCAGAAACAAACAAAAAAAAACCCCACAAACCCTGGGTTCTACTTCAAAAGTATAATGGAGGCCCTAAGCACATGTGGGGAATATGGGAAATCTCTATACCTTTCTCTCAATTTTGCTATGAAACCAAAACTATTCTAAAAAAATAAAAGTCTAACGAAAAAAGATTGGCACATAAGCATATATTTCTCTATTTAAAATAAAGTACTTAAAGATACAAATGTATGTGCTTTTATGTATATAAATAGTACACATGCATATTACATACATAATATATACGTATATTAAGATTATATATTTTAATGGCTTTTTTAAAAAACCAACCACACCAACTGGTACAGATCTTATGTAGTATGAGGTTCCTTCTGGGTGGGCACTGATACACACAAACACACCACCCTTACCCTGTGCCTGGCCTACACACTCCCTCTGCATCACTGCCGTCATTCTCTAATCACCTATGCTATGTGGCTGCACATATCACTTAAGAAAGCATTTTTCTCCCTTTCTCATTGCAAATTATCAGAGATCTTTCTTAGTCTGAAAGTGACTTTATCTTCTACTTTAACTTTTAAGGAAATGCTAGCTAAATATGCAAACTAAATGTTTAATTCATTTAGAAAATGTTATAAAATCATCATTGCTTTAACCAACAAAAAATACATTCTGCAGTAAGTTATTAACAGAAAATAAATATAAAGGTGTTTTAGATTTGTATGATGTTAAAATTAAGGGTAGTTCAGATACATACACCAATTCATAAAAATATATTTCAAAATATACTCACTCTACATGGGTACTCACTGATAAAAGACAACTACCATGTGTATAATACTAAATGGTGCTGGTTTTTTCTAAATGAGTACCTGTCTTGTATATTTTAAGAGTAGCATGGAAACCTTTAAAAATAAATAAGTAAAACTACACATTTATCTCTATGGAAATAGTTTTACAAAATAGTTGTAAAAAAGTTCTTACATTATACTGCTCCAAATTTTTCTCTTTATTTGCCTCAGTGTCCTCCAAGTCTTTATGTATGGCAGCAATCTGTCTTTTCTTATCATTAATAGCTTGATCTAAAGATTTGAGTTCCTTTTTAATCCACTTATCCCTTTCTTCTTTTGATGTAAACTGGCTTCCTCGACCCTGCTTTGCATAAAGATCTGTTCTTTCCTGGGTAGCTTGGGCCAATCTACACAAGGTAAAAGAGAATGGATTGAAAAATAGAACAGGAAATAACAAAGTTTAATTGTAATCAATACATCAAGAGTACAACAGAGACAACAGCCATTTAAAAAATGTCATTAAAGGAGGCATTTGTTTAAAGTATAAAAACACAGTTAAAGTCAGGTATAATATAAAATAGCCCATGCCCAAAGGATTTTAGACAGAACATGTCTTTACTCCAGATTTGCATTAGTGGTAAATCTAGAGAGTTCTAGTACCCCATCTCAGGAAATGCTCCAACTATCCCTGACCAGTATGGCTCAGTGTTTGGGTGCCGTTCTGCAAAGCAAAGGGTTGAAGGTTCAATTCCGGTCAGGGCACATGCCTTGGATTGTAGGTTTGGTCCCTGGTCTGGGTGCATAGGAGAGGCAACAAATCAATGTTTCTCTCCCTCTTTCCCCTCCCTTCCCCTCTCTCTAAAAATAAATAAATGAAACCTTTTAAAAATGCTCCAACTATATTTAACTATACAAACATTTCAACCCTTTACAATAAAAGACACTTTAAAGGTTAAAAGGCAAGAGAAAATATTCACAAAACACAGAACAAATATTAATGCCCGTATTACATAAAACAACCCTATATGAAAAAAGAAAACATTTTTTTAAATGCGCAAGTGATATAAATAGGCAATTCACTAAAATGAATATAAATGGCATAAAAACATGGTAATACACTAAATCATAAAATCAGCTAACACTGGCAAATCCAATCTACAGGTAGATACTAAAATGTATAGATATTAAAAGAACACTAAGTGAAAAAAGAAAGTAGCAGAAACACAGTAAGATGTCATTTGGGTTAAAAAAACAAACAAACATCATGAAGGTTTTTAAAAGACTGAAAACATTTAGCTATGTTATCTCAGACAAGTTATTTAACCTATCAGAACCCAAAGTTTGTTGAATTTAAAGTGGGGACAGTGTGGATCTCTTAGAGTCTTTGAGTAGAAAAAATGCAGGCAATTCGCATACAATGCTTGGCCCACAGTATTTGTTGAACACTGGTAATTACTTTGTAATGGGCATTTAACTTTTGCCCTTTAGGCCCGCAGCTATCTAGGTTCTATAGAAAAACTACGAAGAAAGTTAAAAGCGCCCGGTGAAAAAAATCCCAGACCTAGCAATTCCTCGCTCTTCTTTTTCTTTTACACTGTTGAATTTAGGTTCTGTTTCTGCCAGTTCTTTCTGCTTTTCTTCTATTTTTTCAAGCAGCTTCTGCCTCTCCTTTAATAAGCGTTTCTGTAAATAAAGCAAGATAAATAAAAATACAATCTACTTAAAATTTTTTTAATTTATAAGTCTAGCATAAAATGTTTTCTCATGGCCCTGGCTGGTGTGGCTCAGTGGATTGAGTGCTGGCCTGCAAACCAAAAGGTCGCTGGTTCGATTTCCAGTCAGGGCACATGCCTGGGTTGCGGGCCAGGTCGCCAGTTGGTGGCATCCAAGAGGCAACCAATGACACATCGATGTCCCCCCAACTTTCCCTCTTAAATAAATAAATAAATAAATAAAAAACATCTTTAAAAATCTGTATTTCCTCATGAAAAAAATTAATGAGAAAACTGATCCTGTGACACAAAACTAATTTTTAAATGTAAGAAACAAAGAGATAGTACTGAGTTGCTACATGAGTGCAAATAATTTTAATGAGCCAAATCTTTTACAAAAATTCAAGCATACACTCGTCACAGAAAGGACTATCATAGTTCTGCAATTCCTACTCATCTGAACATTTGTTTTTCATTTTTAGCATTTTAACTCACCCTTTGTTCACTATTGCCTGCCAATTCATCTTGTAAATCCTTTGCTTTAAGTTCCAACTTAGTCCTCTGCTTAATTTGTTCTTGTCTTTCAGCACTAAGCTGCTCCTTTTCCTCTTTCATTGCTGAAATTTTTGTTTTCAGTTCTCTAACTTGGCGCTCGATATCCTATTCAAAAGTTTTGAACACAAATAAGTCAGGCAATTAAAAGTACAACAGCAGAAGTATATAAAACCATTAATTTTGTCCCTTCGTTTTCTTTCATTTATACTTTTGGTACCGTATGTTTCCAATACTCAATCCCAATGACACACCACTTCAAGTCACCATTCCTAATTCTGGTACAGAGTGTTTACAGTGGTCAAAAAATATGAGTTAGTTTAAGCTTAGTTTGTAATCTTACTTCCATTTTATCTCTTGCATCCTGCTGGGCATCTCTTAATTGTCTGGATTTTTCTCCACTAGTTTCTCGCTTAGCAGAAAGCTGAAGGGGAGGAGGAGGAAGAAACAAAAATAAAAAACAAGCAATGATTTCTAATTCATTTTGTATTTAATATTTCACATCTAGTAAAATTTTAGATATCCACTAAAATAATCATTTACTTAAAAAATTTTTACAAAAATATTTTAGTGGTTTTCTTGGAACAGAAAATTCTTAGTTTTAAGCATTACCTAAAAAAAATTTTTGTACAAAATGTCAGCAATAGTAATTACAAAATACATTTTAAAAAGCTAAGAAAAAATTCACAAATAATTAAAGGTAGCTTCCTTTGACCCCGGTCTGTGTGACACCTGATTGTATTTCAGATACAACTACAAAGCCAACATGGGCCTACACATTTTTCTTGGAATAAACTGAAGGAACAAATCTGCTAATAAGTTCATAAAGGGGTTTTCAAATTTAAGCTTCTATTTAAAAATCATTAAAAAGTATAAATATAGCATGAGTTTAGCATATTCATAATAATAAAATTAATTTGAATTTAAGTGGCAAAAGTAAATATTTTACCTCATCAAGTTTAGCACGAGTCTCATTAAGTTCCTGATTGTAAATGGTATATTCCAGGGCTCGTCTCATTTTATCCCACTTCTGATACTGAGCTAGTTCTTCCTTTTCTTCTTCTAAGGTATGTAATCTCTCTTCAATGTATTTTAACAACTCATTGATTTTTTCCCGTTTGCCCTCTTAAAAAAAAAGGGGGAGAGGGATGAAAGAGTTGAATAAATTTTTATGTAGTATCACTTCTCAAACATACTGTAGAGGGAATCAAGGTTGAGATACCGAAGATGAAATGCTATTTGCCCTGACTAGTGCTGTAGATGTTGAGACGCCATTTGCCCTGACTAATGCTGTAAATGCTTCTCTCCCATCTCTGTAAACCCCTTCGCACCACATCTATACCACGCCTCTCAGGACCCTTCTCAGACCTGTATCACGCCTCCCGAGACCCTCCCCATTTGGCCCAACATAAAAGGAGTGCGGGGCTATAGTTCTGGGCCCGCACGCGTAAATAAACTTTCCCTTCGTTACTCCCGGCGTCAGTCTTTCCCGGTTTTGCTTTCTACAACAATACCCTGAATTAAAAGTAATTTTAAGGACTATAGCATTATTTTTTTGATATTATGTGGTGACCAGATTTAAGATAATGAAAACTAAGATGCTTTATTATGAAAAGCAACAGAGAACTTACACACAGTGACAACTGATTTTTTAAAAGATTTCATTTATTTTTAGAGAGAGGGGAAGGGAAAGAGAAAGAGAGAAACATTGACATGAGAGGGAAACATCTACAGGTTGCCTCTCTTATGCCCCCGGCCAGGGACCTGGTCCACAACCCAGGCATGTGCCCTGGCAGAGAATAGAACTGGTAACCCTTTGGTTCACAGGCCAGCACTCAACCCACTGAAGCACACCAGCCATGGCGCAACTTAAGCTTCCTCTAAAAGCCAGCGAGCCTTTCCACAACGCTAAAAAGCAAACAAAACAAACAAACAAACAAACAAACAAAAAACCCTACTAACATCATTGATGCCACGGATTCTCAATTTCACAATAGCAGCATTATTAACAGCTGCCATATACTGAATGCCGATTATATTCCAATTGTGGTACTACTTTGCTCCTTCAAGTCAAAAGTCATAATTATTGGTTAATTATTGGTCATATCTTGAATTCAGGACTGTTTGACTCTAAGCTATGATAGGAAACGGCACTTGAAAAGTAAAGTAGGGTTACCATAATAAATGTACTAATGAAGAGTCTAAGTTTGAAGTTTTACATTTACTTGTTCCTGAACTTTTTTGTTTGTTTTTGAGGAATACTTTCAAATTTATTATCCTTATACACAATGAGGACATTAAAAGCACATAGTTGACCTAAATAGGCATTATTATCTCACAGTAACAACTCTTTAGTCAAAGAAACAAATTACTGGAAATCTCAAATCTTAAACTGCTTAAAACTAACTTTTTCTCCACGCAGCACAGACAAATAATCATACAATATATTCCTGAGAATAAACCTAACTCCTTTTCACTATAACATAATGAAAAGTAATTCACAACAAATAGGAGTAAGGTAGAATCACATTTATTTTACCTGTTTCTTTCATTAAAGAGATACTTTCTTCTTTTCGCTCATCATAAACTCTAGTTCCAGCTACTTCTCTTAATAGCTTTAGTCTCTGAGAATCTGGTGCTGTTGCCATCTGATTGATCTAAAATTTTTAGAGAAAAATAATTATAGCACTACAGACTGTTCTTTAAGAACTGTACCTTGAAAAAGTATTCACATCAGTTGAGTACGAGTTTGCTAATATAATCTGTATGGTACATACAGGAGTGGGCAAAGCAGGTTTACAGTTGTTCATATGGAAAATAATACAATAATTAATTTTAAAAATACCAGAATAAACTGTGTTTTGTGTATTCACAACTATAAACCTATTTTTGCCAACCCATGTATACCTACATACCTGTATTTCCTTTCACTTAAATGAAATTTATCAAACAAAAATCCAAACAGAATTCATACATTCATAGTTCTAAATACATGGATAAAACTTTCCAAATTACAAATGACAGAGAAATATCACACCACCATTTTTTTCTTAGTCAATATGATATGGTATAAAAAATGAGATACATTGTAAAAGAACAAAAGGGGAAACCATCACTCACTATACATTTTTTAAAAAGCTATAATTATATTATTAAAAGTATAATAAAAGTGGTATGCTTAAATAATAGATAAAAAAAACTGTCTCACAGAGTAGTATGCATTAAATAAAATGTGCAAAACCATCTTTAAAATCTCATTTACAAATATATGGCAAAAAAAATACAGAGTGGTAAAATCTAATTCCCATGCAACTTTATATAACAAGCATGAGCTTCACATATTTGTAAAAATTAAACACTAAAAATAAAAATATGCTATTACTGCATTAAAAATTCAAGTGAGTTACATGAACACTTTTACATAAAAGAACCAGCTCTGAGCTAAGAAAAATTGGTCAAAAAATATCTATGACAACAAAAGTATATATAACAAAAAAAATCATCCTTGAGATGCTTATCACCGGGCACACCAATTAAGCATGTTCATTCACTTAAAAAAATACTTAATGAGTGATTAATACATATATATATATGCGCGCCACTGAGCTGGGCATTGGGAAAAGGACAGTGAACAAAACAGAAAACATTTTGCCCTCACAGAGCTTACATTATAGTGGAAAAAGAAAGGAAATAAACATACATCACAGTATAATACAATTGATATGAAGAAAAACAAAACAGAATAAGGAAATAAAGCATATGGAGTAGGAGTAAAGGCAATGCTTTTGTAGATGAGGCAGTCATGGATGGCTTACATGAAATCACACATGAGCAGTAATTAAAATGACGTAAAGGAGCCCATGTTGTATTTGTGCAGAGAACACTTAGGTAATTGTTGTTTCAAATCAGCCTCCTTTTTAAAAAGTTTCTCGTGTGGATGATCTTTTTAAAAAATCTGTTCTTCTGGTATCACATTTCCCAAGGTGAAACACCATACTCTTCCTAATCACTTCTGAATGCTAACTTTCCAACATATATCTAAAAAAACCTCCAATATGATATAAGAAATGGACATATGTAAAGAATTTTCCTTTAGTCCAAACAAACACTACAGGAAACTTTAAGACACTACAGGTATGTTCTAAGAAAAAGAAATTACCTTAAATATAGCTTAAAGTATATGAGGACACAGTAGAACAATCAGCTAAAGTACATGAAAACTAAAAACCATTAATACAACCTCTATAAAAAAATACGTAGCATTACAGTGGATTTCTGGTAATGCAAGCTTTTTAGCATTTTAATTGTGATATACTGAGTAACAGTATTAATTTGAGAAGCTAATTTCTTCAAATGTGATTTTTATAGAATTTCTACAATATTCTTAAATTATGATTATCATGACTTCCACAAACCAAAAATGTCTTTCAGTACAATGCACCTTAGTAAGTGATACAGGTGACTAAGGAAAGATGATCCACTTAAATAACTCTGCTGAAATACTTCCCTCCCATTATGCAATGGATCTATTTTCTATTTATGGTCACATAAAAGGTAATACTAACTTTACTATAAAAATAAATCAATGAAAACAAGAATAAGATACATTTTTGCTTCAACTTAACCACTAGAATCAATAAAACAATTCATCATTCAATGAATATACTCAGAAAGCAAATTCTATTAAAAAAGGGACATACAATTGTTTTACCTTTCCTTGTTTAACAATATAATATGGATTACTTCGAGAAAAACCAGCACTTTCAAGGAGATTCATCACATCATTTTTCCTATTGATAAAGATTGAAAAATTGAGATAAATAACAATCCAACAATAACCAAAAAAATGAGTACACTAACTTTTGGGTCAAGGAGCATGAAGGAGAGCAGAAGAGTCATTAAACCATCTGCTTTATCAGCCTCAGGGAATCTTCTGATTCTTATGTTTATGCTCTAAATACTGATTTGTTAAACGTGAGGGAAATATACTTCACATATGAGGCAAGTAAATGAATATTTATACCCTTCTGTAAAGAAATTACAAATGTAGCCCTGGCTGGTGTGGCTCAGTAGACTGAATGCCAGCCTGCGAACCAGAGGTTCGCTGGTTGGATTCCCAGGCAGGGCATGTGCCTCGGTTTGCGGGCTATATCCCTCGTAGGGGATGCGCGAGAGGTAACCACACGTGGATGTTTTTCTCCCTCTCTTTTTCCCTCCTGTCCTCTTTCTCTAAAAAAAATAAATTAAATATTTTTTAAAAATTACAAATGTAAAGCAAAATGCTTACGTGACCATTTTCTTGTCTAAGAAATATTGATCCTTTTTGGCACCAATAACTCTTCGAAGTGAAACTTCCTCTTTGTCAATCTAAGAAAAAATTGTAAAAGCCCCCAAGTTAATTTAATAGTAAATGTAAAGCCCTGGCCAGGTAGCTCAGTTGGTTAGAGCACTGTCCTGACACACCAAGGTTGTAGGTTTCATCCCCGGTCAGGGCACAAACAAGAATCAACCAATGGATGTATAAGTAAGTGGAAAAACAAACTGATGGTCCTCTTTCTCCCTCCCCTACCCCCCAAGACCATTTTTTTAAAAAACACCATAAAAAATAGTAAAAGTTAAAAATTTTTTAGTTATTAAGATCATTTAAGAATCTCTAACCATAACAATTATTTTGAAATGGTAATCTCACTAAAGGTACGCTATGAATACTCAATTTTTATGAAAGACATTTTTTCACAATAGCGTGTACATTCCCGTTTATTTACAAGAACATTCATTATAATTCTAGGACTAGTATATAAACTGTATAGCTGTTCTCGCATAAACTAAATTATAATAGCTTAAATAAAGCTATAAATAAAGGCTTTAAAGCACGGAAAAAAAAATAAGCTGCAACAATAAAATTCTCAACATTACTAGAAAGAAAAAGCAGTTACTCACTGGCAACCGGTTGTCCGAATTGTCAAAAATAATCTCCACAAAAGCAGAAATAACACGAGGACCAGTGCCTTCCTAAAACATGAGATAAATGAATTTTTAATTTAAGTGGTATTTTCAAATTCTTTAAATACATTTGAAGTTTAGTACATGGTAACAAGCCTCATTCAATGGAAAAAATTTTCTACCAGACTAGTATATATCCTTCTTGCCAAAAAAGCAGACACTGGATTAGGATAACACTTTTCAATCAAGAGGTTTTAGATTCTGAATGAGAATAATACAAGAGGTGTCAAAGTTAGGTCCTTATTAGAGCACAATACCACACAGACACTAAATTCTACGTATTTGCTAATGCCTAAAGCACTTTAAGGCTTTTCTTTTATAGACTCATCTTAATGCTAGGAATGAACCCTAACAAATCATATAACTATTGGAACTCTGTTTTTGTAAACATTTAATTTGACATAGTCTATGTAGTTTGAAATCTACTTAGAAAACACATATTTAATTTAACACATGTCACATTTAGACCAATTTATGACCCAACCACTTACATACAAAGTCGAAGTAATTTTCAGATTCTGGACAGCTATTATGTAGTGATTCAATATAATGGGAGGGTATCTAAAAAGGTTATTCTTTTAATGTCAACCTGAAGAACCTCAACAGAGATTTTTCTATAGGGGATCAGTCCTGATTACTAAGCAAAAAATTCAAATTTGGGGTTAGGGGATGAGGTAAGGAGATAATGGTTAAAAAAAAACCCTAGGTGTGAGAGACATTATTGAGCTATATGGAGGAATCTTGCTTGCTGGTCTTTAAATTAATTAATTATAAGCTGAATTCAAACCAGAAAGGTAAATTATATTATTTTATTATAGTCTTTTCTAATTAAAAAAAAATTTTATTTATTTATTCTTAGAGACAAGGGAAGGGAGAAAAAGAGGGAGGGAAACATCGATATGTGAGAGAAAGAAATGTCCACTGGTTGCCTCTCAAACGTCCCTAACTGGGGACCCAGTCCCCAACCCCGGCATGTGCCCTGGCTGGGAATCAAACCGGCGACCTTTCAGTTCACAGGCCAGCACTCAATCCACTGAGCTACACCAGCCAGGGTTAGTCTTTTATAAATTTTATCCTAAAATTAGTTCATTATTCATAATGAAAAATTATAATAATTATCTTTACATATACTGTACTTTTTTCATACTGGAAAATAATGTTACTATTTAAGTAAAAATATGGCTAAAAATAACTTTTATGTTGCTTAGTTTACAACGGTTGCTTCTCTACCCTCCCACTTAACTTCTGGTTCTGTGTCTAAAAGTTCCTAATTCCCAGTCTCAAACTCTTCTTTATCCTCAGCAAACCTTCTTCTAGAGCCTTATTAGACAATACCCTTAAAAAAAATTTATATTTATATGGAAGATATAGCCATTTATAGGCAAATCCTACAATTTTATTATATTTTATTATATTAAAAATTAGGGTTTTATCCTGCATTAATATAGCAGAGTAAAATTTACAGCAGAATAACACACTTAAAAGACTATGTTCTATTCATAAAGGATATGAAAATAGAACAAATGATTTATCAGGACTGACGATGTATAAAAAAAAAATACAGTTGACCCTTGAACAACATGAGTTTGAACTGTGAGGGTCCACTCATACACAGGTTTTAATTGCACTGCACATACAAACCCATGTTGTTCAATGATCCACTGGTGGCTGGGAATCCACGTACTCGGAGGGCCAACTGTAGTCATGTGCAGATTTTCAGCTGAGGCAGTGGAAGCCACTGTCCCTCAAGTTGTTCAAAGGTCAACTTGACATCAATAATATCTTAAAGCAGTCTCACTCACATGCAATAAAGCCAATCGCTGTTCCGGACGAAGATGACTAAACTCGTCACTGAGAACAAATTGAATTGCTAGAAATACAAAAACATAACTATTAGTACTGTCTAAAACAATGCTGATGAAGTGGAGTACCTACTTCATATAGACAAAAGCTATGCAGAAAATTTTCCTGTACTTCAGACTAATCAGCTAGAAAATGATAACATAAGAAAAATGTTAAGAAGCTTTCAATGAAACATTTAAGGTAAGAAAATAAAAAGAAAACACAAAGGTACAGGGAGAGGTAAGCAAAACTAAGGTCTTCCTCTTAAAGTATTCACTAACTGGTTAGGTTAACACTGTATTTGCTTTTACCCACTAGACATAAATGACATAAATTATTTACTAACAAAATAAGATATATTCCTACATTATCCTTAATTGGATACTTTGTCAAAAGAAACAGAACTAATATAGGGGGATGTTTCGGAATCCCACCTTCTACTCAACTGCTTGCAATGCCCTTACCTTCAGTAAGAAGGGGTCATTCCTACTTCCAGACCACTCTGACCTAGAAAAGGAACTCTTTACCCAGGTGTTCTGCTCCCAGTCCACCCAAGAGACCTTTGATACTCTGAGAGTGAGTATGTGTACACGAATGGGGTGAAGGTGAGGCCTGATTATCTTTTATAACTACCTTGGGGATGGGGGATGAATTCAAACTGCTGTCATCCCCCTGAAGATTATGAAATACTCACTTCCATAATGCCACTCTCACTATCCTCAAATTATAACCAATGATAGGATATAGAGAATCCTTTAAATTTATGAGCACAGACAGAATAGAACCTTTGCTCTTTTAAACCCTCTTTTCCTCAAACACCAATTAACTAAGAGTTTTAAAATTTTTTCAACTCACTCTTTGTACAGTCCGATTCTGTTAACATGATTTTTTTCTCCCCAGAGGATTTGTTAACAGAGGCGTTACTATGTGTATTTAAATGCATTTTATCTTTAGAGATAATTTTCAAAGCTCTATCTACAATCTTCAAATTGACAATAGTCTTTGTTGAATCTATTAAGTTTTTACATTCCTCCATCTTTTACAAAAACAATAATTAGTTGAGGAAACACTTTAAAAAGAGCAAACAGAAAGATAAGTCATTTTCCAAAAACACTACTACAGATTCTACTGCATGTATAAATATTTATACACACACTTAAAACACATATACTTCACTCAAGCTTAAAAAGCACTTCCGTATGTATTCTCTCATGTGATTCTCACAACCCATCTAAGGTAGGTAGGGCAAACATCTGTTCTTAAATGGAAAGAGTAATTTGAGAGGTTAACTGTTTTGCCCAGTCTCGCACGGTTCATTAAACACTAGGTACAGAGGAGAACTCAAATCCTTACACTCTAAACCCTACACTCAACTACAACCCTGTATGAAGAAGTATTTCTTTGGTTTCAAACATATGTAATCTCAGAAGACAAATTTTTAAAATAAACTATCCTAAGATACCTAGGTCTTAGTATACTTAGAATTCAAAAAACAATACTTACCATAAAAAAAGTTACTTTTTCCAGATCCATTTCTGCCAACTATAAAATTTCAAAAAGTACATGTTATTTTGTATAAAAGCCAATATAATTAAAACTTTACTCAAAGTATTAGAAAATTTATAACTCCAAGTTTCTAGCAAAACATCTTAATATTTGATATTAAACACAATAGAACAATGAATAAAAGAAATCAATAAATAGCTTTAACCACCAAATGAGTGCAGTTTTTTATAGACTTCAGATGGTTTTTTCCTTGAAGACATTAATTTCATTGTTGATTTTTTTTGCTCTTTCTGAACAGTTTAAAATTAATAAAAATAAATATACTACCTGGCTTTCATAAGTTATAACCATTACAATGGACATTAATTATATTTTAATTGTATATAACAAAGCGTTTTTCAACAATTTAAAAATCCATATATTGCTAACATTTACTAACACTTATAGAATCATTTTAGCCCTGGCCAGTTGGTTAGAGCATCATCCTGATGCACCAAAGTTGTGGGTTCAATCCCCAGTCAGGGCACATACAGGAGTCAACCAATGAGTGCATAAATGAATGGAACAATAGATCGAGCTCTCTTTCTCTCTTTCTTTCCCCCATTCTCTTTCAAATCAATAATTTTTTTAATCATTTTAAATTCTCAAACTATTGACCTATAAATAATGTAGTTTCACAGACTCACAAAAGTATAGACAAGTGTAGGCATTACTTTTACTACCCAAATTCAGAAATAAGCAATTCTATACATAAAAGAGTATCAAATATTTCAAATTTAATGAACTCATTTAAATTTTTTAAATAAAATTTTCAGTAAGAGTCTTAACCTTGACCAAAAAATGCTGAAAAATTTAGCCCCAAAGTTATCACCTTTAATGCAAAGTAAATCCTAAAGAGATCATATATGTTATGACAGAAATTAATAAAGTGCTTTTAAGAGGAGGCATATAACAGACACAGAAGCCAGCTTGAAGCAGGCTTCCACTGCCTAAATCGAGAACAGGACTGCCAAATAATTAGATGAATTATAAATTAGTGTTGGGGGGGTATAATCCATGAGTCCATTCTAATAATAAAAAGATAAACAGCTAAGGAGGAAGGGCTCTTAGTTGCTTGCGGTGAATGTGAAATGAGTGCTGGCAACGGAAAAAAACATTTTGTAACCATCAGAATAAAGGCAAGAATTATCAATGGATGCTAAATCTAGGAGAAAATTTTGATGAGCACAATGTTTGCATGTTTCAAAAGTATCTCCCCATCTCCATATTATCTATTAGTTGCAAAGGAAAAAACACTAACTACACAGTGGAAAAATTGGATACTACCTTGACTGGGAGATCAAAAGTAACATCAATAAGATGTAGGTGAATGTCATGTACCTCCAGATGTAATTAATACCCAGAGAATACATTATTTACATAACATTTTTCAAAAACAGTGTTATAAAAGAAAAAGAAACATTGTGGAAATGATCCACATTAAAGGAACCTAAAGAGGCCCTGGCCAAGGTTGTGGGTTTGATCCCCGGTCAGGGAATGTACAAGAATCAACAGATGAATGCATAAATAAGTGGACAACAAATCAATGTTTCTCTCTCTCAAATCAATCAGTAAATTTTTTTTTTTTTTAAGAAAAGGAACCTAAAGAGATACGACCACTAAATGCAATACCTCCTAAATTAGATACTTTACTGGAGGGGAAAAATGCTATAAAGAACATTTCTGGGTCAATCAACATTAACTAGAAAATGAACAGCAGGTTATTGCATTGATGTTAAATTTACTGAAGTTGGTAAATGTTCTATGACTGTTAAGAAAATATCCCCATTCTTAGAAAGTTCACATTTAAGTCTGAGGTAAAGTTCCATGACATCCATAACTTAAAGAAAAAAAAAATGTGAGTACAAGTAATGAAGCAATTGGGGAACATGTTAATAGTAAGTTAGTTACATATGAGTATTCTTTGTACTGCTTTTAACTTTTTCATAAACTTAAAATTATCTCTGAACCAAAGTTTAAAAAAGGTAACATTAAAAGAATTATGCAGCCCTGGCCAGGTGGTTTAGTTGGTTGGAGGGTCTTCTCATACACCAAAAGGTTGTGGGCTCAATTCCCAGTCAGGGCACATACCTAGGTTGCGGGTTTGATCCCCAGGAGGGGCACGTACAGGGGGGCAACCAACTGATGTTTCTCTCACATCAATGTTTGTTTTTCCCTCTCCCTCTCCCTCTCTCTCTTTCTCAAATCAATAAACATATTCTCGAGGGAGGATTAAAAAAAAGAATTATACAAACAATTCAAACCATAATCCATTCATAAAGGACTAAAAAATTTTAAATTTCCCTTTAAGAATTACTTCCGCCTATAGACTAAAATGCTATATAGCAATTTCAAAGATGTTGAATATATTTAATAGGAAATAATATTGAATTTTATTATGAAAAATAGCAAATTACCAACACATTACACTACAAATCCATTTTTATTTTAGAAAGCATACTCATATAGAGGTATACAGGGACTGAAGAGGTATTGAGGTAGATCCAGTCCATATGTGCCCCCGGATTCACCTGCCCCCAACCCAGGCCTTAGCTGCCTGTCAACAGATTGGCTCAATTTCCTAACACTTTAGGCTGTTTTGGCCTATCCTGGACAGGGTACATTCAAATTAGATCTGTGAGACCTAAAGGAGGCCACAGTTTCCCAACTCCTTCCCCCGCCCCCATCCCACCCCAGGGTAACACAATCCAAAGGCATGGGGGAACTAATGCCCTCTGTGATAAACTCTGACCAGTGAAGAACAGGAGCTAGTAGACAAAACTCTCTCTGTTCCTCTCTCATGTGACCTTTCCAAGGCATGGTGGATTCATATGGTCTGTCTGGAAATTATCCAATGTGACCACAAACCAGCAGGGTCTTCTTTACAAAGCTATGACCAGCTCATCCCCTCACACTTGCCCTCAGACTATGCCCTCCCATTACAGCCTTCATAGCTAAGCCCTGGCTTGTGTGGGTCAGTATATTGGGTGACTGCCTGAGAACCAAAGGGTCGCCGGTTCAATTCCCACTCAGGGCACATGCCTGGGCTGCAAGGCCAGGTCCCCAGTAGAGGGTGCCTGAGAGGCAACCACACATTGATGTTTCTCTCCCTTTTGCCCTCCCTTACCCTCTCTCTAAAAATAAATAAATAAAACCTTAAAAAAAAAGGCCTTCATAGCTAAGCAAGCCTCAGGCTCTGCTTTCCAGGAAACACGGGCAAATACAAATATAGACTATTAAAAGTAAGAATGGCTATCGCTGAATAGAAGGATTAGTTTATTTTAAATTTTTTCCTTTTAGCCTTTATGTTGTTCCATAATACTCTATCATTAACATATATCTTTTGTGAAAAGGCTAGAAAAAAGGTAACCTTAAAAAAGATATGTTTGGTATATTCAAACATTCAGACATCAGCAAAGAGATGCTTACCTTCAAATCTTTTTTTTTTAAGGGTCAAAATCCTTAAACAAAATGGTATGCATTCATAGGTTATTTTTAGGGTTAATCTCAGTCTATGCTATTTTTGATCTTTCTGACATTGTTAAGATATTAAAACATGTTAAACCAATAAAATCATATTGATTTTTTTCAGTTAAATCAAAAAGAACATGTAGGTAATTTCCTTTGTAACTATAATCAATGCTGATATTACAACCAAAGTACAGCGGTAAAACAGCTGTCTCACAATAGCTAAAACAGTTATACTTGATAGGCCCTATAACCATAATTTTATCATCCCAGGTAATAATGGTCTTCATTTTAAATCTCATTTATAAAATTGTACGACTGATATATTAAGACATTTATCTACTTGTAACTGTAAGTTAAAGATATGTCTAGTAAGTATTCATTTTCCTCTATTTCTAAATATTTTCTGATTGATTAACATCAGAAGGCACTTACTTATAACCAAAGTATAAGTAAAGCCCCAGTATGATTCAGCTACCTTTACCGCATAACAAAACAAAACAAAGCATGCTTTCTTTATTCCCAACTGCAAGGTTATAACAGATTTGTTGAGGGCAGGTTTTTTCTTGCTTTCAACTTTTAAAATTTATTACTTATTTTCAAAATAAAGAACAACTGATTCTCCAAGGTTCTCTAGGAACACCAGCATTCAGTGTTCACCCTTAACTGTTTTCTGTATAACTCACTTTATCCCATGCTATTGACTGAATTATGCTCCCCCCTCTTCATGTTGAAGCCCAATGTGATGCTTTTTAGAGATGGTGGCCTTGGGAGAAAGTTAGGATTACCCCATATTTCTCCACGTATAATGTCTTCCCTTGCATAATGTGCACCCACATTTTTTAGTGCTGATTCCCATGTATAATTCGTATTCAGATTTAGTACTACCCATGTATAATGCGCACCCTTATTCTGCCCTCAAAAATTTGAGCCCAAAAAGTACGCACTATGCATGCCAAAATACAGCAGATAAAGTCATGAGGGTAAGGCCTTCATAAGGGGTTAGTGCTCTCATCAGGAAGGGGAAAGGAGGAGGAGTAGGAAGAAGGATGGGAGGAAGGGCAGGAGAGGAAGTAGGCAGAGAGAGGCTCAAATAAAGAAGGTTCTGTGAGCATGATAAAGATGGAGGCCTCGAGAATCTCACCATGCTGGCACCCTAATGATGGACTTCAGCCCCCAGAACAGTGAGAAAATAAATCCCCGATTAAGTCGCCCAGTCTCTATTTTGCTACGGTAGACCTAGCAGAATATACCAATATACCCCATAAGGAGGAGCTGTGTAGCAGAAATCTAACTAGTGACAGAACATTCTGTGCTTTTCTGGTGTCTAGCAGCACTCATTTCATCTACCCCTTAAAAATTCAGAGCATCAAAATCCACTTTTGCTAGCTCCATCAGCAAAACGGGACATTATCATCTAAAGACCCTACGGACTAAATATCCTAGTGCAGGGCAATCAGCATTGGCCCTTTATCCTCACACATTTGCTTTCTCATTTATTCTTCCTGAGAGCCCTATGAGGTGGGTACCACTATCTCCACTTTACAAATGAGAAAACTGGAGGTCCTCAGGGAGTCAAGTGTGAAAGGACTACGCTGCCCCAATTGGGATGTGAACCCCACTGTTTTGCCTCGAAGTTTATGATCTTCCCACCAAGCTGCGTGGTCTAGCCTCACATAATGATGGGGGCCGGGGCGGGCGGGGGCGGGGATCCGAGAACAATGTATTTGTGAATAAAAAAAGGTCGTCTTTGAAATAAGTGAGCATTTTAACTAGGAAATGACATATCGAGAAGAGAAGAGCTCAAACACTAAATTTAGTGTCATTCACTACAAACTTAAAGCTATTAAAACACACCCACACTGGGTCTCTCCAAACAAAAACAAGTAACTCATGACAGTCTTCTTCAAATATTTCAAAAGTGTAAAATAAGCGATTCAGCGGCGCAGGCAGAAGAGAACGGAGTTATTTCCTATAGAAAAACAAAATACGTAAACACGGATATTCAGAAGATAATTCTTGTCTCCTTAAGCCTGGCCCCGCGCAGAACTGAAACGGCTGCAGAGACGCAGAGACGGAAATCGGACCCGGGAAACGTGAACACTTACCAATAACATTATGTTTTGAACTGAAGGGATCTACAATTGTCTGGTCTCTGTAACTGCGAAACCCCTGGATAATAACCTAGCAAACAAAAGAGGCAATTTCAGGACACGCACACAGCAATACCCTCTCAGCGTTCTCTCCTGCGCTTCCTCCCCTTGGGGTTCCCCCCGATGCGGGCCGGGGGGCGTTCGGCTTCCCCTGGGGGAAAATTCCGCTTTGGAAAGTGGGGATTCGAAATCGCCGAAGAACAAGCAGCCCGATGATCCGCAGCCACTGACGGTGGGTGGGTTTGTTTGTTTGTTTGTTTGTTTGAAAAGGACCTGGTAAGGGAGCCTCCGCGGGAGCTCCGAGACTTTCAGGGACGCGGTACGAGGGTCGCCGCAGGGAAGGAGGGCTCGGCGCGCAGCCTCCCGACGCGGCAGGGAAACTTTTGCAAAGGGCCGTGAATGGGCTCGTCCCCGCGGCGCGGCGCAGCGCGGGACGCGCGTTTGACAGAAGTCAACAACCGAATGAGGAGGCGCCGCGCACTCCGCCAGAAAGGAGGGGGGTCCCTTTTACTTCTCCTGTCAGTCGGGGCGGAGGAGGCTGAAGCCGACAGCCCAGCCTGAGCCCCGAGGGGCGCCCCCGGGCCGGGCGGACCTAGCTCCACACGCCGCACGCCCGCACCCGAATGGCCCCGCGCGGGCTGCTCCCCGCCGGACAGCGCAGCCCCCCCGCCTCGCCGGCCCACGGCCCTCCCGGGCAGGCCCGATCTCTCCGCGAGGCCCGCCCCGCCGGCCCCTCCACACCTCCCGGAGGTCCTTCCTCCTTCAAACCAGCGCCCTGGACCGAGGCCCCGGCCGCAGCGGGGCGCCCCAATTCTCTGCGACCCCCGCGCTCCCGCGGCGGGCCTCCCCTCTCCCCGCTCCCCCGGTGCCTTGTCCAGCCCGGGTCCACTCTGCAGGCAGAGGGGAGAGGCCGCAGATCGTGCCGCGGTACCCCCGCCTCCAGGAGCTGTCCTCGCGGGCCCATGGGGATGCAAAGGACATACAGGTCTTACCTGCTTTATGTACATGGTTCCGGGACCCCAGCCGGGGAGAACGGCTGTCCCTCCAGAAGCAACAGCGCGGACGCGGGGGTCAGGTGAGGCACCTACGGGACCCCTCCCCCCAAGCGCCGCTCAGTCCCCGCCGGAGCCAACAAAATGGCGTCGCCCACGGAGGCGGAGTGCGCGCCTCGGCCGGAACCACCCTCGTTTTCCCCACAAAGCGTGGGGGGAGTCGGCGTCAGCTCTGCCCTTTCTTTTTCCAAAACGGAGGCTTCGGCGGCGTCCTTAGGTGGATCCATTTGATTCTTCAATTTGTAGGCGAAATACCCCTGAGAATGAGCCAGAACCTGCAGTCAGGCAAGCCTTGACCGTGAGGTTGGATCGCAACCCCTCCGAGAGCGGAGCCAATGGTTGCGGCCACAAGGGGAGAAGGGTTCGGCGCCAAAGCCAAGTGGGAGAGTCCGGGGGCTTGTGGCTGGGCCGGCCGGCGACCACGTGGTCTCGAACTCTGAAAACGCGACAGGGCGCGGGCGGTGTCTGCGAAGCCGTAGAACGCAGCCCGGCGGGGGGAGTTCGGTGCGCGGAGTCCTTGCTGCTCCAGCCTTTTCTCTGCCTCTGCCTCTGCCTCCCGTCCCTTCTCTCTCTCCCCTCCCTCGTCTATGTATTTATTCTCTCTCTACTACATTACTTGTCTGATAGTCACCTCTACTACCATATCAATCCAAGAGGGAAGGGACTTTATCTTGTCTCTGCTGTTTCTTTAGTAACCTGTTCCTAGAAAGTACTCAATAAATATGAATGAATGAAAAATGCAAGGGAGTAAAATACCACAATCCTGGCTCATTTATGCCCAGCTATTGGTATTAAAGATTCCCCGTGACCCCATCCCACCCACATCCCATCCCATTCCCTGGCAGCATCATTTTTTTTCTGGAAAGCATTTAACGGTAGGGCACACGGATCTCCTTTAGCAGGAAGGAATAAATAGTTCATCAAATCCATGCACACTATCCGGGGGGCAAAGGGACATTCCTAAACGAAATCGACACCATAAAGTTGACAACTACAGCAGTGCTTACTTGCTCATGGTCAAGCAAATGAGTACTGCAGGCTTTTTACATCAAAATATCCTATTAACACAGCACCATCATTTTCTTCAGTCGTTTTACTTTTCTCCCTCAACCCCACCTCATTGATACAACACGATCGTCATGACACTGGAGTTGCCTAGTGGATGCTGGGGGCGGCAGGAGAGACACTAATTACAAAGTCTGTTTAAGAACAGAATCTATTCAAAAAGAAAGAAGAAAAGCCAGAATCTATTCAATACCCCAAACATAGACACACAACAATCATAATTCTTTACATGTGTGTAGCTCTTTATCAGCTTCAAAGTACTGTCCTGTGTATGACATTTTTCTCACTATGTTGTGAGAAACAAGGGTGCTTATTATTCTGCTCTGAACAGGAAACCCAGGGGTCTTATGCTGAGTGCATCTTGCAGATTCCATGACTTGGGGATACACCACTTTCCTGTAATTATAATAGGACCACTCTCTGCCCTTCCAAGCAGCAGAGACAATGACTGCCTGGGCAAGGAGGCGTGAGTAGGCTGAGGGCTCAGCTTTGGGAGTCGCATGTCACATCTTTGCTCTACCCCTTGGGGAAGACATGGAGAAGATTAACCTCTTGGAGCCTGTTTCCTCACCTATAAAACAGGGATTATAATAGTACCTACTAAAACCTCTGTGCAGAGAAATTGAGGTGATTTATGTGAAACAGCTTGCAGAAGAGATAACGTTAGCACTTGTCGATCATAGTTCATAACCAAACCAGCAAGTCCCTGGGAAAAGAACAACAAACAGTTAAACTGAAAGGTTCAAGGCACCAGAGGAGAGCTGACCAATGTTTCGAGACCTCCTCATTATTCATTCAACAGATATTTACTGTTGTTTCTTAGCATAAATGTATCTTATTCTGTTGGGAAGGAAAAAAAACTTTCCTCTACCTTCTTGAGGAATTGAAGGCTTTCAAATTAAACTCAAACTGACAGATTAACAAGGAAAAAAAAGCAGTTTTCAATTACATATGTATAGTTCACAAAGAAATATTACTCAAAGGGGTGGTTAGAATTTGGAACTTATATACCATTTTAATAAGTAAAAGGGAAATGGAGGAGGACACTTAAGGGAAAACAAATAACTTATTAGAAAGGGGGTAGAGAAAGAGCACTTAAGGGAAAACAGGTGACTTTTAGGAAAGGTATGCTAGTTTTGTGACATTGTCTGTTTGGGTGTAATGTGGAAACATCTAACCTCCTAAGAGTCAGGTTTCCCTGAATGTTCCTTGGGAGGGGATTTATGACAATGGAATTATTATGAGCCCTTTGGGGAGGTTATGCTTTAAGGTAGATAAGAGATTTCAGAAACTCGAATACATTTCACTCAGAATAATTTCTATGCCACTGGGGCATATTCTCTCTTCTGTAGGATAGCCAGAGTACTTGCTACTTCCTCCTTTCCCCGTCTCAGAAACATGGTATTATCAATACAGTGGGCCAGCATCATGTTTTGCTAGATGATGAGATGATTAAGGACTTCTCAGGCAATGGTATGACACAATTAATGTGGCCCAAAAGTAGGACCTTGAATGTGAATTGCTGTCAGTACCACAGGAATGCTTCACTCCTCCCAGAGGAAGATTAAAAAGAATGCCTTTGCCAGATAACAGCTCCATAATAAGTGCCAAAGGCTGTGTTGATCTCTTCTAGTAAGGATTCCATATCCAATATGACAGCTGAGTGTCCTCTTGCTTAAATGTTGTTAGTCCACTATCATCTGACAGGCTCCATTTGATTTTTGCAAGGACCTAACTGATGAATTAAATGGGGATTAAATGGGGACCCCACATCTCATTCTTTAAACCCTTGAGAGTGGTACTCATCCCTGCCATTCTCCCCAAGATGTGGCAACTTCTAATTTACTATCTTGGCTGGGCTTAAGGCAGTTTTGGGGACTTCCACTTGGCCTCTCCTGCGCTAATAAATCTTTGACTGTAGATCCGGAAACTAATGGGATTTCTCTCAGTCACTGTCAGTCACCATGGCTGTGCCCTCATGGGCCAGGGAAATGACCACAGGAATGAGTAAACGACCCATTGCGACTAGTTGAAACAAACTTGGACCAGAACTTCATTTATCAGCTGGCCTCTGCACACTGCCACTCTATCAGGGGAGCCATGAATGTGTCTGCACTCCCCTGGTATTAGTGTCAGCTAACATCCTGCGCCTAACCGCACTTGAAAGATCTGGGTATTCCCCTCTTCCCAGGGTTCAGTTACTCTGATAACTTATAGAGTCAGATTGGAGAAACTGATACTGAATATACTTAAGGAAGGAATATACCTTCCCCAGGATCCAGACTGCCCTTCAGTTGATAGGCTGCAGTGTGAGACCTGGCTCAGGTCTCGAAACTGGCTGAGGGGTTGTGATTTTCCATTGTAGTGACTGACATCAGCCTGTGCTTATCGAAGCTCAATCTAATTTGATATGTAAGTGACTGCCACCTGTCTCCTAGGAACAACACGGTCTGTAAGCCATTGCCACAGACCCCAATGGGTCATAAACTTTAGTGTAAGAGCTAAAACTATAAACTCCTAGATGAAAACATAGCAGTAAATCTTTGTGACTCTGGGTTAGGGAATGGTTTCTTAAATGTGATGCCAAAAGTACAAGTGACAAAAGAAAAAATAGATAAATTACACTTCATCAAAACTTGTGTGCATCAAAAGAAGTGAAAAGACAAGACACAGATGGTGTGAAAATATTAAAGAACTATACATCTGACAAGGGACTTATATTCAAAATATATAAAGAAGTCCTATAACTCAACAATAAAAAGAAAACTAAAAAATGGGCGGGCGAAGGATTTAAATACACATTTTCCCAAATGGGCAGTAAACTTATGAAAAGATGCTCACCATTTTTAGTCATCAGGGAAATGCAAATCGAAAACCACACTCCAATATCCCACCAGGATAGTTGAAATAAAAAAGACAGACAATAACAGATTTTCGCTAAGATTTGGAGACATTGAAACCCTCGCATTATTTCCTGGAGGAAATATAAAATGGTGCAGTCACTTCGGGTGTTCTTCAAAAAGTTCGAGATAGAATTACCGTATGACCTAGCAATTCTATTCCTAGGTATATGCCCAAGAGAAATGAAAACTTACTTCCACACAAAAATTTATATTTGAGTGTTCACAGCAGCATTATTTGTAGAAAATAGAAATGACCCAAATGTTCCTCATTTGATGGAAAGATAAACAAAATGTGGCCTATCCATACAATGAAATATGATTCGACAACATAAAAGAGTACTAATCATGCTTAAGGATGTACTGATACGTATGCTTAAGAATACCAGTGCAACATGGACGAATCTTGAAAATGTTATACTAAGTGGAAGGATTCAGTCACAAAGAGCATATATTATGATTCCATTTATATGAAATGTCCAGAATAAGCAAATTCATAGGGACATGAAATGGATTAGTGGTTGCCTGAGGCTGGAGGTTGGGTGGAAAGATTTAACAATGGGATACCAGGTTTTTTGGGAGGATGTTCTAAATATCTATTAATATAATATTATAATGATGGTTGCACAACTTTTTAAACATAGCAAAAAATCTCTGAACTGTACACTTTAAATGGGTGAATTTTGTCATGTAAAATATACCTCAATAAAGCAGGAAAAAAAAACTAAGAAAAAATTTAACTGAATAGTTATTTATTGACTTTTTGACCAAAAAATGCATACTTTTAATCCCATACAATTAAACATAAGTAAAAATATTCTGAGAGAGTTACAAGTAACAGAAAATACTGTATTTTGATGTGTATAATGTGCACCCACATTTTTGGCCCAAACTTTCAGGGAAAAAAATCTTTCTTTTCAATTTTTTAAATTCAATTATTTATTTATTTATATTTAGATACTTGTTTTTTGTATTATAAAGGAATTTAAGCATTTATTTTTGAACATATTATAGCACAAGAAATTTTATGTAACAAATAATTACAAAACACAAAAACCGATACAAGGTGTTTCAAGTACTGCCCATGTATAATACACATCCTTATTTTTCCCTCAAAAATTTGGGCAAAAAAGTGTGCACTGTACACAGCAAAATATGGTACCCAGCATTCATGAGAGAAGGAAGGTGCTTACTGTCCCATCAAAGGACTGGGTCAAGCCAATCACTGCACAATGTAGTCAAGAAAAAACTCCTGTGTCCTTTTTTTTCAGAGCACAATAGTAGATGTCATGGTGAATGAAGAACACATACTCACCAGCACTATTAACAGCAGAAGCTATACAAATTCAACCTCATATGGATATAATCGAGAAAAGAGGGAATTGGACAATACTCCCATGCAAGAAAGGCTGAATTAGTGCCCTGATGGACACAAGAGAGGTTACAGAAAAAGCCAGACTCTGAGGTTTAAAGCAAATCTTGTAAAGACACCAGTAGAAAACCACACCTCTAAGAAGGTGGAAATCAAATAGATCATAGTTATTTGGAGAATACTCTTAACTGGAAGGACAAAGAACCCAAAAAATGAGCTGGAAGATAGTGTCCTTGAAACCCCTGTGTAGCATTCTCTCTCCCTGTATGGTGGCTCCACAATGTCACTAGTGCCTTCTTTTCATCTGCCTTTCAAATTTCATGCAAGTGGGGCTATTGGTAAAATCTAATATGGAACCACAGAGAAAATGAATTCTGGAAAATCTAGTTCCTAACATTACCTACAGGGAGATTCATTCGAAGTAAGATTTTTGATCAGATCACAGGTGTCTCCCCTTACATCAAAATATGCATATGTCCAACATGCCTGTCAGAAGAAAAATCCAAATGCACAAACAAGGTCAAATATATAAGTAACAATAAACATAAAAATACATTCTTTCCTAAACTTGACATACATAAAAATTTACTCCAACTTTTTATTAGTAAGGAAAATGAGCAGCCTCTTATACCCATGAAAAGGAGCTTTGTCAGTAAGAAAGGGAGAAAATATATAATGTGCTAGGGATATTCATGAAATTTCACAAAGCCATTAGCAAAATTCAAATACCAAAATCAAAAATAACAGACTGTCATTTTTCAATGCCCCCTTAACATAAGACAAATAAAACATCATAAAAAATAAACCTAATTGCATATTAGAAATACACTTGAATTCAGACTATTTAAATCCAGTAGGCTTCAAAAAGTAGTCAATATTATTAATTAACTTATTAAAATTACTACTTATTAATATGTAATATTGTTAAGAGACAACTCCCAAAATTATCTCACTGCAACACTCATTTCTGAAAGAATTTTCAATTAATCCTTATACAACACAGGTTTGAACTGCATGGGTTCCCCTATAAGTGGCAGTTCAATCCCTTGTTGTTAGCAAGATGCCCCTAACTCTTACATTGTTCCACGGACAACTGTAGTGGAAATCCACATTCCAATAACATACTTAAAGAAACTTGGTAAATGAAATTATTTACAATTTTAAGTATATTTTATTGATTATGCTATTACAGTTGTCCCATGTTTTTCTCCCCTTCATCCCCCTCCACACTGTATCCCTCTTCCTCCAGCCTTCCCACCCCCCACCTTAGTTCATGACCATGGGTAGTACATATAAGTTCTTTGGCTTCTCCATTTTCTACAGTATTTTTAACCTCCCCCTGTCTATTTTGTACCTACCAATTATGCTTATTTCCTGTACCTTTTCCCGCATTCTCTTCCCTCCACTTCCCCCATGGATAACCCTCCATGTGATCTCCATTCCTGTGATTGTGTTCCTGTTCTAGTCGTTTGCTTAGTTTGTTTTAGTTTTAGGTTCAGTTGCCAATAGCTGTGAGTTTGTTGTCATTTTACAGTTCATAGTTTTGACCTGCCTTCTAAGGTAAGTCCCTTTAACATTTCATATAACAAGGGCTTGGTGATGATGAACTCCTTTAACTTTACCTTATCTGGGAAGCACTTTATCTGCCCTTCCATTCTAAATAATAGCTTTGTTGGATAGAGTAATCGTGGATGTAGGTCCTTGGCTTTCATGACTTCAAACACTTCTTTCCAGCCCCTTCTTGCCTGTAAGGTTTCTGTGGAGAAATCAGATGATAGTCTTATGGGAATTTCTTTGTAGGTAACTCTCTCCTTTTCTCTTGCTGCTTTTAAAATTCTTTCCTCATCTTTAATCTTGGATACTTTAATTATGATGTGTCTTGGTGCGTTATTTGGGTCCCACTTCTTTGGGACTCTCTGAGCTTCCTGGACTTTCTGGAAGTCTATTTCCTTTGACAGATTGGGGAAGTTCTCCTTCAGTATTTGTTCAAATAAGTTTCCAATGTCTTGCTCTTCCTCTTCTCCTTCTGGCACCCCTATGATTTGGATGTTGGAATATTTAAAGTTGTCTGGGAGGTTCCTAAGCATCTCCTCATTTTTTTGAATTCTTGTTTCCTCATTTTGTTCCAGTTAAATGTTTATTTCGTCCTTTAGTTCTAAATCATTAATTTGAGTCTTGGTTTCCTTCCTTTCACTGTTGGTTCCCTGTATATTTTTCTTCATTTCACTTTGTATAGCTTTCACTTCTTACTTTATCTTGCACTGTACTCAATCATTTCTCTGAGCATCCTGATTACCAGTGTTTTGAACTCCACATCTGATAGGTTGGCTATCTCCTCATCTTAGTTCTTCTTCTGGAGTTTTGATCTGTCTTTCATTTGGACCATATTTCTTTGTCTCAGCACAACGGTCTGGATGAATGTTTCTTCTTTAACTCCTTGGTTGTCGGACTTCCATATAGTTAGATTTTCTGGTAGTTCTGCTTGTTTTTTGTTTTTAAATTGGTTGTTGTCCTTCTTTTGGTTGTGTGAGGAAGTGAAGTGTATCTACCTATGTCTCCACCATGGCCAGCCAAACTCCAATTATTTACAATTTTAATAACAACTCTTTAACCCTAAAAGTTTTCCGGAATGTTGTACATAAATTAATTTTCATCAAGCCTTATCAGGTTATTTACATTTTATTTCTTACAGTGAAAATTTTCACATGTGAAGATGCACGCCACCTGAGGTCTTTCCCACACTATGTACATGCACTAGTTTTTAGTCAGTGAGTCATCTTACACCTTCGAAGCAAAGAGTGATCAGTGAAGGTTTTCCCACATGCTTCACATCTCGTATTTGTTTCTCTCCAGTGTGCACTCTCAAATGTACTTGAAGGGTTTTGTTACAAGTGAAAACTTTTCTGCATTCATTACATATAAATGGTTTCTCTCCAGTATGATTTCTTTTGTGTTTGTAAGGAACTGTGATCTCTGTAGGTTTTAGCACATTGTTTACACTCACAGGGTTTTTCTCCAGTGTGAGTTTTTGGGTGTTTTTAATACCAACTAAGGCAAGTGAATGCTTTTCCATGGTCCTTACATTGATAAGGAATATTTCTAGTGAGAATTTAACATCTGAAGGCGTTCCCTCATAACTTACATTCATCGAGTTTTTCTTCACTATGATTTCTTTCATGTCTTTTGTAACATTTATGATATCTGAAGGTTTTTCTGCAGTGTTTACACTGTAGGGCTTCTTTGCAGTGTGGGTTCCCTCATGTGTTTGAAGAGAAGTTGAAGAACTAATGGTTTTCTCACACACACCTTACATTTATGAGGAGCATCTGCAGTATGTGTGATCAAGTGTTTTTGTAAGGATCTGAACCCCTTGAAGGTTTTTCCACATTTCTTACATTTATTTAATAGGTTTCTCTTCATTGTGAGTTCTTTCATGTTTGTCAGTACACTGAAAGGAACTGAAAGCTCCCCTACATGTGTTATATTTATGTGGCTTCTCTCTGTTTTTCTGACACTCAGAGAACTTATGTGCAGTATATCTGCTGTGCCCATTATGAGATGAATGACCCATGAAGACTTTCCCACACACTCTGTATTCATATGGTTTTGCTGTAGAAAGAGATTTCTTGTTCAGGTTGAGATTTGGAATAAGGCTGACTTTTTCTCCATATTTACCAATGTTTTCCCTTCACAGATTCCCTTTAACAAGAATTCTTCATTTTCTTCCCCTGGCTTTTGTACTGATCTTCAATGTCATGATCTTCCCATTTTTCACGTACTGAAACCAGCTTCCTGGGTGTTTCCCACATTACATCTCCGTAGAGTTTCTTCTGTGAAGGATTTGGTAAAGCCCACTCCTCCAGGGTGAACTTTATAGCCACATCTTCAAGGACAAATGAGCCTATTTCCAGGTTTCTTGGGTCGCTCTGAGTCATTCCTACATCTCCAACCCCCTGTGCAGATCACAGCTCAATCTTAACTGTGAATTTTTACACTATACCCAGATTTACACCATGTGAAGATTTACATAATGTACAGATTATCTGGGTCATTCTGGAACCATTTCATAAAAGACACCAGTGGTGTATATAATTAAAATACTTCATAATTGCAAATATGCAATTGAAATCTCGGGTTTACATCATCTTTACACAAAACTTTAGCTAGTTAGATTAGTGAGGAAATTTAAATTCTGGCACGGAATCAAATATGTCATGTTCCAAACTCCTCATTTTGCATTTTGAAGTAATTGAATCATTACATATTTAGACATAAAATTATGTTATTTAACAATAAGTTGATACGATAATTTAAAAAATTTAATTGATGCTTTAAAATTACATTTTACAATTTAAAATGTATTTAATAAGTATTTTGGGGGTTGTAGGTAACACATCTTTTCTAGAGTCAGAGTTTTTGCTATAGGCAAGGTTCGAAGACCCTAACCTCAGGCCCAAGGTGGTTTCGAATTCCTTGATCTAAAGTCCAAAGTTAAATTTCTTTTTTCAGGTTGAAACTTAGCAAGAAAAAAGTAATTATTGATTTAAAACGCATTTAACGCAGACATAGCATCATCTGATTTTGGGGAGGAGGGTACTTAAAACAAACATGCAATAATTCCTCACTCAATCGCTTTTCTCAAAAGCAAGCTCACATTTTATACTTTTACCATATATATTTTAGCTGCTTGTCTGGTGTTTTTCCAAAGAGGCTATTCTATAGACTCTGAAATCCCTGAACATTTTAAAATTCAAGCACATTTAATATTTGTTTTTATACCACTAAAGACCCATCAGAGTTGCTGAAATTAAAAATACTGACAAGGTGAAATCTTGGCAAAGTGTTGGAGCAACTTACACACCTTGAAACTCTTACACATTTATGATAAAAATGTGTTTGTAAAGAGTTTTACTTTCTCATAAAGCTAAATATACCTCTACACTATGACCTAAGCCTAAGGTGAACACATATGTCTTCGATGACCTGTATAATAATGTTCTTAGTAGTTTTATTTATAATGGCCCCAACCTGGAAACAACCCAAATGTCTATCAGTAGATGACTCAATCAATAAGTTGAGGTATATCTTTACACTGGCAATAAAAGTAAATGAATTATACAGATGAATCTCAAAAATATTATACTAACAAGTCTTACAGACATACTCAAATATGTTATATGTATTCCAAATGAATATACACTGTATAATTCTGTGTATATGAGGTTCTAGGACAGGTAAATCAAATCTATGATGGAAAAAATCAGAAAAATGATTGTTTCAGGGAGGATAGAAGAGAACTGGGAAGGAACATAAAGGAATGTTCTGGAAGGTGATGATTACCAATGTTCTCTATCTTTATATGGATTTGGGTTCCAAGGTTTACACATTTATAAAAATTCAGTAACTATTTGTGTAAGAATTTGCATTTCCTTATAGATAACTTTTACATCAAAAGAAAGAACATACGTAAATATAGGATTATAGTTAATGAGAGGCAAATGTACGCCAGGTTGCAATTCCCACTCAGTCTCAGGGGTGGTTGAATGCACACATAGTGCTCACCTGATGATTACTTTGGCATAATATACAATTTGAACATGCTGGAGATGGGGGAGAATTTTTTTTCAGCTTCACGGTGACAAACACAACTGGCTCTGAACTGTATAAAGCTATGGAAAACCCTGCTGTTGAGGAATATGGTTTGAGTTTGAGCCTGGTGTAGCAACATGCTCTAATGGTGCAGCTGCACTGACAGAAAAACATTCTGAAGTTATTACCCAAATCAGAGATGTGGCATGAGAATGTAAATCAGCACGCTGCTTTCTTCATTAAGAAAATTCTGCAGTGAAAAATTTTTAGCTGAGCTAAACAGTGTCTACTTACATAATGGGAATTATATAAAAGGTAATATCTTAAATTTGAGATGATTCTTTTTTTGTGTGATAACATGAAAGCTGATGATAAACAACTATTGTTGCATGCTGCAATATGATGCTTACTGAGGCACAAAGTTCTATTAAGAACGTTTGAATCTGAAAGGAATGTTTAGTGTTCCTAGAGAGTAAAACAAACAAACAAACAAACAAAAAACTCCAAAAAACCCAAAAACCACCTTTACAAGGTCCCAACCTTTTAACAATGTGGTTTGGACAGAAGACTTGTTTATTTGTGTTATTTTTGGCATTTTTGGTGATCTTACTACTTCTAAGCAAGGAAAGAATGCAATATAATTTTCAATGGCAGGTAAGATTGAAGAGCAAAAATAGAAGTTAGAAGCTTAGAAGAACAATTTCCATAGATTGTGATAACATGCTTCATCATTTAACAATAATTATCAATAAAATACTTGAAGATTTAGCTATTGCAGTCTGTGACATGTTATGGCCAAATGCCTTACAGATTTGACAGAATTGTTTACATTTTATTTCCATCAAAAGATCTATGCATGGGAAATTTACAGATCCAGAAACCATCACTTTAATTGAAAGATAATTTGATTAATGTAATGTTACAGGATAAACTGGTGGAACAGGAAATATTGATGGGGAATTGAAGATGAATTTTGAAAATTAGAATCATTTGCTTCATTTTGGATACAAGCAAAACATGAAAATCCTGAGCTTCCTCAAATTGCTTTAAAATTTCTTCTTGCATTCCGTCAATAAACCTCTGTAAGTCTGGCTCCTCCACTAGAGCTCTTATTAAAACAAGACATAGAAACAGTTTCTGCAGACATTGTACCTTTTGAGTACCATTCTCTTTCATTCTGCCTGGATTAATTAGATCGGCTAACAAGCCATAACCATGTGAATTTGCCTAATACAAACCCTTAACGTTAATATACATGGTGTTCATTCGAAGTAAGTAAACAGTACATTTTACTTAGAATTTTTTGTTTAGGTATGATTGCAGAAAAAGATATGAGCATAATAACAATTCTCTGTATTAACCACCTATAATATGCACATTCAATGAACAACACATACAGATTTTGCAATTATATTATTTCTTTCCTGTTATGTTTGTTCTGATTATATTCATTGGAATGTAATTTTGTCTGTTGAATCTGATAATAAAAATTAGATTTTTAAATATGTCTTCGTTTTTAAATGCAATTGATCTGTGGGTTAATTTTTATCATATTTTACAAAAAGATTGGTTTGCAACAAATTTTAAAAATTAAAAAAATTGGTCATTAACCACTGTTCTATGTGTCAGCTTTATCTATAAGGTGAGGATAAACGGCCAACTTTGTATCAATCACAATCTTGGACAGCGTGAGTGAAGTCTGGTGAGTTAGGAAAAAAAGGGCCACTACTCCAGCAGAGATCAACACTGCTCTGACTGTCATGTCTTCATCTTTCCCACCAGAGGGCGGTCAAGAAGTACTTATAATAGGTGCAGCTAAAGCCAAACTACCCCTTAAACCAAGAGATTGAAACACACAGGAAAAAAATGAAACAGAGCAAGATCAATTACCCGGTGAACATTTATTGAGCACCAATACTGTTCTGTACCACACTAAGACTCAGGAAAGAGCCCAGAACCCATTGTTTATGTATTTGTAGCTAAAAGTCAAGATAGTTGATGTAAATAGGACAACACAGGCTATAAAGAGTCAGTTTTGCAAGATGAAAAGATTTCTGGAAATTGGTTACATGACAATGTGAATATGCATAACACTACTGAAGTGTATGTTTTAAAGTCATTAAGATGGTGAATTTTTATATTATGTGTATGAGAGAGAGAGAGAGAGAGAGAGAGAGAGATTCTTCAGCCAGAACTTCTGGTTGGCTGTGCAGGAACCATGCTGATGTCGCCAAATTGCTAGATGTAGAGAGGAGACATAGAGACACCGGCCAACACATCACAAAGGTTGTTGAGCCTTTACTTTGGGACACATGGCACACACATGTACAAAATGTGTACTTTTTCTGGGGGGGGCTACTACAAACCTGAACCCATCACTCTACCCCTGTTTTCCAGGTGGTTACCTTAAGGAGCCCCTTTCCATAATTAGTTCATCCCTTCAGCACTTACTGGGAACCTGCTTTGGCCCAGGCACCTTATAGACTCTGGGGCACAGCTGTGAATGAGACAGACAGCTTCTGCTCTCAAAGTGTTTAGTGAACATAACTGTTTCTGTTTGAGGCCCTGAAGATCCTGAAAACTTTTTATTTCAGGTCAGCATTGTCTTCAAACATTGACAAGTGGATGACTTGGACCCGCCATCTCTTGTGTGTTGTCTTGAGAAGGTGGGAAGACAAGAGGGAGGATAACTACAGAGGCACAGAGCCACAGGGTTGCCTTGACAACAAGATCAGAGAAAACGGTCAAGCCCTTGAGGTGCCAGGGCTGGACTCTGAACCTTGGCCAGTTGTCCAAGGAAGGATGTCACGTTTTGACTCCAACAGGATTTCATTTGAAGTGAGTCTTTGAAAGCCAAAGGAAGAGGGGCCCACACATTGAGGAACTCATCCCACGTCAACTCCAGCCGTGTTCCTACCCTGTAGGAACACAGGATGTTCCACTCCAAAGGCTGTCTGCAACCACTGGAAGCAGTGCGGGCTATATGGGTAAGAGCTTGGCTTAAAAATCAAATAAGCCTCAGTTAAAACTCGGGCTGGGCCTCATGGTAGCTGTGTAACCTTGGACAATACCTGTAGGGCTGGGCCCAGTCTCCCCATTTCTAACATGAACGTAATAATAGGAGCACGTCAGAGGATGTTGTGAGGCTAAAGTTACATAACGTATGTGAAGTTATTAGCACAGTGCCTAGCATGCAATACGCACACAATGCTCTTTTAAAAAATACACAGAATTGGAACTCAGCAATCACCTCACCTAACTCCTTTATTCTGCGGATGGCAGAACTGAGGCCCAGCAGCCTAGTGATAGTGGAAAGATCGTGAATTTTCGAGTTAGACTGACCTGGTTTTGAATCCTGAATCTACCAGTAGACTTTAGAAACTTCACGTAATCTCCCTAAACCATAGGTTCCTCATTTGTGAAAATGGGACATTAAGGTGGTTTTGAGGACCTGGCATGTAGTAATTGCCAAATAAAATGTTCCTTTGCTTCCTTCCTTCTCTTTGGTTGCCAAGGGTTATGCTTGGTCCCAGCTTTAAATATGCAGCCCTCAGGGAATTAATGCTGACCTTCATGATATAAATGTGAAAGTCAAGCAGATCTCAGCTCAAATCCAGTCCTCACCTTGTGCAAGTTATTTATCCTTTTTCTGTTGCAGTTTACTTGTCTGTGAAATGGGAATAATAAGAGTACCTGCCTTACAGTGCTGGGGTGAGGATCATACTCTCTTCTCTCTTTTTTTCACTCTCTCTTTCGAAGTGTCTCATAAGTGTTCATTATTATGTCTTACAGCCATGGCTCTGATGTACAAGAGATCCTTAGGTAGATGAGTAGTAATGCCCATATTCATTCATTCATTCATTCATTCATTTTTCATTTATTTGTCTGTCAGGCTGATATGAAAGCTGGAATTCACAGAATTAGACAAGGATCCTGCTCTTTTAAAAAAAATTGATTGATTGATTTTAAAGAGAGAGAGAAACATCAATTTGCTGTTCCACTTATTTATGTACTCATGGATTGGTTCTTGTATGTGCCCTGACCGGGGATCAAACCCACAGCTCTGGGGTATTGGGATGATGCGCTAACCAACTGAGCTACCCAGCCAGAGCAAGGCTCCTACTCTTGAATTGCTTGTAGTCTGAAAGAGACTTAAGTGATGGCTATATGACTGTGGGTAAAGGGTTTTGAGGAGTGGTTGGGCTACCAGTGGTTAAGAGTACAGGCTTTATAGTCAGACAACTGAGGTTTGACCTCAGCCACGCTGCTCTGTAACCTTGTGCGAGTGACTCAACCTCTCTGTGTCTCTATAAAATAGGTCACCACTCCACATAGTAAGCACTCTGTGTGGATTTGTCTAAACAATTGAAGCACAAGTAAAAATGGCATCAGTAGCATTCAGGGGAGAGGGTGGGGCCCCAGAGGAAGAATTAGAGAAACTCAGGAGAAATTCAGTGCCGTTCGTATACCTCAGTCCTCCCACATTTCACATTTTAAAATATTCCCGCCAGCCAAATCTAGAAGGGACCCTGGAGCTTTGTGCCGAAGACTCACAGTTTGCTGGTGAGAAAATCAGGCCAGCGAGGGAAAGTGGCTTGCTTAGCTGAGGTGGACAGAATAATGACCCCCAAATATGACCAAGTCCTAATCCCCAGAACCTATGCTTATGCAACCTTACGCGGCAAAAGGGACTTTGCTGGTGTGCTTGAACTAAGAATTTTGAGGCTGGGAGATTGTCCTGAATTATTCGGGTGGGCCTAATGTAATCGCCGGGGTCCTTGCAAAGGAAAGAAGGCGGGAGAGTCAGAGAAGCAGATATGAAGATAGAAGCAGAGGTTGGAGTGATGTGGGGCCAAAGAGACATGGAATGCACGTGTGAACAGGGGCCTCTGCTTTCTCCACTCCCCTTCCTCTGCAAGGGTGCCCTTCCTTTGGTCTGAACTCTCATTTCCTGCTATTTGACCCAGGAACCCAATTTACTACTTTTAGTTTTCCTAAAATGCCCTCCTCCCCACCCCTGCCTTTAGAGACAAAGCCAGAGCCTCACTCTTGGAAGTGGAAACCGGGAGTGTCAACAGAAAATGAATGATATTAGTTAACTGTGGCAATCTTCTCAGGAAAGGACTCGCCCTGGATGAGATTTGTGAACAAAGCTAATGAGTTTTGGGACATGGAACCACTAGCAGGTAAACGGTCATCTAACTATCATGGTTCCTCTGTGAGACAAGTCTTGGGGGTTGAGGTGAAAAATTGCCAGGAGATAATTGCCAGACCTTGTGTTTCCAGAACTAGACAGGGCAGGAAAAACCTTGTGTGGCTGGGAGACCAAACTAATGTATTTGGACAGAAATATTTCTAGAATGGAGGAAGGAAAGTGATCAGGTTATACTGCTGGGGAGGGAAAAAGTGACAAAATCTAGGGTTCACCTGCCATCCAGACAATCGACATGGCTGGACTTGGTAGACGGGCACATCAACTGTAAAGAAGGTTTGGGAAGACTGTTTGTCAGTATGGACCAACAATTCCCCTTTAGGAAATTCATTATAGTGGAGTTAATAAAAGATATTCATTTCAGCATGGTTTATAATGGTGAAAATGCTCAACGACATGAGGTATGTTAAATAAATTATGGTATGGCCATATGGTAGAACGCTATGACAGAGATTTTTAAAAAATGATGCTGTAGCCCTGGTTGGTGTAGCTCAGTGGATTGAGCGTCGGCCTGCGAACCAAAGAGTTACTGGTTCGATTCCTCAGTCAGGAATCGAACATGCCTGGGTTGTGGGCCAGGTCCCCTTTAGGGGGCGCGCGAGAGGCAACCATGCGTTAATATTTCTCTCCCTCTCTTTCTCCCTCCCTTCCCCTCTCTCTAAAAATAAATAAATACAATCTTTAAAAAAAAAAGAATTTGGAGAAATGGACTTGGTTTCCATACCATTTAGCATAGTGCGTGGCTGGAGAAGATGTTCGGTCAATACAGAACATATCCATGGTTACAGAAAATCAGCCAGGTCACTCTCCCTACCAGCAGCTGCCTCTTCTCTCCAGTTAGGTCAAACATTGCCCTAGTGGCAGAGAACTCAGCAAACTGTTAGTATTTTCTGAAGACCTGCACTGTGTCCTGTTATCTGAAATGACTAAAGGGAAGGTGGCAGAAAGAACAACTATGGAGTGCCTGCCTGGGATCAGCATTCTGCTCTTTTTAATATTCATTCATTTACTCATTAATTCATTCATATGAAAAATATGCAACTTGTCTGCTGTGAGCTAGATCTTGTGCTGAATGCCAGAAAGAATAAGGAGGCAAAAACGATGCCATGAAAGGAGCTTCTTACTAAAAGCATAGGATTTTTTTCCCTATCAGGTTTTTTTTTTTTTTTTGCTTAATCCCTTCACTTTTTTCACCCAGTCCCCCAACCTTCCTCCCCTGTGACAGCTCCTAGTCTGTTCCATGTATCCATGCCCCTGTTCCTATTTTGTTCATTAGATTATTATGTTCATTAGATTCCACATATAAGTGAAATCATACGGCATTTTTCTTTCTCTGCCTGGCCTCTTTCAGTTAGCATAATACTCTCCAGGTCCATCCATGCTCTTTCAAAGGGTAAGATTTCCTTCTTTTTTATGGCTGAGTGTTATTCCATTGTGCAAATGTACCACAGCTTTTTTTATCCACTCATCTACATATGGGCACTTGGGCTGCTTCCAAATCTTGGTTATTGTAAATAACGCTGCAGTGAACATAGGGGTGCATATATTCTTTTGAAGTAGTGTTTCAGGTTTCTTCAGATGTATTCCCAGAAGTGGAATTGCTGGGTCACAGGACAGTTCCACTTTTAATTTTGGGGGGCAACTCCATATTGTTTTCCACAGCGACTACACCAGTCTGCATTCCCACCAACACTGCACTAGGGTTCCCTTTTCTCCACATCCTCGACAGCACTTGTTGTTTGTTGATTTATTAATGATGGCCATTCTGACCAGTGTGGGGTGATATCTCATTGTGATTTTAATTTGCATTTCTCTGATGATTAGTGATGTTGAGCATCTTTTCATGTGTCTATGGGCCATCTGTATGTCCTCTTTGGAGAAGAATCTCTCTCGGTCTTTGCCCATTTTTAAATTGGATTGTTTGTTTTTTTGGAGTTGAATCTTATAAATTTTTAATAAATATTGGATATGAACCCCTTATCAGATGTATCATTAGCAAATATCTCTTCCATTTAGTGGGTTGTCTTTTCATTTTGTTGATGGTTTCCTTTGTTGTGCAAAAACTTTTTAGTTTGATATAGTTCTGATAGGTCAGAAAAAAACATTGCTATGAGAAATGTCCGAAAAGCATAGAATTTAAAATAAAATTTGTTTTTAAGTTATTATACAGTTAAATTGACCTTTTTCTTCTTTGCATTTTAACATGTATAGATTCGTGTAACTAGCATCACAACTAGAATACAGGACAAAGTGTAGAAATTTTAATTTCTAATTGACTTGAGGAAATTGAGGTCCAGAGAGCATCAGTGATGCCCCTGAGGTTAACAGGTGACAGAAGGAAATGTGGGTCTTGCTCTGGAGTCAGGGAGAGGCTCTGTGACCCAACATTGGTCCCTGAAGTGGAAATCCCCTCTCTTTTGTGAATGATCACAGACTTCCTAGTGTCAGCAAAGTCTGCTCTGTAGACCTTGAGAAAGCCTGCTGGAAATTTAGAATTTAGATGGTCCAGCAGTTTCCTTCCCCTGATTACTTGCCCAGTCTCAGCGTGTAAGATTAGTCTAGAATAGTCAATTTTAACTAAGAAGTATTTTGACTTACATTCTTTTTAAAAAAGTGAATACAATGTAATTTCTTGCTAATAACTCCTGGTCATCTTGGTGACTGTACCCAAGGAAACACTCATTTTTCTGGGGAAAGTGTGCTCACTGCTTTTATCTCAAGCCTACTTTTAACCTGATGCATTTAATGGAGAATATACAGCTCTATTTTGGAAAATGAACACTTCAGTGTTGTGAAAATTGTAAACCGAATGTCAATAAAGTGGAATAAAAAGGTCATGAGCCTCTTCTAAGGAGTGTCACATACTCACAACATTATACCTATGAAATCACCTACTGTGGCAATTGAAAGTGCTTTGAAAACTTCTTAACCCAGCATTTTAATTTTAGTTGATATAACTAACAAATGCACAGGATAAAAAATGACATCATGTGAAAAATATTCTTCTTCCATCCCTTGGTCTCCCTTTTCAGAGGCAAACACCACGGTCAGTTTCCCATGCATCCTTTTGGAAAGTTACTAAACAATCAGAAGGTATTTATTTATTGTTTATAGAATGTGCATTTATATACTGCCCAAAAGAAATATGCCATCGCATTTCTCCTGACTCTGTTCATTCAGTTAATTCAACTGCGGGCCGGCATCAGGGATACAAGAATCAACATGGAAGTTGTGGCTTTTCAAGGAACTCGTACTAGAGCAAAAGAGGGGCACATGTACACAGGACTGCACACAGAGTGCGCCGATTGGTGACCCCCATGCCCTTGATTGTGCCCATTTGGACCTGACCTATCTACCACTGGTGCCATCTTGCGACAGTGGCTGGATTTCTAGATGTAGCTCTAGGCTGGTCCAAGGCCTCCAAGGCAGGGCTAAGCTTGCCTTCCTAGTGGAAAAGAAATTCTTCTCCTCCAAGTCCCCAACAGGACCCCAGAGGCCACCCTCACAGCTGGTGACCCCTAGCCTAGAACATGCCTCATGAAAGCTTTCCTTCCAAAGTGCTTGAAATTCCTGCCTTAGCATCATTGGACTGGAAAAGACTTTAGGGCATGACCCATACCCTTTGCAGACTCTCTCCCACACATCCTGTCCTCATCATTAGGAACTCCTGGCCTTGGGGTGGGGATACACTAGTTACCAGGTATTCCTTCCCTGCAGCAGCCCACTCAGTGGTCACACAATACAAATGACTAGAAAGACCTTCCCTATATTAACTGGCACGTGTGGCCCAGTGACACCATACACTGTTCCCAGTACAGGATTATCCAACAAAGGGACCAAACAGAGCTGATAGGATCAGCAAAGTGGATGCATTTGAAATTATAAAAAAAAGTTTTTCTTTTTTTAAATTTAATTTTTATTATATTCTTTTCCATTAACATATAGTCCCCTTATACCCCCCTCACTCCAGCAATCATCACACTGTTGTCCATGTCCATGAGTCCTTTGTCGTCTTTGCTCAATCCTTCCAACCCCTCACCTCCACCCCACCCCCAACTAGCTGTCATTTGCTCTCCATCTATGAGTCTGTCTCTGTTTTACTTGTCAGTTCAGTTTGTTTATTAGATTCCACATATGAGTGAAATCAAACAGTATTTGTCTTTCTTTGGTTTATTTCACTTAGCATAATGTTCTTCAGGTCCATCCATACTGTGACAAAGGGCCGCATTTTCTTTTTTTTCATGACTGAGAAGAAATCCATTGTGTAAATGTCCCGGAGTTGTTTTACTCATTCATCTGTTGATGGACCTTGGATTGCTTCTGTATCTCGGCAATAGTAAATAGCACTGCAATGAACATAGGGGTGCTTATGTTCTTTCAAATTAGTATTTTGGGTTCCTTCAGATATTATTTCCAGAAGTGGGATCGTTGGGTCAAAAGGTAGATCCATTTTTAACTTTTTGAGGTACCTCCATACTGCTTTCCACAGCGGCTGCACCAGTCTGCATTCCCATGAACAGTGCAAAAGTTCCCTTTTCTCCACACCCTGCCAGCATCTGTTTTTGGATTTGTTGATGATAGCCATTCTGACAGGTGTGATATGGTATCTCACTGTGGCTTTAATCTGCATTTCTCTGACGATCAGTGATGTCCAGCACCTTTTCATATGTCTATTGACCAACTGTATGTCCTCTTTGGAGAAGTGTCTATTCAGGTACTTTGCCCATTTTTTAATTGGGTTGTTTGTTTTTTTGGTGTTGAGTTTTTTAAGTACTTTATAAATTTTGGATATTAACCCTTTATCAGATGTATTGGCGAATACGTTCTCCCATCTGTGGGTTGTCTTTTTATTTTGTTGATGATTTCCTTTGTTGTACAAAAACTTTTCATTTTTCTGTAGTCCCATTTGTTTATTTTTTCGTTTCTTTCCCTTGTCTGTGGAGATATATCCGATAAAAAATTTCTACGTGCAATGTCCAAGATTTTGCTACCTATGTTTTCTTCTAGTATTTTTATGGTTTCAGGCCTAACATTTAAGTCTTTGATCCATTTTGAATTTATTCTTGTGTGTGGTCTAGTTTCATTTTTCTGCATATATCTGCCCAATTTTCCCAACACCATTTATTGAATAAACTATCTTTAGCCTATTGTATGTGCTTGCTTCCTCTGTCAAATTAATTGACCATAAAGGTATGGATTTATTTCTGGGCTCTCCATTCTGTCCCATTGATCCATGTGCCTATTTTTTATGCCAGTACCAGGCTGTTTTGATTATTATGGCCTTGTAGTATAGTTTGATACTACATAGCATGATTTCTCCAACTTTGCTTTTCTTTCTCAGGATTGCTGTTGCTATGCAGAAACTTTTGTGGTTCCATACAAATTTTTGAAATATTTGTTCTAGTTCTATGAAATATGCCATTGGAATCTTGACAGGAATTGCGTTGAATCTACAGATTGCTTTGGGTAGTATGGGTATTTTAATGATGTTAATTCTTCCTATCCATGAACATGCTTCCACTTATTTGTATATCCTTCAATTTCTTTCTTTAGTGTCTTATAGTTTTCCAAGTACAGGTCTTTTACATCCTTGGTTAGCTTTATCCCTAGGTATTTTATTCTTTTTGAAGCAATTGTGAATGGGGTTGTTTCCTTAATTTCCCTTTCTGTTATTTTGTTACTGGCATGTAAAAATGCAACTGATTTCTGAACATTAATTTTGTATCCTGCTACTTCGCTGAATTGATTTATCAGTTCTAGTAGTTTCTTGGTAGATTCTTTGGGGTTCTCTATACATTATCATGTCATCTGCACATAAAGACAGTTTTACTTCTTCATTTCCAATTTGGATGCCTTTTATTTCTTCTTCTTGCCTGACCGTTCTTATTCAATGTAGGACTTCCAGTACTATGTTGAATAAGAAGGTGAAAGTGGAAATCCCTGTCTTGTTCCCTATCTTAAGGGGAACACTTGTAGTTTTGCCACTTGAGTATGATGCTGGCAGTGGGTTTGTCAGATATAGCCTTTATTATGTTTAGGTCTATTTCCTCTATTTCCACTTTGCTGAGAGTTTTTATCATAAACGGGTACTAGATTTTATCAAAAGCTTTTTCTGCATCTATTGATATGATCATTTGGTTTTCATCCTTCATTTTGTTTACATGGTTAATCACATTTATTTATTTGTGAATGTTGTACCAAGCTTGCATTCCCGGAATAAATCCCACTTGATCATGGTGTATACTTTTTTTGATGCATTGCTGTATTCAGTTTGCTAATGTTGTGTTGAGTATTTTAGCATCTATGTTCATCAGGGATATTGGCCTATAATTTTTTTTCTTTGTAGAGTATTTATCTGGTTTTGGAATTAGGACAATGCTGGCCTCGTAAAATGAGTGTGGGAATCTTCCCTCCTCTTGAATTTTATGAAAGAGTTTGAGAAGGAGAGGTATTAGTTCTTCTTGGGATGTTTGGTAAAATTCACCTGTGAAGCCATCTGGTCCAGGGCTTTTGTTTCCAAGTCTTGATGGACATAAATGGAGAGATCGAGGGAAATACAGGCATAATTGGGGATTTTAACACCCTATTGACTTCAATGGATACAACGCCAGGCAGAAAATCAACACGGATACAGTGGTCTTAAATGACACACTAGGTCAAATGGATTTAATTGATATCTCCAGAGCACTTCCCCTCAAAGCAGCAGAATATACATACTTTTCAAGTACACATGGAACTTTTTCTAGGATAGACCACCTGCTAGGACACAAAACAAGTCTCAATAAATTTAAGAAGACTGAAATCATATCAAGCTTCTTCTCTGACCATAATGCAATAAATCTAGAAATTAATCAGAAGAAGAACACGGAAAAACATGCAAAGACATGGAAGCTAAATAATCTGTTATTAAACAATGAATGGATCAACAACGAGATCAAGGAAGAATTCAAAAGATACCTTGAAACAAATGTAAATAAGGACACAACAATCCAAAACCTGTATGACACTGGGAAAGCAATTCCCTCCCCACCCCAACAGGGAAATTCATAGCATTATTGGCCTATCTCAAAAAACAAGAAGAAGCTCAAATAAACAATCTAGCTTCACAGTTAAAGGAACTTGAAAAGGAACAACAAACAAAGACCAAAGCGAGTAGAAGGAAAAAAATAATTTAGGTCAGAGCAGAAATAAATGAAATAGAGTCTAAAGAAACAATACAAAAGATCAGTGAATCCAAGAGCTGGTTCTTCGGAAAGATAAACAAGACTGACAAACCTCTAACCAGACTTGTGGAGGAAAAAAGAGAAAGGACCCAAGTAAATAAAATCAGAAACGAAAGAGGAGAAATAACTAACACCAAAGAAATATAAAGGATTGCAAGAAAATATTATGAACAATTATATGCCAATAAACTGGACAACCTGGATGAAATGGATAAATTCACAGAAACAGACAATTTTCCAGAAATAAATCAGGAAGAATCAGAGAATCAGATAGACAGATTATACCTAATGAAATTGAAGCAGTAATCAAAAAACTCCCAAGAAACAAAAAATGTTTTTCAAAAGACACTGACAATTGTTAGTATATATAAAAAATAATAATAAAAGCACTGACATGGTTATCATGGAAAAGAAAATTAGAACTTTGTTGGGTTTCCTTATACTTATTTTTAGGATTTAGATTGCTTTACTTTGTATTACCTATGGGGGTGGGGGGTGGGCAAGAAATACCACAATCTTTACAGGCTTTCGACTTCTGAGGACCTCAAACAGCCCAGATGGTCCCAGATTCTGCCCTCCACATTTACCCAGAGGAAGTCTCCTCCTCCTCGGAGCCCCTCAAATATCTGATGAATTCCTCTGCTCTCACACTCAGTATTCATTTCAGTTTGTCACCCTCCAGGAAGCCCTTTCTGAGCAACTGGGAGAGAACTGGGGTTTTCCCCAACACACAGAGCCCTATCTGTGTTAGTCTTTTCACTCAGTGTGCTGACCCACGTACGTGGAGACAACAATACCGCTTGAGTGGGTGTCCAGGATGCACCCACAGGGTCAGTGACTACTCCTTTACTTCATGGCTGATGCTTGAACACCCGCCCCCTAGCCCTGTTAGCCTCACAATGCCAGTCTGAAGGGATGGGGGTTCTGCCTTTGTCTCCCTACACAGCCCCGGGACAACCAGGGTCTCCCCCAGGCTCTCCATAGCAGGGCTGTAGAATGGGGCTGAAGCGAAGAGCTTGAGCCCCTCAGCCTGGTAGGATGAGGGCAGAGGAGGGGGTGACTAAGCCTTCCTAGCAGCCCAGGGGTTATAGATATCAAGGCTCTTATTGCTAAACAGGGCATGGCAGAGTGAGGGCCCTAGAGAACCGGGGGCCCTGAATGGAACAGGAAGTGGTCACAGTGATTCAACCACAGAGCTTTTCCCTGAATGTCATCTGTTAAGAGTGACACAACTTTTAGGGAAAGTCACTGTGCTGAGGTGAGAGTGTGGGTGGGTGGGGGGATGCTCAAGTTACAGGCTAGAGTTGCCACAGAAACTGGGCAGTGAAACCAGGAAGGAGAGTGTCCTCCTGCAGCACTGGAGCCGTGGCCAGCCGGGATCCCAGCCTCGTGGGGCAATGCTTACTAGAGCTGTCATTTAGGCAGGCTGCTTTACTTTTCTGAGTCTCTATTTCCTTGTCAGTATAATGGGAATAATAAGAGTCCACGAACAGGGTTGTTGTGAAAATCAAATGAGATGTTACATGTTTATCAGTTAGGAGAGAGGCTGGTATAAGGTAGGTGATAATAAACAATAGCTATTATTATTTTATATTGACTATGATGGAAAATCTTAGCCTGAATACTCTATAGGTGTCGAGAGGGGCAGTGATGTTCCCAAAGTCTCACATAACTAACCAGAACCATGGGTGCTTTTCAGCCTCTCTCTCTCTTTCTCGTTTCCCTCCGCCTCCTCCTTCTCATTATCCACCTCTCACTGCGGCCTTATGTGCCCACCATTTTATGTATGTGATTGCAGTTAATTCTCATAGAAGGTAGGCAAAACAGTTTCATCTTTCAGAAGCCATGTCATTCAGAATGTTTCCATCCATCTTCTCATCGATTCCTTTAAAATTCTGCCCTCAACCTCCCCTGCCCCAGGAAGTCCCCCTAGATTAAACCTCCCCCAGGACTCTAATCCCTCCCAAAATACTGAGTACTCTCAGTTGTTAGCCAACAGCCTGATCAAACAAATGCTTTTGCAACTATCAACAATTAATACAAACTTATGGGGAGAGGGACAATGTCCTTCAATCATGGGTCTTCAAATCATCGAACTTGTAAACTTGTAAAAAATATTTAAAATACTTTTAGAATAAAGAAAAAGTAGTAACGGCCATCTTTATTTGAGTAATATTTTATGCCAGGTTCTCTTCTGAGTGATTTAGATGGAATATCTTTAAATATGCATTTACAATATTCTCAGCAAGTGAGGATCATTCCTCAGTAGCTTTCATTCTCCAAGGTTTTCCCTGGTTTCCAGCAGCTTACTCAAGACAGTAGCAGCTGTGAGCAGCTTCTGCCCTTGGAGGACATCCAGTCACACTTGAGGTCACAGGGCACCAGGATGGGGGACAAGGACGGGAGGGGGGGCAAAGACCTGAGGTATGTCTGGGTACAGCCGGCCAAACACATTCACTGGGGTTTTAAACAGATTTCTGAAGGAAGACCTGTCCTCCCTGGTTTGCGTCTGATTCCTGTAATTCAGTGGTGGCTTGAGGGTAGGTCACCAGGTCTACGGTGTAAAGTCCAAAATCTTTAGGGAATGTCCTTGGCCTGGGGGTTCCCCTACCCCTACCCCAATACCCCTACCCTGGACCCCTGAGACCTGGCACCTCTCCCTGTCTCCTGACACTGAGTCTCCTACATCAGTGAACTTTGCTCCATTCCCCTCAGTGAACTGGTGGCGTCATACAGTTGTATTTCTGTGCATTTCCTTCCCTGTCTGGAACACTCCCCCTCGCCCACTGCTTGCTGCTGAAGGACATCCCTGGAGAATTAAATAAATACTCCATTTGGGCCTGTCTCCCCTGATAAAACGGTGGGCTCCTCAAAACAGGGAGTGAGACTTTGTCTTAAAAAAACTTTATTTACAAAAACAGGTTGCAGGCCTATGGACCATAGTTTGCTGATTTTTTAAAATTGCATTAAAATATTATTTATCTGGGTCACTGAGTTTTTTGGCACCCCTCCCTCCTTAGGATTTTTTACTAAAGCAAGTGTCCCCGCTCACCTCACACTATCTCCTGCTCTGTGTGTTTGCATTTCTGGAGCCCAGCATGTTTCCTGGAGGTGTGTGGGCTCAGTTCTCATAATTGAATAAATGAATGGAGGAATGGGTGAAGTAGAAAGGACACCAGACTGGGCATCGAGAGCTCTGTGGTCCAGATTCTGCCACTATGTGATCCAGGCTTATTCCTTCACACTGCGGGCCTCTCTCAACTGTGAAATGCACAGAGCATATTGGATAGTCTCACAGGATTCTTTCTGCACTCAACAAACATTCATAAATAAAGTTATGAATCAACCATAAAAAGATGGACATGACTCAGTTCCTTGCGCTGAAGCTGCTCACAGTTCAGTGGATTTAGTAAATCTCTGAGCCTTGTGTCTTTCCTCTGGAAAACGGGGTGACATTCACCTAGGGCAGTAGTGAGGCACATATGAGAGAAGGAAAGCATTGTGCGCTGTATTCCTCCAAGCCCTCTCAAAGCCTGACTTCCAGGGCTTGCTTTCATACTCTTCTGTGAACCAGCTGACAAAAGTACTGACATCAGACCCTTGTACTGGGCTGTGGGGAGCGGCCGAGTGTCCTGATGTCAATTCTGCCTGGGCACTTACGGTGTGTCCTGGGGCAAGTTGCTTAATGAATGCGAATGACGGTTAAGGGTTCTCCCACTGCAGAGCGCCGTGGAAAAGGGGAGGGGAGATTGCCAGTGCAAGTGCTTTGGAAAGGGAACACACCACACTCTGGATGAGGACTCCACCTGCCACACTGAGGTTTTCTGTCTTCTTTCACTGCCTCCATCCCATCTGCTCTCAGAAAAGGAACAGGGACTTCTTACTGACATCGGAAGTGATCCCTGCCAGGGGAAGCTTAACTTTTTAATTGGCATCAAAGTCTTAAAGTAAAGGAAGTGAGGAGGAATTTCAGGCGCTGAGGGGCAGGAGGAAGATTTGGGGTCGGAGAGCCTTTCTCGGTCATTGAAATCATTGTCAGTAAACAATGCCATGGACAGCACTTTCAAAAGCTCCAGCCACTCACTCTCCCCATTCTTATAGAAACTTGAAGAAGAGCTATTGACTTCTCCCTGGGCCTCAGTTTCCTACTGCGTGAAATGAGAGAGTTGGACCAGAAGACCTCTGAGCCCCCTGCTTCTTCCAGGTTCTAATGGTGATTTGGAAGGGTGGGTGGCGTGGGCGGCAGGGGAAAGGGCGATTTCATTTCCCTTTGCCCTCCGCAGATGCGCATCTGGTTACTTCACTCCCACACCATGGCTGGGCAGAGCCTGGCCGCCCAGTGTGGGGCTTTGGGCAGGCCCAGGATATAATCAGGACAAGTGGGTGTCCGGGCTGAGTACACTGCTGGGTAAAGGTTATGGCTCCACCCCTCCGGCCCATCCAAGCTGGTCAGGCTGGGACACATCCTCTGCTCGCCTGCCCCGCCCTCGGAGCCCAAGGCGCCCATTGCATAATCGCTGCAGGGGGTGGGGGGAATGCAGGGGAGGGCAGTTCCCACGGGGCTCGCAGCTCAGGGTGGGACCCTCTCCTTGGCGGGGCGATCAGAATCACACTCGGCAAAATATTAATTATTGTTGCTTCCAAAGCCCCACTACCGGAGGATGCCTGGCCCTGCCCAGGAAGTCCAAATAATCAGCATCACTGGCATTTTAGTCACCCTCAGTGGGAAGTTTGGTCACGTGAGCCAGCCACATCCTGGAACCCAGCCTGGGACCGGCAGGTGCCAGGGGCTGGGGTGGGGTACTGGTGTTGGAGGGGGTGGTGGGAGCTCCAGAGAATACGGGAGAGGGAGAGGAGCACATGAAACTCTTCAAGAAGGAGAAAAGAAGAAAAACTTACTGTCTAAGAGAATTTTTAAGTGATTCTTTTTATCTTCTAGAAGAGGTTGAGAGGCTTAAGAAAATTGCCGCAAGTCCCAAGCTGTCAAGAGGCAGAGCTGAGGGACACATACCACTAACTTCACTAATGGCAGGAAATTCCATGGACAGGATAAACCACCCCAGTCTAACCTGTGGTTGAGCACGTTGGGCAAGTGAGAAAGCAGTGCGCAGGTCAGTGGGGTCACGGTGATGGTGGGACCGTGGGACTCTCAGACTCTTGGTGGCAGTGAAAATTTCTCATCAAGACACAGTGAAGGGGTTGTGCATCTAGGAGGGTTGCGCCCCCTAACCTGCAGCAGATTTGTGGGAATTGTAGGAAACAGTCTCCTGAACAAACATTCCTTGGAACAATTGATGTCAATTCAGCGTCAACTAGGATTCCGAAGACACATTCCAGAAAGAGAAGAGCTTTCTGAAAAACACCCATAATTTATAAATGCATACCACTCCCTCTCCTTTGCCCCCTCCCAGACAGTGGAAACAACACTTGGGGGATGATTCTGTCCCCACCACAGGATATTTTGCAGCTCTTCGGCATGATGATGACAAAGAGCCATTAGTAACATAAGGAAGTGCAAATGCTATAAGGTAGGAAACACAACAGTACACACAGGATGGTCATAGCTGTTTGAAAGAAAACAGAGGAAGAATGAGAGAACCAAAACCAATATATAGTAAACAGATCAGCAGGAAACACCAAAACGTTGACTGTGGTTTTCTGTGGGTAGTAGGTGATTTGTTTTTCTTCTTTCAACTGTTCGGTATTTTTCAACTTTTCTGCATATGGCATATGTTACCTTATATGCCATATATGGCCAATATATAAAAATATATTTTATAGTTAAAATACTATTCATATTTTATTTTAAAAGAAAGCGGCCAATAATAGTAATAATAATAACAACAACATCGGTAATGGCAAACTAACATTTTCCAAGCATTTACTGGGTGTCTGGCACTGTGTGAAGTAGTTTACTTGTTTTTTTTTTTAAATTTTTAAATCTTCATAGCATTCCTGTGAGGTGGACATTATTAATGTCTCTATTTTCCAAAGGCTCTGAAATGTCAGGGCATGTCCTGGACATTGAGTTTTTGGCTGTTCGGAATCCAAATCTCGCTGGATAATGTGCAGGACCTGCTTTTGTGTGTTGGCTTGAAGGAAGGGGGCACCAGGCCTTCCACCACTGAGGTCCAAGGGCAAACCCCCCCTGCTCTAGCTTCTTGGCAGTGGATGTGGATATATGATAAAGACCCAGACAATTGCGGTGCTCTGTTTGCTGAGCTATCTGGCTGTAGTGACATCAGTGTCCTGATGAGATGCTTCCGGGTCAAGGGATGGTTTTGTGCCTCCTGCTGCTCTGGGCATTAAGAACTGCTACCTTTCTGTCTACTCCCTTCTTAAGACTGTCCCCTCTTGCATCTCTGCCAACTCTATTGCATCTGATTCCCTTCTTGGTTTAAGATAATCAGGGTCCATCTCTGTGACTTGTTACCAAGAGCTCTAATTGATATCCGTGATTTTCTAGCAGTCCCAGAGCAAAAGAGAAGCAGGGCTCCTATCCAGATCTGTCCACCCAGGGCCCAGGCATGTAACCAATCCTCCGTGTAACCCACTCTTCCCTAGAGAATGATAAACATTTCCTGACCTTCTAGAAAATTACCGGAAACAGCGTCTTGAAAATTTTCTCAGAAGCGAGGGGTCCACCACCCACCCTACCACTGTTGGAGGCGGGGAAGCCATGTTGTGAAGGGCAGGAGGCTGAGACAAGAGCCAGGTCAGGGAGGAGCCAGCCCCTGCCTCCTGCGACTTCGGTGCAATGGGTTCCAGGGAGGACAGGAAGCAGAGGCGTCTCGGGCTGCACTGGCACTTCCTGACTGGTGCCAGAGGACTGACTCAGCATAGGTCTCCTCCCGCTGGAGGTCTTTTTTGACCTTCGGAGCCTGGGAGAGGAACCCCTGGTTTGACCCCTATGTCACCTAGTACTCCCCTCTCCCGCACCGGGTTATGCTTGTTTGTTTGCATGTTCACTTCCATGCAACTGAACTTCTAGAGGACAGAACTGGGTCTTGCCCCCCTGGATCCCTCATGCCTGGCACATCAATATCATTGGAATGAACGAAGGGTTTTCCTCATTCTTGTGCAAAGCAATGGGAAAGCTTAAAGTCTGGGATTTTCTAAGGCATCTTGGCAAAACAGAACAACTATGGACTTTGGAGTTGACAAACCTTGCTTCAAACCCTGGCTCTCTTACTTACAAGCAAATTCTTTCTTAACCTGTCTGAACCTCAGTTTCCTCATCTGCAGCATGGGGATGGTGCCTAGCTCTCACACTGAGGATTGGGAAGACAGCAGAAGGGGTTGGCACACAGTAGGCCCTCCCTACTGTGAGGTATCCTAGCTTGCTTCTTCCTCCCAACACTTCATTCTTACTCACTTCCTTCTCCCTGTCCCTCACTTGAGTAAACTACAGTGGGGAAAAGATTAAATAAACGTGGCATACCAGTAAGATAAAACGTTAGGTAGTCAAGCACATACATGCTTGTATGTGTCATAGGCAATTCTGAAAAGATACATAAGAAACTCTTAACTGTTTTCCTCTTGGGTGGGAATAGAAAGCTGGGATGGACTTTGACTTTTCACTTTATAGCCTGTCCTATTTTATGCATATAAAATAATATATAATATAAAACATTATCATATATAATTTCTGCCATGATTATGTATTGATCTTTTAACAAAACCCAAAAACAGAACAAACGGAAAGGAAATATAACAACGGTTTCAACGGTGGTTGTTTGGGGAGTGGAGAAATGATGGGATTAACAAAATAATTCTCTGCTTTATATTTTTCCATGTTTGCAAGTGTTCTATAATGAGCTTATAGTCCTTTCATAGTCAGAAATAAGGCAAACGTCACTTCCAGGGGCTCCCCTGGAGTAAGGGGGGGGCGGGGAGCAGGTGACTGCGCCTGGAGAGCCAAGGGAGCACGAGGTGGAACTGGGCAGAGGCAGTTGTATTTTTGGAGCCATGTGGTTCCTGCTGAGTCAACTAACTAGTTGTTTGGCCCCAGCCTGCCTGTGAAGTCCGGAAATGCTCCCACTCCTGCCCTGGTTCATTCTTAGTCATCCTCTTGGAAAGAGGGTAGGGGCGGGGGAAGGATGCTGGTTGGGAGCCTCCATCTGCCCCTGGAGCCTCTGGGCAGAGAAGTCCCGGGAAGCAGTCTAAATCTATGCATACCATCACCTGGCGTTGTCACCTTGGGGACAAGCAGCAGCTGGGAGTGAGCAGGACGTGTTGGGGGAGGAGTACTGAACCTTGACAGGCAGCACCCTGTCCTCCTTGGAAGTTATTGTGAAAATTAATTACCATTTGTCAAGGGCTTTCAGATTCTCCAGATGAAAGACAGGGCAGAGGGAGTGTCATGATGAATACATATTGACTTTCCTCCCAAACACCCATCAGGATGATCACATGCTCCTCCCCTAACCTCCCACTGTCAGGACAGCCTGGCCTCAAAGCACAGAAGCTGAGCATCAGTATCAAATGCCGCTGAAGGGGCGGAGAGAAGGGCAGGGGCCAGTGGATTCCCCCGTCATCCTGCACTTGAGATAGGTAAACTGAGGTGCTCCATTTCCCCAATGACCAAAAGGAGGAGGTACAACAAAGCCTAGGAAACTGAGGAAGGAACCCTTGGAGAGCAGGGCTATGGATTACTCTAGGCCAGAGCCCAGGACTCTGCCCGTCTTGTGGATTGAGGGATGGGAGGAATTCCGGAACTCTCAGCCATGCGTTGCCAAGTAGACCCATCCTTAGATGCACAAGGTGGACAGAGTTTATTCCAGTTTCTAAGTCCCTTCGTGAGCTGATTTGATTCTTTGCCGATTGCTCCTGAGCACTTGCCCATAAGCTGAATTCGGTCATCTCCTGGCTCCGTGAATTTGGGTGGGAAACTTTGGTTTTCTAAATTCTTCTCATTCTCTTCTTCATTTTACACAAGAAGGTAATTGATTTGTAAAGCTGCTTGATGTGTTTCTGGGCAGATATACAGAGCGAATTCAATGGAGAGAGGCTCATGAAGGGACCGCTGGCCCCTCCCTCAAGGAGACTACATTCTTACTGGAGAGTCGGAGTCCTTGCCTATGACACATTTAAATTATCATAAGGGCAGGCAGAGGAAAGGCCTGAGCCCCGAAAACAGCAGGACCATTGCAGACTACAGAACTCAGGATACTTTCCTAGGACCCAAGTATGGAAATGCAAAGGGACACAGCCTAAGTGGAGATGGCGAAGAGCCCTTCTAGGCCAGAAAGGAAGGTTCTTGTGAGGACAGGGGCAGGCAGATGGGCAGGCTGGATGAGACTGTGAAGGCCCTCGAATTGCAAGCTAAAGAATTGGGATTATGTCCAGAAGGGAATGGAAACCGACCGAATGTTTCTGAGCCAGAGAATGACACCGTGCAGCATTTGAGAGGAGGGTAAAGTATTTTCACCAGGAGGTGAATCTTAGTATCTCTGAGTCAGCAAGCCCTACCGTGAAATTCACTATCTTCCTCCTCCCCCTCTGTCCTGTTCCACCCCCACTTCTATTTCAGCTAATGGCATGGAGGTACAAATGTCCCCTCAGCCATTGTTCTCTGACACACTACTCCGTGTTATTGTCTTCATAGCATTTATCGCCTTTGGGAATGATCTGGTTTATGTACTTGTTAATTTGTTTTCTCCGTTGTCCCATAGAATGTAAGCAAAAGAGGGTAGGATTATGTTTCATCTCTAGCACCTCTGACAGTATTGGTCTGGTGGCAGATGCTTGACGTGTATTCATGGAATGAATGAGTAGATGAATTGATAAATAGCTTAATAATCCCCCTGTTTTCTCAGCCACCCTGGCCCCACACCCCTTGGTGATTTTTCACTCCTCCTTCCTCCTCTTCTGCAGACCCCAGCCATTCATTTCCTGCCTATGGGTATTATTTCTGCATCCCTCCATGCCCTGCCCCTCTGCATTTACACCTCTACCTTAGAAAACAACTCTCAGCTTCTCGAAGCAGAGGATCCTCCTCACCATTTCCCCCACTGGGCTCAGCACGGGGCCTTGGCAATGGCAGTTCCCACTGATCTGTCTGAGCAGTTTTCCAAGTGCTTTTCACATGACCCCGGTATACCTAGGGGAGATTCGGGACTCGAACAGCAGTGCTCAACTCTGAACGACACATTTATTCCATTACTGTTCTGATTTATGCCTAATGTATGACGAATGAGTGAATGAATGAATGAATGAATGAATGCTAGAAGTGCTCAAGAGAGATTGCTAGGAAGAAACTGGAAGCAGGAAGACTGCTGGGGAAATTTGCAGTCAATATTGACACAAAAGAGAGAAAAGAAGAGGAGAGTGATTGAATGGGGGTGGGGGATAGCCCAAAGCTGGGGCTGAAGAGGGTTGACTCCCCAGGGGTTACATTACTTTGTCCAATGTGTCATGTACCTGTCCTCCACTGTCTTGTTTTTTTAAGACAGAAAGACAGGTAGCCAACCTGGGAGAAGACACCAGAGACAAAGTTAAAGGGTCAGGGAGACTCTGAATCCAAAGGAGATATTATTTATTGGTTTGTGAGCTGTTGTGTTTATAAGTAATAAGTATTAAAAATATGAGCGATTCTACTGGACAAGGTTGCAAAAGACAAAACTGTATGAAGAAAAATAAAATAAAAATTGCCAGTTATTTCTCCATTCAGAAAAAGTCATTTTAACATTTTAATATACATTCTTTCAGACTACATAAATGTAAATATTATAATAAATATAAGCCTGTATTTGTATATACAAACACACATTTGTTCTTTTTTCTTTTAATAAAATGGGATACATAAAGTTTTGCAACCTGTTTTTTGCTCACTTAATAATATGTAGTAAACACAAAGGAGGTTTTATAAGCCCAAAGGGCGGTTTGAAAAGATAACCTTTGGGATAAACAGGAAGCCAGAGAAGATAAATGAGCATAAAGTAAGCGGTTAAGCACTGTGTTCTTGATAAATATTATTAAAGTAAATAAATCTTAAATGTCCTGCCAGGTTAGGTAATTATTAGCTCTCTATCAGCAAGGTCACTAATTCATAGACTTATAGGATGTTGGTACTTGAAGGAGCCTTTGAGATGATCTAATTCGATGCCCTTACCTTAGGTATTGAGAAACTACAAGCCCGGAGACATTAACTAATATCCCTAAGGAAACACAACCGGTGAGCCACAAAGCTGGAGTGAGAGCAGAGTGCCCTGACTCCCAGCCCGGCGTTCTTGCCACAAAACCACATGCATCAACAATGTATATCCGTCTACATAGGCACTGACGTGCAGAATGAAACAGGGAGAGATGGGGCCCAAACCCAGTGGTTCTCCAGGTGTATAACATCAGTGGAGGTGTGTGTGTTAAGAGGGCAGCAAAATGTCCCTTGGCAGGTCCCTGGGGAGACATAGAGCGCAGTAGCTGAGAGTGGTTGATTTTCTCATGTTAGACCATCGAGAACCAAATCTTTGTTCCCTTATTGACCTTGCTGAATGACTTTGGGTAATTTACTTAAACCTTCTTGCCTCTATTTTTTCACCTGTAAAAAGGGTAGCAGTATCTACCTCATGAGATGGCAGTGAGATTTAAGAGATAATGCACACAAAGGGCTTAGGAAGGCGTTTAGCATATAGGAAGAGCTCAGTTAATGTGCACCATCATGATTATTAATGCTTTGGCATGAAGGTCAATGCTCTCATAAATGGTAAAAAGAGCTTAAGGGCACATTACAGCCATTCTTGGCTGCAGGCACCGGTAGGAAAAGGGGACTTAGAAAGAAGCCTAGCTATGAAGCTCTGTGAGCCCTGTCCACTATGAGGGTACTAAGAGAGACCATTACCCAAAGGAGGACACGTGGCTTGCAGTGGAGCTGTAGGCAGCTGGGGACTCAGTGATTGCCCAGTATTATTTCATTTTATTAAGTTTACTGGGGTGATATTGGTTAACAGGGCCATACAGGTTTCAAGTATATATTTCTATGATAATTATCTGTATATTGCATTGTGTGCCCACCACCCAAATGTTCATGATTCTAACTAGAAGTAACTCCTAAGACGCAGAGGTGAGGCCATCCTCATACTCTCTATGCCAGCCAATTATTATACAGATCAAGGATCTAGAAAAAATTTCCCCTATTTTTCAATCTATTTAAAAAGTAATCAACTGTTTAAAGCAAAAATAATAAGTTATTATAAGATTTATAACTTATGTAGAACTAAATTCATTACAAGAGTACAAAGATTAGGAAGGGGGGCATGTAAATATATTATTACAAGTTCTTTTACTATACATAAAGCATTTGCAGGTACTGGAAATTTAAAGACTTATATTTAACTTTAGCATAACCATTAACAACACCAAGATATGTATAACAAATAAGCCAACAGTGGAGAAAATATGAAATTATAAAAAACACTCAATTTATCCAAAATAGGTCATGAGAAGAGGAAAAAGGGCACAACAGACAGAGGGGGAAAAATGAAACACAAATAGCAAAATAGTAGATTTCAATTCAACAATATTAATAATCACATTATAGGTAATTTAAAAGACAGAGATAGAGTGAATGAGCAAAGCAAGACCCTACTATATTCTGTGTACAAGAAAATAACTCTATCAATACACAGATAGGGTAAAAGTAAAATAAAAAGATATACCATGCAAACGCTAATCAAAAAGAAAGCTAGAGTAGCAATAGCACTATCAGGCAATAGAGACCACAGAACAAGGACCACTACCAGAGACAAAGAGGGACGTTTCACAATTTTTAAGGGGTCAGTTAATCAAGAGGACACATCAATCCTAAACACTTCTGCCCTAATAGAACTCAGACTGCATGAAGCAAAAGCTGACAGAACTGAAAGGAAAGAAAGGCAAATTCAATCGTAGTTGAAGGCTTCAACACTTCTTTTTCAATAATTGATGGAAGAGTAGACAGAAAATCAGTAAGGATAGAGAAGACCTGAACAACATTATCAATCAACTTGATCTAATTGACATTCAGAACACCCCACCCCAAAGCAGCAAAATACGCCTCTGTTTTCCAAGTGTACATAAACCATTCACTAAGACAGACCATATTTTGGGCCATAAAATCAGTCTGAATACATTTAAGGAATTGAAATCACAGAAATACATTCCCTGAGCACCACAGGATTAAACTTGAAACTAATAATAGGATGATATCTAGAAAAATCCCTCAAATTTTGGAAATTAATCAAATAGATCCGAAAGAAATTACAAGAAATTACTCAAATTTTGGAAATTAATCAAATAGATCCAAAAGAAATTACAAGAAATTAGAACATATTTTGAACTGAATGAAAATGAAAATACCACATATCAAAATTTGTAGGATGCTTAGAGAAAATTTATAGCTTTAAATGCTTGCATTAGAAAAGAAGAAAGTATAGAACCAATGACAGATTTTTACCTTAAGAAACTATAAAAAAAGAGCAAATTGACCCCAAAGTAAACAGGAGGAAAGAAAAACAAAGACTGAAAATCAATGAAGTTGAAAATGGACAAATAGTACAAAGAAATCAATAAAACCTAAAGCCAGTTCTTTGAAAATATAAATAAAATTGATAAATTTCTAACCAGACTCATCAGGAAAAAACAAGAAAAGACAAATATTACTAATATTAGGAATGAGAGAGAGAATACCACTATAGATCCTGAGACCTTAAAATGGTAATAAGGACACATCAATTAACACCTTCATGCTACACAATTCAGTAATTTGGATGAAATGAACAAGTTATTTGAAAGACACAAACCAACAAAGTTCATTCAAGAAGAAATAAGTAACTGGAATAGCTCTATATTTACTAAAAGAAATGGAATTTATATCTAAAAAGTCTACAAAAAGAAAATCTCAGGCCCCAGTGACATCACTGGTAATGCTACAAAATATTTAAGGAAGAAATAATACCAGTTCTATACAGTCTCTTATAGAAGGTTAGAGGAAGAAACTCTTCCCCAATCATTTTATGAGAAATGTATTATCATGATATCAAAACCAGACATATATATGACAAGAAGAGACTATAGACCATATATTCCCTTATACATGTAGATACAATAATTTATAACAAAATACTAGCAAGTCAAACTCAGAAATGTATTTTAAAAAGATTGTAATTCATGGCTAAGTGGGGTTTATCCCAGAAATGCAAGGTTTGATCAACACTCAAAAATCAATTCATGTAATGAAATTAAGAAAACTGCTCCCTTTACAATGGCATGAAATAATTATTTAGGAATATATTTAACAGCAGAAATGTAAGGTTTGTACACTGAAAACTAAAGAACATTGTTGAAATAAAGAAGCCCTAAATAAATGAAAAGACATCCTATGTTCATGGATCGGAAGACTTAATATTGTTAAGGTGGCAATACTCCCCAAATGGATCTACAGATTAAACACAAACTGTAAAAAAAAAATCCCAGCTGCCTTCTTTGCAGAAATTGGCAAGTTGATACTAAAATTCATATGAAAATATAAGAGACCCAGAAGAGACAAAACAATCTTGGAAAAGAAGAATAAACAATCCGGATTTCAAAACTTACTACAAAGCTACAATAATCAAGATAGTGTGGTACTGCCATAAGGATAGACATATAGGTCAATGGAATATATAAATAACTCTTAAAACTCAATAATAAGGCAAACAGCTTATCTCAAGAAAATTTTCAACTCATGTTTTACCAATGAAGATACATGAAAGGTCAATAAGTATTAGTCTGGCCAAAAAGTTTGTTCTGTTTTAAGGTGAAAATAAAAGATGCATTTTTCATTTTCACCAGTAACTTTCTTGAATAACATATTCACCATTTTGCTCCACTACCTTCTGCCATCTTTCAGGCAAATTTATAATTCCATCTTTCCAAAACTTCTTATCTTTTTAAGCAAAGAACTCTTCCAGGTGCCTTTTGCAGTCTTCCAGGGAATTTTTTTTCCAGTAAGAGAATTTTGAAAGACCAAAATAAATGAAAATCTGAAGGTGCAATGCCTGGTGAAAATGGCAGATGAATCAAAACTTCCTAGCCAAGTTGTAACAGTTTATGTCTAGTCATCAAAGAAACACGCAGCCTTGCCTTATCCTGTTAGCAAGTTATGTCTTTTTTGTTGACTAACTCGGGACACTTTTTGTTGAGTGCTGCTTTCAGTTGGTCCAACTGGGAGCAGTACTTGGAATTAATTGTTTGGTTTTCCAGAAGGAGCTCATAATAGAGAACTCCCTTCCAATCCCACCGTTTACACAGTATCACTTTCTTTGGATGAAGCCCCGCCTTCGGTGTGGTTGGTGGTGATTCATTTTGCTTGCCCCATGACCTTTTCCATTTCACATTATTGTAAAGTATCCACTTTTCATCATTGTCACAATTTGTTTTAAAAACAGAACGTTTTCATTACGTTTAAGTAGAGAGTCACATGTGGAAATAAGGTCAAGAAGGCTTTTTTCACTTAACTTATGTGGAATCCAAATATGAAAGTGATCAACCAAGCTAGTGTAAATGATTTTCAATGTTTGATTTGGATATATTGAATATATATATTGTCTATTTCTCATGTAGTATAATATTGATTGTTCTCAATTAATGTCTCTATTTGATCGTTATCAAATTCACCTGGTCCACACGACCGACCATGGAGCATCATCCAGCAAGAAATCTCCAGCACAAAACTTCGCAAATCACTTTTGACACATTCAGTTGGTCACAGCACCTTCTTCACACACTGCACAAATCTTTTTTTGCATTTCAGTTGCATTTTTACCTTTCTTGAAATAATAAAGCCTAATATGCCAAAAACATTGCTCATTTTCTTCCATCTTCAATATTAAAATGGCTACACAAAAACCCACCAATTTTGATTTTTTTAAAAATGCATGCTGAGCCCTGGCTGGTGTGGATTGAGCGCTGGCCTGCAAACTGAAAGGTCACTGGTTCAGTCCCCAGTCAGGGCACATGCCTTGGGTACGGGCCAGGTCCCCAGGTGGGTGCGTGCAATCGATAGATGTTTCTCTCCCTCTCTTTCTCCCTCCTTCCCCTCTCTAAAAATAAATAAATAAATAAATAAATATTTTTAAAATTTAAAAAATGCACGCTGATGTGACAGCTGTCACAATACGATCTAACAAAATTGTTTTGAATAAAGTTAAAGATGAATAAGTGCTATGCCATCTTGCAAAAAAATAAATGAATGAACCGTTTGGTCAACCCAATACATGAAATAATTCTCCACATTATTAGTAATTACGGAAATGTAAACTGAAAAATCCAATGAGGAATCACTATGTACTACTAGAATGGCTTAATTCCAAAGAAAATGGACAATACAAAGCATGAGCTAGGATATGGAGCAAACAGAACTCTCCTTCATTAATAGTGAGAATGCAAAACGGTATAACCAACTTTAAAAAATAGTTTGGCAGTTTCTCATAAAATTAAATATGTACTTACCATATGTGCAGAAATATATTCATGAATGTCCTTAGCAGCTTTAACCATAAGATCTAGAAGCTGGAAACAACACAAATGTCCATCAATGGGTAAACTGATAAGCAAATATTGGCATATCCATACCATGCAATGTTATTACAGTAATACAAAGGAATGAATTATTAGTACTCATGACAATGTGGGTGAATCTCAAACGCATTAGGCTTAGTGAAATAATCCAGACTCAAAACCTATATACTGTCCGATCTTATTTATATGAGATTCTAGAAAAGACACAGTTAAATTGCCAGAGGCTGGAGTGGGGAGAGACGAGTCAATGCAAAGGGACACAAGGAGATTTGGGGGGTGATTAAACTAGTCCATATCTTGATTGTGGTGGTAGTTACATCACTGGATATGTACATTCGTCAAAACCCATTTAACTAAAATTAAAAAGGGTGAAGTTTATACTATGTAAATTATACCTCAATAAAGCTGATCTTTAAAAATTATGAGCATCATTAATTCCCACTGTGATGCGCTCTGAAGGGAAGGTATATGTGCCAGGAGAACATTTAATATAGAATCCTGAAATCTGAGAAGGCTTTCCTGAGGAAGTGAAATCATGAGTGAGGTACTAAGGAGGCCCATAAATGAGCAGGTGAAGAAGGGAGGGATGAGGCAGAGGGAGGGGTGTGTGCAAAGGCCCTGAGGCCTGAATCCTCTCCATCACAGCCTTTCCTATAGAAACCTCACTTCTGCTTGCCCAACCCTCACAGCAGTGGGTAGCTCACTGCTGCAATTATTGTAATTAATAATCATGACCGCTATTCACTGAGGACTTATTATGTCTTTAACCTCATACTAGGCAATTATTTCTCATCACATTTACTCCTCAAAATTGTACCCATAAGGTAGATTCAATTAGTATTCCCCTTTTATGGATAATAACTTTGAGGTTTAGAGAGATGAACTAATTTTTCTAAGTCCACACAACTAGCAAGTAGCAGAGCCAAAATTCAAACTCAGGATTTTGAAACTCCAGCCCGAGTTCCTAGACACTGCACTATACAGCTTAAGTTAGACACGTCATTGGCTCTCCCCTCCAGGCTAAACATCACTAGTTTTCCCAATTCTCCTTCATATAACAGTCTCAATCCCTTCATTGCCCAATATTTGTAAACACACTAGTTCATCCACATCCCACTTGAAATTCAGCTCTAAGTCTAAATTTAATAATCTTAGAAGGGGGTTTGAAAAGTTAATGAACTATTACAATGAGATCACTTGAAATCCTGCTCCAAACAACAGATTTCACAACCACATTTAAGGTACCATATATAGACATGAAGACCTATAACTGAGAAGCCTTTGAATCTCCTTTTTCTGGGAAACAGGGCAGTGTAGGGAAATGAGTATGTCCTTGGGAGCCCAGTGCAAGTTGGGTATCTTGGCTTTGACATTCACAGGCTCTAGGTGTGCAACCTTGGGCTGGGTGTGTAACTTCTCAGTCTTCTTACCTGTAAACAAGGCTAACAATATCTACCCTGCAGGATTTTGTGGATTTTGAATGAGAGAACATATGCAAAGCACCCAGCACATAACCTGCCTATTATAAGTGCTTTTTTCAAGATCTTTTAAAAGGTCCTAACACAGTGAGGCCCCCTGGGGTCTGGCAGCTATGTTTCACCATTCTAAGTCTACTGTTCTTTACCTTGAAGGTTGGAAGTAATTTTTTTTCATTTTCCTACCACCGACATATATTGGAGGTTTCACTAACTGGGTGGTTTGTTCCTCCAGAGCAGCACATTTTCTCCTGGCTGTTGGGGAAGCTTAGAATGAAAAGCGTACAGATGCTTCAAGGGCCTGTTTTAAGTTCCCACCTACTGGCTTCTTGGTTTCTGTAAACTTTATAAGTTGATGGGGTGCCTGTGTGCACAGGAAGGGATCTGACCTGCTACTATAAATAAGTACCACCTGGATTTAAATTTAGGTACCACAATTGATCCCCTTAGGGTGCTCACTGGAGGTGGGACAATGGGGGTCGGGTTAAATTTTATTGTGCACAGGCTATATATCAGTTTTCTGGGCCTTCTTATTGAACACTCAGTCTACTGGCGTTAACTGAGCACTTTACAAGGCAAGTTAGCCGAGTGTGTGGCAAGATTTCCATCCCTTGTAGCTGAAAACTGCCCCATCTATGGCCCCAGCTCAAGGAGCCTGAGCTAGGTAGGTCTCTGAACTTAGAGGAAACTGAGTGGTCCTAGGGTGGACACCTGATCCAATGGCAGCCCACCCATAGGGCTGACTCATGACCAATGAGGTGATGTGGTGACATGAACTCTGACCAATAGGGTAGCAGTAATTAAATCTAGAAAATCTGTTTCCTCCAGGATTGGGCAGGAATTGGCAAATGGCATAGATAAACGATGCTCATGTGCAGAGGGCTGTATGGACTTTGAAAGAGATGAAGAGTAGCTTCTGGTTTGGACAGTTTTTCATCCCTAGTTTGTCATTCATTCACTCTTTCACATGACCAATATTTATTGAACGCCTACTATAAATCAGGCCTTGTGATGGGTCCCTCTTGAAATGCAACACAATCTCTGCTCTCCTGGTATTTCTAGTCTGGAGAAGATGCATTGATGTAATAATCACAGATAAATGAGTAACATTTAAGCTTTGGTGAAATAAGAAAAGATATGGATAGGGAGCTATGAGAGATAGAACGGGGACATCTAACCTAGTCTGGGCACCTGGGCGGGCTTCCCTGAAGAAGTGAAGTTTGGGTTGAGATGTGAAGGACCAGTAGGAGTTATTTTGTTGAACAGTGAGGCGTAAGATATAACTTTAAGGTATAAGGTCCTATAAAATTGCCAGAGCTAAGCTAAAAATTTTGTTCTGAGCTGCTTCATGGCCTGAACAAGGAGGGAAAAGGAGTCATGAGCTTTATTGTGTTCAGAAGATAAACCACCGCCAACTCGGAGAGATACAGGCAGCCTTTCTGGGTTTGAGATCTGGGGGGCATTGTTTCCAGTCCTCACACAAGGGAGACCCATGGGTACACAGAGCTCCTGCCAGCACCTTGGTGTGAGGTTTGCTCATACATTGCTTGCCCATCAGGCCCAGTTCAAGAGCTGGGTGGGTCTGAGGGGGAAACAGAATAGGGGTGAACTAACACCTCTATTCGCCCAGACACATCTCTACCTGAAACGTTCCTGGAGGCCAACAGAGGTGTTTCTTCAAAACCTGAGGATGAAGAAACTAGAAAACACCAGCTTTAATTCCCCAGCTAGCCCCGGAAGCCAGGGTAAAGATGGTCTTGGCCAAAATGGAGCTGTAATCGATGAGGAGACCATTCAGGGAGCGAGAGTCACAGAGCCATCCCGGCCGTGGTGCTTCCCTTGGCTCACCGTCCCGTGACTCACTGGCTTATGAGTAATCCTCACAGGCCTGATTTAGAGGACTTATCCTTCAGAGAAAGACTTTCATGCAATAAAGCAAATGTCAGCAAGTGGGATGCAGCTTAGCACATCTCCCCAGCTCGCACCCAGCTTCCCACTCCCTGGCGTTCCCTGCTTGAGTCCCCTCCCACCACTCAGCACCTGGGCAGGCCCAGGCAATGGGCAGGCTTCCCGGACATGTCATAAGCTGAGCGCTGGCTCAGAGATATGAACCAGAGGAGGGACCTCAAGCACCAGCTAGACCAAGCCCTGTAGAAGTTTGGCCCAGAGGGGCTGGAGATTAGCTCCAAAGCTGTAAGCTAGAGGTGCGTGGGGGGCTAGAACCCAGGACTTCTCCTCCTCTTCTGGTGTTCTTCACTCCACTTTCCTCCCATGGAAGCCCTGCTTGGGTTGTGCAGATGAGGGGCATGGGCCGAAGGAAATGCCATCTCCTCAGTTGGAGTGGCACTCTTATTTGAGGGCTTTCCAAGCAAACTATGGAAAGAAAAGGCATGTGGAGAGCAAGGCCTCAAGCAAAGCCTTTGAGGTGGGATGTTTAGAAAGAGGTGGGCTACCCTGGGCTCAGGTGCCATCTTGGTATTTGCTGACATGGTGCCTGCTGGGGGAGCTGGAGGCCCCTTTGGGTCCCCAGGAATCTCAGGTATGGCCGGAATCCTGTCAGGCACCAGCTGACTGGGGTGGTATAAATCCCAGCCAGTTTTCTGTTCCTTCTGATCAGGCTTCCCCAAAAGTTAGACTGAGGCTGGAGTGGAGATATATAGCCAGCTGTAGGGAGATGTCAATACAAAGGAAATTACTCAGAAGGCAAGTCAATGCTGCCTTGGATTTAAACTCACTCATTGAGGGATTTATCTAGGAACTCCTGAGATTATCTGGTAGAACTAGTTCCAAGGGTAAAAACGGGGTGGGGCATGGGGCCCAGGCACTTACGGTGAACCTTCACCTAGTTCACGTCTCCATTCCTTAGCCACTTTTCCAACCTTTTCTGAGTGTTGGCCATGAGCCAGGCACCGGAAGGAAAAGGCTGACCACAAGCACGGCGCTCAGGTTTGCTGGAATCCAGGGCCTAGAGCTTCCAGGGATCCTGGGATCATCTAGCTCAGTTCATTCATTTTACGGATGAAAAATCTGAGGTTCAAGTCGAACTCCTAACCTGGGCTCACGAGAGGGAAGAGCCCAGAGTGAGCAGACGCACTGACCATCTTGCTGGGTGGTCTGCACACAAGGACTTCTCTTGCAAGTGAGCTTAGGGAAGCCTTTCAAATTGGAAAGCATTGTGTTCGGCATTGTTAAGTCAGTAGCTCATGAGCGGATGCACAGCCACGTGTCTACAGCTGCAACCCACCACCATCCCCTTAGAGTTCCTTTGGAAATAATGCCCAAGGAAGATGGCTGGTTTCCTCCTAAATGTATTTATTTGTCCCTTACCCCAATTCACCAACGTGGAGAAGTTTTTTTTTCTTTTTACTATTTTTATTTTACACTATAAAAAACAACAACAACAACCAGTAACATACTGCTTCTCTTCACATTTGTATGGATTTTAAGAAGTTATTGCCTTTTCCCCTGGAGAAACAACCTACAGACAAAAAAGAAGTAGTACCACACTGCGAAATCTGCAAACCCTAGAAGTCAACAGCTTGAGGACAACCCTCACAGGTAGGGAAAAAAACAAGTGGCACAGGAGACGCGACAAGCACATATAAGGACAGCAAGCTGGGGAAAAGACTACATCGGTGACGCTGACCCAGGCAGTAGGTACTTTTTCTCTCCTGGCACCTACTGCCACCACCTCGAATGGGTGATTTTTGGTCTATGGTCTAAAAACTCTCTTCAAAATGACACAAGAGTTGCTTCGAGTAGAGGTGCAATGAGAAAGGTTCAAGTATGAGTAAGAGTCATGCCAAAGTCCAAAGTCAGAGAAGAACCCACAGTGAAAAGGCAACCCAGAAATGTCAACGTCTCGCTACTTCAACAAACTGTCTCCCTGGGACCCAAGAGGGAATCTCAAAAAGATATGAGGGTTCAAAACAGCATATATCTATCGGGTCCCTACAAACCCTGTAGGGTTACTTTCCTGACTAGATGATCAGCTATTCCCTGAAGCGACAGAGATATGGAGGCTGACAAAGTTTAAAAAGTAAGGTGGAAATTGTGCTTCCTTCGGGATGAATTGGCTTCGTAACTGCCTTTTCTTTCGGTGTAGCAACTGTTTTCTCCCAGGTAGTTGCAGATGCTTATTGCCTTAAGCTTGAAATGAAAAGGCGAGCTTTGAGGCGCCAGGACTGGGCAGTCCTGAAAGGGCAGGGGGTCTGGAAGTACAGTAGTCAGCACGGGTTGTGCTCTCATGATGGCTTGGCCTTCCTTCAGTTCCCGAGAACCTATCCCCGAGGTCAGTCTGAAATCTGTTTGCAAGCCTGGTGACCCCTCGATATCCCACTGGGGCAGCGGGACAGACGGAGGTCTTCAGTATTGCACAGGTATGAAATGTCCACGAGTTTAAAAAAACAAAATCACAGTTGTTCTGGGGGTTGGCTGGGTGGCCCCATCCAGTTTTAGCAGGATGTGGCAGTGGCCACGGGGCCCCTGCTGAGCTCTGAGACTGTCGAGTGGGTGGTCACGGGCGCCAGCACCGAGGTAGGGAATGTGCGGTAGGAGGCCTGCATGTCAGGGCTCAGTGTCTGCAAATGGGCTATGAAGGAGGAGCTGGCTGCCTCCCCTTGGCAGGAGGGAGTCTGAGGGGTGGGCGTGGAAGGCAGGGTCTCAGATTCGTACTGCAGGAGCTGGCCCATGAAGCCAAAGTTGGGCGAGACCACACTCCTCCTCTGCTTGATGTACTCGAAGGCGTCCTTCAGGCGAAACTGCCTGGTCTTCATGAGGTAAGCCATGCAGATGGTGGGTGAACGGGAGATCCCAGCTTCACAGTGGACCAGGACCTTGCCTCCCTTTTCCCTGACACAGTCTGGAAGGAAGAAAAGACAGTGGGGGTTGGGATTAGAACCCAAAGACAATGACGAACACAAGAATTAAACACAGAAGTGACCTAGTTATCAAACTGTCATGCCTGCTCAACAGCTGCGGTCCTGCACCAGGTTTTTGCCAGATTTTAATCCCCACTGGTAAGAACAGAGCTTTTGGGGTCCCACCAATGTCTTTTGCCATGCAGGACCTTTTTGAGCCTACCACTTCCCAGTGCTCCAGGATACTTGAACAGACTCTATCACTGAAGGTTCTAGACCTAGAGTAATCCCTTCCTGAGGATGCCATCTTAACATGGATGGTTTTCAAGAGGGCATTGGAAAAGCCTTGAAATTGCATGCAAATTTTCATCAGGTATGTGCATTTTTCTGAGAGAGTCTCAGGCTCAAAGACTGACTTAGAAAAGCAATTCTTGCCTCCCGATGCCTGAGTGTAATGGTGATGACCTAGTCCCTATCTTGGTAGATGCCTTCTGCGCTCCCTATGCACCCTACCCTGTCTGGCTGTGCTAGGGCAGGATGCTTGGCCCAGCTCCCGAGGTTCCCACTACCAAACATACAGTATGTAATGTGTTGCCACTAATTATAGCCCTGGCTAAGTGATGCTTACTAGAAGGAGGATATAAATGGTTCTGCAAACTCCATTTTGCACAACAATGGGAGCCACTACTATAAAGCTACCACCATCAGTTAGCATTCTTTAGCTCAGTATGGCTAAAGGGAGGGTACCCTCCTTTTCTGTTCCACTCCTGTCCCCAGAAGAGCTACAACTGTTAAAAATGGGACGGGGTAAAAGGTTAAACATATAATACATGTCAAATAAAAATAACCACAAACAATACAGTCTTTCCAAGTCCCCTTCTTGTTACTAAAGAAAGGATCACGTCACAGGAAGTTCGATGTATGTGGCACTGTGTAAAGCCATGGTATGCAAAAACATTTAAGATTTTGAAAGGCAAATAAAAAGTCAGCCCTCTCTCCCACCTCCCTCCTCAAGTTCAAGGAGTTTGCAAATGAATCTGCAAGATCTAAAAGATTAAGTCTCTGAGGGTCAGGGAGGAACCCTGCAGTTTCCCTATCTAAGGACACCTGCTGTAGCTCATCAGAGGTGCTCACAATTCAGTCACTGACTCAAAACAAAAGGCCCTGTAAATTCATTCAAACAGAACCCCAAGTCCCTAGGGTTACGGGGGTGACTCTCATTTTCCTTTGCCCCTCTCTTGGCCTCCTTGTAGTCTAGCTTTTAATTGGCCCAATGACACATCCGAAAAATCAGAAAGCCTAGAGCGCACTGCTTCTGGGTCCCCTTGGGGCTTGCCTTCCACGTGGCTCTCCTGTGGCCTTTCCCTTGGAAGGGGTCAGGGCATGGCTCTGCCTCATCCCTCCTTCCATCAGCAGGGCAAGGAGACGGGGAAAGCATCCTGTGCTTTCAAAACACCGTGGGTGTGTGTGGTTATGTACACAAACAGACACAATCCACACACAGGATGGGGAGGCCGCCTTCTGAGAAATGGATGGGGGCGGGTTTCATGACCTCATTGAGTAGCTATCAGGCTGAGAAGGGCAAGGTATTCCCAGGGACAGGGAGAACAAGTCAAAGCTTTCCCACCCTGAACCCATCATTTTGGTCGCCTCTCTGAGGCTCCAAAGGGACCATCTCAGCCGAGAGGCTCAGGGGTCAAGGGGGATAGTTTCTCAACAGTTTCCCATGCAACAGAAGTCACGTGTGATGAACAGTGAGGGCCATCATGTGGCTGAAGGGAGCCCTTTAACTGGTACCTGCACTACGGAAGTACTGCTGTGCCCAACACATGCCTTTTCCCCTCCGAGATCCTTCAGAACAAGATACAGGAAAATCATATCTCCGCTGCAACAACTACGCAAGTTCAAGGGGAAAGACTCTAGAAAGAAAGGCAACCACAAGGCTGGGGAGTGGGGCTTGAAAATTTGAGACAGAAAAAGAGTCAGCCCAGCCTCCAGGGAGAAAGATGGGAGAAAAAGATGTCGTCAAATGGGAGATCAATCAAGCTACATGGGAGAAGCTGGAAATCCAAGGCCCAAGGGAACAGACAAGAGGGAGTCGAGGTTACCAGGCCTACACAACAGAGTAAATGATAATTGATTCACAGAATAGAGAATGGGTGCAAAAGATGCCAACTTTTCTGTGTACAAAGTGTGGAGCTTGAGTCAAGTGCTATCCATAATCCAAAATTAGCTGGAAATGCAAAACAGATTGCCCCCAAAGCAGTTTGCTAAAAATTATGGAAAGCTGCCGGGGTCCTTGGGGCTTCCTGCATAATAGTGCTGTCTCAATCCTTCTGTTTGCTTTTAAAAATACCCTCACCTACGGAGACGCACAGATAGGACGATAGTCTCTCGCGCCTGCTTCCCCTGCGCGGAGATTTCGCACAGGTGCGCCGTGCTTTCCCCCACCACTAGAGACCATAACAAGAGCGGCAGTGAGTATTGCCATGAAATTGTATTAATTTATCTTGTAAATTAAAGCTGCTATTCATAGCAACTCAAATCTTCCCCTCTGCCTTTTGGGTGGCTGCATCTCTCGGTGGCTACATACAGAAGACACTTTTCTTCTCTGTGAAGGTGGCTGCCATCGGTACATCAAAATCCAAGAACTTGTGTCCCCACGATGTGCCCAGAACAGGTGAGGGGGGATGGCTGAACCTACCGATGAAGTCTATTGCTTCTTGAAAGTGGGAGCTAATGTCAGCTGTGTGGCTGTCTTCCACGGGGATCCATTTGTAGTGTAGGTGGCTCACGCAGGCCTCGGAGGTCCGCCGTGAGACATTCAGCAGGGCCGTGATGTGCAGGTTGGCGAGGAACTCGCACTTGGATGCATGGTAGGCACTTCCAAGGTAGAGGAACGGAAGAATTTCAACTGGGCCGCCCTGGAAGCAGGGGCAGAGGACAAGCAGGAAATATTGGGTTAGTCTGCTCACTTGGGAGAGGAAACAAAACAACCATGATCTATTTGTTTTAAGGTGGGAGGTTCCCTTCCTGGTTTCCAGGTAGAGAGAGTTCAGAGTCAAGGCCACTCAACCAAGAGTATGGGTGAAGCCTCCCTCCTGGCACCCTCTCTACCCTACATTAGTGCTGGTGACTCAGTGACGGCAAAGATTTCTATTTTCTTACACAGAACACGTAGGTAGGAAGTGCCAGGAGCCTCCCTGTGCTAACAAAGATGAGGAGCAGTATCGTGTGATAGAGAGAATGGAGATGCCTGTGTTAAAGTTCTAGCTGACCTGAGAGCACCAGGGCAAGTCCTTCAAGTTGGGGGGAGCCTTGGTTTCTTTCTAGATAAGATGGAGAAGAGTTCAACAAGGTGAGCTCCACCCCTCACAATCCTGATGTTTTATACAGTGTATTTCATTAAATCCAGGACCCTGTCGATCATAAGATGCATCTGTTTTCAGAGATGTTAAAATGTGCTCCCTCTCCCTCTAAAAAGCATGCTTGTTAGAAATGAAAATACCCACTATCTACCCAGAATCCTCATGTGGGGCAGGTTTTGGTGAGAGAGGCTTATATCCTTCACCTTTTGGGAGATCACCAAAACACCTGCTTTCTAGTTAAGAAGGATCCCCACTAGAACTAAAGACCACCCACCCCAAGGCAAAGCAGAAAGGAACTGCTAGCTGGTCAGTCTCTGGCAGATTTAACATTTCCAGGACTCCCATCTCCTTTTCTCTTTCTGTTGCTGTTGGCAGCTGCTGGCTCAGGGGCATCCCACCTCTGGTCACTGGGTTCCACTGCACTAGGCAAGGGCTCAGGACCCATTCTTGCACCCATCCATAGCCAACGTTCTGAGTTGGATATATAAGTTTAGGGGCTAGCCTCCCAGGCATATAGATAAATAAATACTCTCAGTCTTGAGAAAGGAAAGAAGGAAGAAAGGGAGGGAGGGAGGGAGGAAGAGAAAGAAAAGAAAGAATGAAAAGAGAAAGGAAAAGAAAGAAAAGAAGAGGGGAGGGAAGGGGAGGGGAAGGGAGGAGAGGAGAGGAAGGCAAGTGATAGTTGAAACAACAGAGACCCCTGGAGATTTAGAGGAAAACAATGGGATGGAGGGACAATGGCTCTGTCTTTGGGAGCCTTTTCTATATCATCCATCCACTTCCTGTGTTTCCATTTCCTGTCCTGGAATAAGAGTAGAATGGAAACTCTGCTAGACCCGTAATAGGAAAAGGGCCATGGGACAAGGATCAGCAGTAGGCAATTATCATATTACCCCTCACGTGGTGTTTGCTTTTTCTTTCCTGAGAAGTCAAGTGTTTAAGCAAAGACCAGTCTGGCCACTTGGAAGAAAGTTCCACAGCAGTGATTTTGAACCGGTGTGCCACAAGAATTTTTAAAACACGCAATACCTGACATTTAGTCAGGGGCACTGACCTCTTTTCCCTTAGATTGTCAAATAAAAAAATGACAACAGCCAACACAACAATAGCTGGCTTGTGTATATGCCCTGTTTTGAACCATAAGTACATAGGTCATATAAGAGAATTGCATCTTATTGGTCATATCTTATAATAAAGTTGCATCTGGTTGGTTAATTCTTGGCACCAGGAATCTATATACAAATATAGACACCTGATTTTTTAAAAAGTTACTTTGGAACAAAAAAAGTAGTTATAATTATTTGTAAATCAATCAAAATTATACCTGTTTTTTGGTCAGATCAGCAAAAAATATATTTTTTGGTGTCCCCCAAAATTTAAGTAATTAGTTTATGTGTGCCATGAGATGAAAAAAGTTGAACATCACTGTTATAAAGGGTTTTGCGAAAGGTAGTAATAGTAACAACCACTATTTTTATTACAACTTACTATGGCTGGCCCCTGGGCTTAACACTTCAATTAGATGTACCTAGGGAGATCTCATCCTCACTTTAGTGCCTGGAAAATGCTGACACGCCAGGCCCGGGATCCTATCCAATTTCTTCTGGAGGTTGGCCCAACATACCCCGAAACCATGTTTCTTTCCTTTTCTGAATCTTCTGTTTAGACGCAAGAGGAAGAAGCCAAGGGCCTTCAGAAAACCCAAAGACTAACACAACCCCAACTGGTTTCTAAGAAGTGGTGCTGGGGGTTCCCCAGATGAACCCTGGAGACACAGCAGGGCCTCCCCAGTCCTCCCTCTCTGCCAAAGGTCTGCAATGCTTTTACAACATCCTGTCAATTCTTGTTTCTCTTTCATTTTCTGAGAACCAAGGGGGAAAATGCAACCCAAACAACAAACAAAAATAGAAATCCAGCTAAGCCGGATGTCCATGGCTTGTAAACTGAGGGTTCATCGAATGTATTTTTAATAAAGGAAAACAAACAAAATAAAAACCCTGGCACCTCGCCAAGCTGATAGGCTTCCTGACCTACGATCCCATTCAAGGAAAGGTCACCTGGCTTTACTTGGAATTTATCCCCAGAACTCTCTCTGCTCATGGCAGGCAGCTGGCATTTTTAAGCAGCATCTAGAAATCTTTCGTTTCTGATTTTGGATATGTTCTTATTTCGGGGGGAAAATTTGAAAAGTTCCTCCCACCAAGTCAGATGCTTAGAAAAGAACAGCTCTTTTCCAAAAGAAGGTGTGTGGAAAACAGAATGAGGTCCTAAAAAGAACAAGAGAGGGCAGTAAGACAACAGGTTCTGGGTCTATCCTGCCAGGGACCCAGCTGCAGGGTTTTTGGCAAAACCATCACCTCACCAGCCATGGAAGTTTTTTCTCTCTGTAAAGTGGGAAGGTGGTTTCTGCCAGATTTGGGTCCTTTCCTGACTTTTCCTTACCCTCCTAACTTCTACACTATGCTTCCTTTAATGAGCTGTCACAGTACAATTTTTGAAGGAAAAAACCCCACACATTTGTAGAAACATGCAATCCTCTAGTATCTCTTAATCTCCTCTGGTTCCAGAATTTATAGAATTGTAGGCGACAGAAACCCTTAGACAAGTCTGCTTAGCCATCCAAACTGTACTTTCTCTACAACCATCCTTCTACCTGCCTCCAGCCCCACCTCATTTCAGTTAAAAATTACCAGCGAGACACACTTTGACAGGTACTGGGTTAGCGTGCAACTGCAGAGCACGAACGATTACAAAGAAGATCAACACAGGAAGCCTGAAAGTCAGCTTTGAAAAATCTTCGGGGAAACCTAAACCAGTATTTTGAAGCTTCCCTGTACCTCCCAGGCCAGCTAATAATAATGCATTGTGCACTTCCTCTTTTCTCCAGAAGCTGTCAAGCATCCTGTGGCTCATTTGCTCTTGTCAGCTTGTTTGCTGGACGGAAGCCCATTTACTCTTGGATGGAAACTCAAGTTGGCAGGCAACAGAGGCTCTCTAAAGCTAGAGGCTCTGCCAAAACCCTGATCCACAAAAGAAGCAACTGAGGTTGCTGAACTGGGAGAGGAAGAGTCAGGGTGCCGCGGAAGGGATGGGGTCCAGAAGCCACGACAGCACTTCCTCATCATGTACCTGGTCATAAGCTGGCCTATAGCTGATGCTGAGCACTGGTTTCCCACACTGGCTGAGGAGGGCTGTCTCGGTTTCAATCTTCTCTTGTGAAATGGGTTTTACGTCCACGCAACACTCAGGGTATTCCGAGTAGAAAGTCTCATATCCCCCTACAAAAAAACAACGCAAGACAGACATACGTAAGCATCGATTTCTTAGGCTGTCAGAAAAATGCCCACAATTCATTGATACCCTGAGTGTGATATAGTAAAAAATATTAGGCAAATACAGATTTTGGTCATATGAAAAAATTGAGTCAAACCAACTAACACTTTTATAGCACCTAAATGGGTACTACACAAACACACACACACACACACACACACACAGACAAGCACACACTCTTCTAAAAAGCTATAGGTCAGAAAGGCAATAATTAACTTTTTGTGTCTATCAGAAGCAGCTTAAACTGTGAAAGGAAATATATCTAACTTCTGGCAAATATTAACCAAATCCCTCCAGAAAACAAAAGCTATTTTGTCTCTTGTTTATCTAAAATGCAGGTGTGATTATGCAGAATTTCATTAATTTTCAAGAAGAAAGAGTTTCCTAAACTGGTCTATTTCATCCCCAGCCTGCCTTCTAAACGGGATAATAGAGGAAACCCCTTCCATTCATAAAAGAATGGAGGCTAATATGAGGTTCAAACTCAGGGCAATAAAACAGCTAAGAACACTCTGACAATTCTCTCCACAGGTCCAATTTAGAATAATCAATCTAGGTTATTACCTTCCGAACCAAACTGGAGGAATGGGGCCTTCCGAACTTAAACCACAGTCCCAATAAGTAAAAACTTCCATGATTAACACCTACCCTTCCTTTAAATTTCCTTATTATCCTTCCCTCCTGAGCTTTCTGTCCCCCACAAGCCCTCAAACAGATTAGTCAACTACTGTAATGACCGGTACAATTCTGTAAAGTTCTTTAAAATATCTATATTTTATTTATTTTTAAAGAAGGAAAGAGAGGGAGAGAAGTATCAATGTGCAAGAGTTGTATCGATTGGTTGCCTCTCGTGTGTCCCCAACCGGGGATCTGGTCTGCAACCCACGCATGTGCCCTGACTGGGAACTGAACGGGTGACCTTTCAGTTTGCAGGCCAGCACTCAGTCCACTGAACCACACCAGCCAGAACACAGTCCTGTAAAAATTCTTAATATTACATTTAAACTTCTACAAATGGATCGCTTAAGGTAAAACGCGAGTACATATATAAAAATAAGCCTGCTCAGGCCCAGTACACCCAGTGGGGAAGAACCGAGTCAAACCGGCCTCTGAAGCCTCAGAATGCTGAGGGATGCTGGATGAGTACGTGGCCTTTGCTGCCAATCCAAAGAGACCAAAGACAATTCTTAGAGACTCAAAAAGAGAAACAACCAAAAATAACAAAAAAACACCACCAACAACAAAAAACAAAAAACAAAACCCGAAAAGAAAAGAAAGACCCCTTGCTTCTGTCTTTTTCTGGCCCAGAGAATTCATTCAGGTATCAAATCATCAATTAACAATATGCAATCTGAGGCCACGCATTGTCCAAAAGCCTCCCTTTTTCTTTTGTCTTTGGGTGTTGTGATAGCCCCACAGCAGAGCACAGGGCGATTTTTTAAGACCCCTGCAGTAGACAAATGATTAATGGATTACATGGCAGTCTCCAGCTCCCTCGCAGCAGCCAATTCCTCGAATGAGTCATCTTGCTATTACTGCTTCCTCTCGGCTTGCTGGAACTGCCCCCACCCCCTTTTAGCACACCCAAATCTCCTCTGTAGTCACTTGAACAAATAGCCCATTGGGCCTCCCCAGGTGAGCCTCCACAAAGGCCATGTTCCTGGTCATGATGACAGGAGGCCATACTAGCAGGGGATGGAGATAGGTATTTGTGGCTTAGTGCACCCCTCCCTGCCAACCCCAATGATCCCTTCTCTCCCAGGAAGCAGAGGGAAGCCAGACTTACAATGACCCAGAGCTTCCTTGGAAAAGGAAGTTAGCAAATCATTTCCTGTGCCTATGCCTCAACATTTTGGGTTCCAGGGGACAAAATGAGTGATATGGGATGGGAATCTGGAGTTAAAGAGTAGCCCAGGCCCTCCCAAACTTCAGGAGAAGGCTTGGGAAACAGAAGCCTTCGGGTCACTACATCTGTTGACTTCAAACAGAGCACTTAAGAGTTGGCTGCCAGGGGAACAGAAAGGAGGTGCGGGTGTAGGCTGGGTCCTGACTGCCTGTTGACAAAATAAGACAGGCAGACAATGAGTCTCAGTGTAGCTGAGAGACTGATAAACAGGCCCTGCCTCTTCAGGCTGGGGTCAGGAGCAGTCCTCCAGATTAGATGGTCTCTGTCTTTCACCCACTCCCATCAGAGGCGTGGAGAGACAGAACATTCCTCTCTGGTGCCTCACTTGAGGGCCTTGGCAATTCTTTTGGCTGCTTCAACCCTCTGCAGAGTGATTCTGTGTTTGTTCACCATCACATTACCAGGGGAGCAGAGCAAAGTGCACGGATGCTATATATAAATATGCACCGACAAGGCCATTTTATCATCAGCTCATGACTGAATATAGGTTATTTTTTGGGGGAGGGCTAGATTAAGGGAGTAAAAAGGCACTGTCCCCCTAAGATCTGAGATACCACTAGATTAAGCCTGAGCTCATATGTGGACATGAGTTAGGTAAGGAAATAAAAATCTTCTTTGGCAACAACTTCAAGTTCAGTAGCGTTATAAGCGGAAGTATCAAGAAATTTTCACTGAAATTTAAAATACATGCAACTTTCAGGCCAGGCAAGTCTCCAAATTTACTGAAAGATAATGCACGCGCAAAACATTTGGATTAAAATATACTCCGCCACGCTGTTTTAAATAGTGAGGCTGGCAGCAACCTGTTGGCTATCACTAGGGGACTGGTTTAAAAAATGAACTATCCCTGACTGGTGTGGTTCAGTGGGATGGGTGCCGTACTGCAAAGTGTAAGGTTGCTGCTTCCATTCCCAGTTGGGACACATGTCCGGGTTCTGCGCAAGGTCCCCAGTTGGGAGCGCACGAGAGGCAATCAACTGACATTTCCCTGGCACATCACTGTTTCTCTCCTTCTCTCCCTCCCTTCCTCTCTAAAAATAGAGAAATAAAATCTATAAAAAAAAATTTAAAAAGTGAACCAGGCATGAATGCTCTGATATGAACAAGTCTCCCAAGATCTAGCTGGGCGAAAGAGGCAGAGGCAGGAAATGTCAAAATCATATTTTTTAAAGATACTCATGGAAAATTAACTTTAAAGATGAACAAGAAAATAGTTGGTGGTTGTCTCTGGGGAATGAAGCTGGGTTCTGTGGGTGTGCAGAAGCCCCGCTTTTCATCCCACAGTCTGTGTTCAAATTTTTACCTATGTATGTTTCCTTCATTTAAAAACACTTAAACATTAATTTTCCTGAAATGTAAGTCTACAGAACTACCTACTTCCTGTGACAATAACCTCTAAACTGTCAGCATGGCCCCACTGGAGAGGGGTGGGGAGCAGAGGTAGTACGAGGAGGGGTTTCCTGGAACACATCTTTCATGCTACTGGGGAGGTGGAAGTAAGAACAGGAGACAAAAGCCACATCGGGAAGAGAAACTGGGGGCCATGTGTGAAACTTCTGCAAGCCTGGAGGGTATCCCTCCACCATCACCTGAGGGTTGAGGCTGGCCAAAGAAGATTACCATCATCTGCCTTTATCATCTCCCTAACAGGAACCAACATGGGTGCTAATAGAGGTAGAAGCTGTCCCAGTGCCTCAGGAATCTCCTGGCCTGGAGGTGTGTGAAATTTCCCAAGCTGCAAGGTTTTAAAACAGCGCCCTTACTCTCAGCTCACTGCACCTGAGTTCTGAACCACATCACTGTTACATCTTAAGGTCTGGGCATTAGGGTTGGCAGGACTTTGGGGCGTGGCCTGGTCTGAGCTCTTGATTCTGCACTGCGAGGGCTAGGTCTTCCCCACATTTGAGGTTACAAAGGACTCAAATACAAGACTGGAGGGAGCAGTTATAGGAAATGACCCAGAAATCGATGTTCTGGCTTTTAGAGTTAAATCACCCACCCTCCACCGGAAGTCAAAGTCATCTCCTCAGCAGGTGTAATGGGCCAACTGGTGGCGCAGCTTCTGGGGGCTCAAACGAAAAGCGACAGAATTCCCTCCACCACCTCTCCTAGGTCCTCGCTCGCCAAACCACTAGCTCGGCTCATTACCCAGGATGATCCCAGGGCGACGGAAGGAGAAGGTGAAAAGGGTGGGAATGCTCTTAGCTCCAAATTAAGCTAGAGAAAGGCCTGGGAGGGGGTAAAGGGGAGACCGGAGGAAAACAATAAAAAGCAATAAAATGAAATGGAAAGGAAGGGGAGGGACTCGCCAGGGTCAAAAAGGCAAGAGGGGTCAGTGAAGACACAGCCTAAAGTATGTTAATTGTCTAGGCGGGAGGAATGGGGACACCGCGGCGCCACGCTCCTGGGGGTGGTCGCGACCTGGTGATCCCGCCAGATATGTCTATCTGAACTGCTCAGAGCCCAGGTCCCGCGGAGGCCGGTGAAGCCCGCGCCAGGAACCAGGGCCCGCAGCAAGGGCCGACAGCACCCAAACTGCGTAACCACCCCACCCACCCAGGGGGACAAGCTGTCAGGCGCTTTCGAGGAACGCGGGTGGGGAGGGGAGAGCGCTAACACTGACAGTGCCCTCCCGAGCGCCCGTAAAGCCCGGGTAGAGACTCCGCCAAGTGGAGACTTCCCCGATTCCAGAGCCGAGGAGGGCGCCCTGCGTGAGAAGGGGACCCCAGAGCCCGGACCGCTCCGGAGGGAGAAGGGTGACAGGGGACAGGCGGCCCCGACACGCTCACCTTTGAGGAAGTAGACCCGCGGGCCAGCGGGCAGGCACGCGAGCAGCGAGGTGAGCACGACGCGCGCGGCACTCTCCTCGCGCAGCTTCTGCCAGTGGCGGCTGCCCTGGTCCAGCACCACCACTGCCACCACACCACCTCCTCCCTCCTGCAGGAGCCGCGCGCGCGCCGCCTCGTCGGGCAGCACGTAGCGCGCCGACACCGCGCCGCCGCGGGCTCGCCGCAGCACCACCGAGTTGAGGTTGACGTTGAGCGAGCCGCGCACGCTGGAGGCGGCAAAGGCCAGGTAGGGCCGGCAGTCCAGCACCACGCAGCGCGTCGCCGCCTCTTTGCGGAGCATCTTGCGCAGCTGGCGCCCGTCGAGCGACGTGACCTTCATGCCGCCGCCCAGCGGCCCCGCGCCGCGCAGGTGTCCACGGCCAGGGTGCCCACTGGCGAAGCACAAGAGGACGGCCCGCGGGGCTGTGGCCGGCCTACCGAGCCCGGCGCCCGAGCGGTCGCTCAACTCTTCTTTCCCGCTCCACACGTTCGGCGCCTGGCCCGGCCACTCGCCGCCCCAGAAGCCGGGGATTCCGCCAGCAGCGCCGCGTCTTAAGTGGAGTGTGAGGCCTATGACGTGGCTGCCCATATAAGGCCGAATATGGGTGCTTCCCCGCCCCTTCGCGCTTTGGCCACGCCCCCGGGGGCCGGACGCGCGGGGAGGGCGCAGAGGATTAGTCAGCCGAAGAAAGAGGAAGTGGAAGTATCCTCCCTGTGCTCTCTGTGGCTTCGCGCGGAGGGACTCACTCGCGCATCACCGAGGACTGCCGGCGGGGTGTCAGGAACGCCACGAGGCCGAGGTGACCCACGCTGTGCGGGAAGAGGAGGAAGCGGAGGAGGCCGGGCCGGCGCTGCGCTATCGGTCTTTGAGTTTCATAGACGTAGGTTCGGAACTTGCTTGGGGTCGCGCCAGGCACCGCGCTGGGCAGGGCAAGCGGGGCCCTCGGCCAGCGCCCCCAGATGAATCAGAAATTCTGACCCCTACCGGTCTTTACGCGTGAAATGAGATGATAGTTGGGATTGGTTTCAAGGGATGGTTTATAGATGAGTCGGGATAGGGCTTGTGGTGGTATAGTTGAAGATCGGTAATGGGTACCGCAGTGTTTGTTACACTGTTTCTCCATTTTTTTGTATGTTTTTAATTTTTCATAATAAAAGCCCAACAAATAAAAATGGAGAGAGAAGAGCCAGCAATTAATCTTTCCAAATGGATTCTGCCGTCAAAGAATTGACAGTCCATTTCTCTGTCACAATCCAACAATCATTAGAATAATTATTTTTCGAGGAGCTGTTTTCTGGTCCCTGGAAAACCTGAAATCATTATCATCATACATCCGTTGACGAAGCCCAGCCCAGCCAACTGTCCAGGTGGCTTCTGGATTTGGGGGATTATCTGTGGATCAAGTATAATCGCAGGCTGTCTGTCCCCACCAGTCCCCAGCAGCTTCAGGCTTCCATTCCTCAGTCTTGGGGAACAGACACGTTTCACGCATTCAGGTATTTATTGAGGGTCATCTTTGGGCCAGATTCTGCTAGCTGTAGGAACACCTGTGACGGAAACATGTCTCCACCTCCATGTTCAAGACCAACCATTTTTTGGTTAGCTCAAGGGCGAAGGGGCTGCTTAATGGAAAATGGCCTGCCTCCACTAGAGGAGCTAGTCTACTACCATCTTAGGGGAATGAGGTTTTTAGAAGGAAGCAGAAATCATATTCTGAAATACAATGCAATCATCTGGACTCCAGTTAGAACACATTTCCTGTGGGCCACAGCTGGGTTCAGAGGTGCTGCCCCACCAGTGGAGTCTTCATGAAAATGTGATGTGGGGGTTTTCTTTTTCTTTGGGGTCTTCTGTGCCAACTTTCCCTGAAATCTGCTATGCCAGTGTCACCAGTGCTATCCACTCCCAGACATCTGAGCCCAGAGCCACACGGGTATGCAATACCTACATGGGCTGGCTCTGGATTGGGTGCTGGACCTCAAAGCAAGCAGAGCTCACTGCTCCAGCTGCCACCAACCCAGAGAGGACACCTGGCCCAGTCACAGGCCTAAGTTCCTGTAGTCAGTGTGGAAGACCACCCAGGGTGTGTGTGTGTTGCAGGGAGGAAAGTGGCTGGAGAAAGGTCCTCAGAGCAGAGAGCTAAGGCAAACTTCGAAGAAGAAATTGAAGTAAGTCAGGCCATGGAGGTGAACGGCAGAAGGCATTCTAAACAGAGGAAACTGCTTGAGGTAAAGAAAAAAAAACACCCAGCATGGTATGTGCTGGAGGTGTGTGGGAGACTAAGTCGCTTCTGGCATTTATTAGAAAATGAAGCAGGGTCAGGTGACTGAGGGCCTTGTGTTCCATGTAAGGCATTTTGATTTTATCCTTTGGTTGGAACAGCCCCAGGTGAGGGGTCTTACTTGGTGACTTGGTCAGGTGAGCAATTGTTGACTTCCCTGAGGCAGCACTGCGGAGGATGGATGTTTTATTTGAGAGTGGGAGTGGTGTCCAGATCAGAGTCAGACAGACAGATAGGAGGCTTTTGTGGGTAATCCAGACCTGAGCTGATAGCGACCTGCCGGCCTGCCGGAACTTGACAGTGATAGCAGCAACTGCAAAGGCCACACAGATGGGAGGAACATTTAGGAAGTAACTTTCCAGAAGGGAGCGGATGGGGAAAGAAGAGTAGAGGGTGACCCAGGGCTTGCTTCCTCCACACTTTCTACAGGACTTGAGTGCCTCCCCCATTCCTTTGCATAGGAATCCCTGTTCGCCTTCACACACAAGAGCTCCATAGCTACTGATGCACCTCCAAGAAGAAGCCATCCTTTAATCCCCCAGCCTCCTGGGAGTTCCCATCCCCCAGCCTCCTGGGAGTTCCCCTCACCCAGCCTGAGGCATGAATGTGATCTGTCCTGCCATCAGCCTGCAGGCTCCCAGGCCACTCTTAGGACTTTATTCCGCCATCTCTGACTCCATCAAAATACCTAGCGCATGGTAAGATAGGAGCTTAATGTTGGTGGAGTGGAATTCAGTGCTGGCCCAGACTTCAGAGCAGCTGCCTTTTTAGGAGGTGCCTGGGAAGAAAGTTGGCCCTAGCATGAATCAGGGCCTTAGACCCTGGGTAAGGAGGCCCTAGGACTCTATGGATACACAGACCCCCAGGATCAGGAATTAGAGTTATGGACCACAGGCCTAGGAGGAAGGGCGGGGGGGTGTCTGAGACTAGAATTGGGTAAATATCATGCCTGTCCTACCTACTGCTTTGGAATGGGGATAAAGATGGGTTCAGGGAAAAAAGCAGAATTCAAGTTAACATTGTGAGTCCATGAGGTAGGACCTTGTTCTCTTTGTCATCCTTTCCCCCCTGCCAGTTATTACCAGAGGGGGACAAGAAGAGTTTTAGGTTTCTTGGACCTCACTTGAATAGTCATCCTAACCCTCAGGCCCGGGTTCATTATTGTGAACCAGAACATTATATGTTTCTACCCTTTGGAGGGTCAGGGAGTTTCACAGACCTGGGAACTCCTGTGTCTGTCCCTGCTTATCACAGCCTCAGTGAAAGCTGCTGGGATTCCTCCCCAGCCCTGCTTCCCCCATCCAACGATAAGGTGGGGCTAGGTGGCCTGTGGGGATGGTCCATAGGCTGATGGTCCACTGATCACCCCAAGGGCCCTCGACCAACCCCAGCCCTCTCAGAGGGATGCATTTTGCCTCCTTTCTTTATTGGTTGGTTTGTTTCTGATTAGGAAAGTAGCATGTGCTCGTTGTTGAAAATGTGGAAAATGCAGAGAAGTGAAAATGATACTTTTCTAAAAAGAGCGCTGCTAGCTCTTGCTTAAAGATCCCAAGTCAAGGTCTGGATCCCAAACTTGCTTCCTGTCATCTTGGATAAAGGAAGGAGCACTGGACTAGGAGTCAAAGGTCTGGATTCCTGGCCACCCTCTGCTATTTCCAGATTTTATTCATTTACGTAATATTTATAGCATGTCTTTTGTGCATATAGGCCTAAGAGCAAGGACTTTTGTTCACTCAGGGATACAGACAGCCTCTTAGCGCTATGGTTTCCTCTTATATAAAATGGGGACATCAGTGCCTGTCTGGTAATGGTGAGTGACAATGACATCATGTACATAGAAGCTGTGTTGCATGATGCAAGCATAAGGTATTTGTATGGTGGTTGTTGCTAATAATATTATCCATCAGCAAAGCATTCACTCATTTACTCATCAAGTCCTGATGCACTGGTCCATTCAGTTTCCTCTTCTGTAAAGTGGGAGTGAAAATAGGACTTAGCTCATAGGTTACTATCAGGATTTCTTGAGTTGCTACATGTAAAGTACTTAGAACAGTGCCAGGTGCATATTAAGAATTCAATAAATGTTTGCTAGTTGAATTTGCTGTAGTATTGGGGTATGCGTGGCACTCTAATCAGCTGGTAGTTAAAAGAAAAAATTATTGAAAGCCTGTAAATTGCCCTTCTGCAAACCTGCTGAAATAGAGGGATATTTAAAGAGTAAAAATCTCCAGATCCACTTACAGTGAGGTAGGAGAGACAAGAAGCTGTCCTCACAAGAAGTGTTACATTGGATAATTTGGGTATTGAGAGCTGAAGAAATTTTGAAGAAGAGAGATCAATAAAGGCTGAAGTATTAGAGCAGGTGAGCCTGGGACAGACACTTAGATTTCATAAATAACCCCTCCAGTTCTAAGAACAAGGACTTTGGAGGGTGACACCCTAAGGTTTAAGTCCCTGATCTGCCGTTACTGATTGTGTGACCATGGGCAAATTACTTCACCTAACTTAAGCCACAATTCTCCCATCTGAAAAAAACGGGGGTAGTAATAACAGTACCCCCCTGGCTGGTGAAAAGATTAAATGAAGTACCTATGAAAAGCCCTTGTCTGCATGCCCGGGGCATGGTGAGGGCTTCGTGTGAGCCAGTGCTTTATGAAAAGTCACGGCAGCGATGAAGCCCAGAATCTTGGCAGTAAGGAATTATAATTCTATCTTGAAATTTTCCAGAGAGGGAGCTTTCTGCCTCATGAGACATTTTTGCATGAGGCCAAAAAAGGCAACAAGCATATCCTGGGATTTTGATGAGATGCCAGGTATGTCTTGAGCCCTCCAACTAATCCTCACAACCACCCTGTGATGTAAGTACTATTGCCCCCATTTTACAGCTGACCACGGTCACGTAGCTGAAGCCGACGTCCCTATATCTCCTGCCCTTTGCTTCCAAGTCTGGAGAAGCACCGTATAAATCTAGACCCCCTTTGAAATATCTGAAGGTGGTCATGTTGTCTGCCCCCCCACCTCCTCTTTTCTAAGTAATAGCTCTGGCTCCTTGTCCTCGCTGTTTTCCAGACCTAGAAAACCTTGTTTGTTTGCCAGAGTTCTTTACTGTTGGTGCCTGAATGAAACTGGGTTGTGGTAAAGAATGTCCATTTACTCAAGTTCAAAGGTTCTATAAAAAAGAGAGGCTGGTAAGGGTCCAAGACAGGTTAGAGAAAGGAAGAGACAGAAGAGAGCAAACACTTGAAAGCAAAAAAGCTTCCCTCTCTTATTGAGGAGCCACAGGCTACCCCTGAAGGAATGGGGAGAGGAGGCGGTTATCTCCAGTTACCGCCTCCCCCATGCAGCATTTCACCTGCGGCTAGATGGCGGGGCTACAGGAAGTGGGCTGGGGGTGGGAGAGTTTAGAAGGAGCAGGCCTGTCATCTCTCCAGCCTCAGCCCTAGAGATTTTGCCCAGAAAGATATGTCTGGTGCAACTTCATCTTTTTTTTTTTTTTTTTTAATGGGGAGTATGTGCCCTTGAGTGAGCATTGTATTTGCTCCTACTGAGACCCTGTGGGCAAGGAGGGTGGAAGGGCCATGGGAAGAAAACTACCTACACATGAAATGTCAACAGCCCCTGGGGAGAACTCTCTCTGGCCGCCAGTTTCTCTCTCTCTCTTTCTCTCTCTCTCTCTCTCTCTCTCTCTCTCTCTCTCTCTCTCTCTCTAGTGCGGTGGCTGGAGATATTTCCATTCTTTTATCACCTTCATGGATTTTGCAATATATGACTGCTACCTCCTCTATCATTTCTAAAATTGACTTCACAGAGACTCATTAACAAAATAAAACAACAAAAAAAAGCCCAACCCTTATTTTGTCTTAGACAATAGTGTCTGCAGTTTGATAATCCAATTCTATTTTTGGCCATGGAAATTAAAATATATGACAATGCAAAAAAATAAAACAAAAAAATCTTAAAAGTTATCATCACAAGAAACAAGTTTGTAACTTGTATGGGGTCATCATTTTGCAGTACATACAAATATCAAATCATTACATTGTATACCCGAAAGTAGTATGTTATATGTTCATTATACCTCAATACAAAATGAATTAAAAATAAAAACAAAGTACATGACAATTCAGTGGGAGACTTTCATCTGTGTACCACCTACAACCATCTTTCCTCCCACCAGGATGCCACCCTGTACTTGGGGAAACAATAAATGTGTTCTGGAATCAAAAATATGAGGCCCACTCTCCGGAAATGGCCAGCATGTAGCCTTGACAAATGGCTTAAGCTCTTCTAAGCTACAGTGTCCTCTTGGGAAAAGTTGAGATAATCAATAAGATGTAAAGTAGAAACAAAATAATACACATTAAAATACCTTGTAGAGCTTGGGGTATCCTTTTTCATCAGCAATTTCTTTGCTTTTGGGCAGGGGTTGGGGATTGGTGGGAGGTGTCTGGAATCCTTTCGCCCCTGGACTGGACTAGGGGAAAGAACTTTCCTAAACCTCAAGAGTTCCGAGCAAGGGCTTTGCCCCAGAATTCACCAGATCTCTGCCACCCCACCCCCCCCACCAACTTGCTGTGAGACACTACAAGAGTCACTTCCCTTCTTTGCATCTATTTCCTCATCTTTAAAGTGGACACAAAGTCTCAAGAGCCTATTGAAATGCAAATTCTCATTCTGGGGCCAGAGAGTGCATTTTCAACCAGCTTTCAGGTAATACTTCTACTGCTGGTCCACGGACCACACTCTGAGTAGCAAGGAGTTACAGTACTTAATGCCTATAGGTGTTGAAAGTCTTAAATTAGAGAATACATCCTAAACATCTAGCTGTTGCTTACTCTGGGACTTAGCCAATAGATAGTAGCTCTATTGTCAATATCATAGTGATTTAGTGTATATAGGGGTTGGTAAGGGTGGGTGGAGAGGTAACCCCAGATAGAGCTGCTGATAAAACTTACTGCACCTGTGGGGTTTAGAAAGAACAGTGTGCCAGGAATTAGGAGACCCAGATTCAAGTTCCAGCTTTCTAACTCATGCCATACCTGTGTGAGTTTGGGCGAATCTCTTGACCTTTCTGAGTCTGTTTCCCCCTCTACAAAAAAGGGAAGGGAATTGAATTAGATGGCGTCTAAGGACTTGTTTGGCTTTCAGTCAAAACTTGGCGCTAGCAATCCCTCCACCCCCAAGCACCAAATGACACCCAATGGGTTGGAACTTAGCCATAACCTTGGCTGTAACCTTGAGCCTCTGTTGCAGAGATGGGCCTGCTCTGAGCCTGCCTTGACTGCGGGGGGTGATGAATAACTGGAGATCCCAGCCTGGTGCCCTCGGTGTTCCTTGAGCTGTGGGTGACATCACCCCCGGAAGCCTCCATTCCTGGGCCTTGTGCGCAGGTCTCTCTGTTAACGGCAGGATGATTTGCAGCCTGAACGGGAGCAAGTTTGCAGCGTGCCCAGAGAAAGGATGTAAAAGCAGGCCTTTTTGACATTCCATCCCACTACTTCTCTGCACTGGAGGCAAAGATGATTCATGAGCAAACTCATTGTGAGCATATACCACACGGTAGATTCCTACCCTTCTGCATGGACTTGAGTCCCTGCAAGAAACTTGCTCCTTAGTGGAAGAAATGGGCAACCCAGCGCCCAAACAATCAGAACAGGCCCACTGAGGAGCAGGAGGCCCATGGCTGCCAACTCACTGCTAGCACAACCCCAGACAATTTATTGCTCATGGCAACCCCTCACTGTGAGCATTCATTTATTGAGCACCTGCTGCATGCCTCTGTTTAGGCAAGTTTATGCAACAATTGAGCTAATCTTATTACCTCCCAGCGAAGAGAGCTGAGTACAGATGGGGGCACCCAGTTTCAGAGAGGCGGAGAGACTTGTTCAGGGTCACACAGCAAGACATTCGACAAGTATCACCTCTTGAGCAAAGCCTACTGATTTGAGCCGACTCTTCCTTTCTCTCTCCTCTGTTATGAACTTGCATCACAACCCCTGTCCTTCATGGTTACACTGGATGATTTATGTTTCCCTCTCTCCCACTGACCAGGAACCAGTTCCTAAGACCTCTGGAGCCATAACCCCTAGCCTGGTTGACAGCTGGCCCTAGTAAGCCATTTTGCCCACTGAATACAAAAAATGGGGACCCAGATCCTAGCACCACACTGCTTAGCCCTGGGATGAGTGGGAGAGGAAGAGAAGCCCAAGACTTCATCCCTGACTTCAGGGAATTACTCTCTGGTTGTAATGGGCCTGAATTTGAACCACAAAAGGGAAAAAGGGTCCACAAATGAGACTGTGTTTGGGTTATTGATTCAAGGGGCTGGGTCAAATCAGGGGAAGGGGAGATGGTTGAGGTCCCAACAGTCTGGGCGGGCTGGGGAAAAAGTGTAAGAACTGAAATCCAGGGAGGATTTACTCAGGCAGAGAGGAGAAGGGTTCCACAGCTGAAGGAGACAGGGTAGAAGGAAGCGCAGAAGTGAGAGGAAGGAGGCAGACAGGTGTCTCTCCAGGAAGGAGAAGATTGCCGAGTCGGGGGTGCAGAGAGGTCCTGGGAACAGCGAGAAGGTATGGGAGGTCAGGTCTAGGAAAGAACTCCTGCTTTGTGCAATCGGGCAGTATGTATATGAAGTCTAAAAATGTGCACTGCCCTTTGACTTTGTAATTCTACTTCTGGGAAATGAGCTTAAGGAAAATCTCCAAAATCTGGGGGAGGTAAAACTGTATTCACAACAGCGTTCATCACAGAGCTATTTATAGGAAGGTAAAAATGGAAGCAGCCAAAACATTTCTAATAGGAGAATGGCAAAGAAGTTAGTGTATCCAGAAGCCATTAAATGTGATGTTTTCAAAGGCTGTGAATAACATTCAAAATCAATTATGTTAAAATGTAAAGGGAAATGGCAGGTTACAAATAACAATAGCCGCCCTTATTGAGTAGCATTTCCTAGGCGCTCGCTTTCCATATCGGCCTTATTGAATCGGTACAACAAGCCTGAGAGTGTGGAAGTACTTCCGCAGAACCGCTTGGGAGGCTGAGAATCCCCAGGTGGGGGCTGGTAGAGCCAAGACGCGAGTCCTGGTCGCAGTTGTGTGTTCTGACCACCACCTTCTATAAAACTACCACATCATCCAGGTCTCCAAACCGTTACCCTGGGGCTGCCCAGGAGAGCTTCTCTTGGAGAACCTCTGATCCAGGCAGGGGAGCCTATTCATTTTGCAGCCAATGGGATGATACGCTGAAGCCACCTTAGCTAAATGAGAACAGTAAACAACACACAAACTAACAATACCCACCACTTCTTAAGGCAGCTTCTGACCTCCGAAGGGTCCAAACCTGACCAGCTGCTGTCCGGCCAGCACATTGTGTTTCCCATCTGGCTTCATCCTTAACCTTGTAAAGAGAACATCAACCTAAAACTTATCAGAGGGGACGCATCTCCTAGTGAAGTTTAAAGGTCTAGTCCAAAAGGTATTAGCAGAGAGCGAAAAAACTAAGTGGAACAAAAAGTCAGGCACTGTTCTTTTGGAAAAGAAAACAAACCACTTAATACGACAGGTATGTGTTTTTATGTCCATGTAGGCCTTCTTACATACTTATACATGTTCTGCTAGTATAATGTTGTTATCAGCTAACAGCAACTCCTTTGGGGGAGTGTGGTGGGCTCTCCCTGTTTACTTTGTTTGACTCTCCACTAATAAACCCAATTGTGGGGATAGGCAGTTACTGTAGTGGTTACAGATAAGGGAGACATTGGGGTCAGGCCGTCTCGTTTGGCTTCAAACTCAGAGATGTGTCTCTGGATCAGATACGGCAGCCCTTGGTGCTCATCTATAAAGGCACGTTGACATTAATATCAAAACTAAATTCACAGGGTTGTTTAGAGGGTTAAACAGGGAGACCTATATGCATAGCACAATGCCTGGTGTTCAGATAAGGTCAACTGGTATTATTACTTTTATACCTAAAAACAACATACATATATATAAAAATCCCCAGACTGCCCCATGGATTAGAACTGGAGAAGTCACAGGGTTTGTCCAGTCTCTTGACACAGGAGCCTCGAGGGCAGGAAAGAATGGAACTACCCAATTCATTCACTCATTCAGTGAATAGTTATTGAGTACTCGTGTGGTAGTCAATAGCTCTAAACCCAAGGATATGTCAGTGTAGAGAGAAGACCAAAGCAAAACATCAAACGAACAAAATCTTTTCATCAGAGAGCTTATTTTCTACTGGAGCAGATAGACATTAAAATACATGAGTAAGACTTGAGGTATGCAAGTGATAAATGCCAACCCAGGAGAACATTTAAACAAGGAAAGATTTTAGGGGATTATTGGCATGGGTTGCAATTTCAAATAGGGAGGTTCTTGGTGAGCAAATAACATTGGAGTAAAGAAGTGGAAGGCAATAGAGAGCCCTGCTGCCATCCAGGCAAAGGGCAAAGGCCTTGGGGTGAAGAGAGAACGGTAAGGAAGGCAGCAGGGCAGAATGTGGTGGTCCAGACCAGTGGTTCTCCATGGGCTGGGGGTGGGGAGTCTGGCCCTGTCCCCCAAGAGACATCTGGCAGTGTCTGGAGACATTTTTTGTTCAACTGGGAAGAGGATGCTACTAGTGTCTAGTGGGTAGAGAGGCCAGGGTGGCTGTTCCACATCCTACAAGGCACAAGACAATCTCCCCTCCCCCAACCACCACCACTGTCCAAAGAATTATCTACCCTAAATGTCATTAGTCCCAAGGTGGAGAAACCCTGCTCTAGATTTACGAAGGGTTGGTTGCAGATGTGGATGAAAGAAGGGATTCTGTGGAAGGCAACCTCACAGGGTGATCTGATCATAAATTTCTAACTGGCAGGTCATGATGGGTAGTCACGCCCCAGGCACTTAACTTTTCAGTAAAACGTTTACCTTTGTCTTAAGCAAGCTCTGCCCATTGTTTCTGTGCATCTAGGTCTTTGAAATAAACAGTAACCACCCTCAAGAGAGCACATAATCTTAACCATGCTGTAATCCAGTCTGCAAATGATGACCCCAACAAAACATATAATATTAACTATCATTTAATTTCATCCCTGAGTTGTTTCTTCCCACCTTCATGTAACCGTCCTTATGTCCCTTCCTTGATTTCAAATGCATAAAAGAAGCTGCAAAACCATTGCTCTCGGGAGCATTTGAGACCTTGCTCCTGGGCCTATGTCATCAGTGTGGCTCAAATAAACTCTATAAAAATTCTCTGCAGGTTTGGACATTTCTTACGTTGACACAGATGATGTCAGAAAGATTACAAGCAGCAGAGAGATGGAGGATGGGCGGTGGGGAGGGAGATCATCAAGATCCTTACAGGCACGTAAGGACTTCTCTAGGCCAGATGAGAGGCCCCTGGCTCCATAGTTATGTAAACATACAGTGTGTAGCTGATGGTCCTTGATTTTGGTTCTAGGAATGATCTCCCTTTGACTTCCTCAGGGTGGCCACACCTCAGGGACTGGAAAGTGGATGTCAGGTAATTTCCAGTCATTAAGTAAGAGTGATCAACCTGTAAAAACTCTGCATTGCTAGGAAGTTGTTAATCTCAATTATGTGAGAATGGCTCAGCCTTCCTCAATTACTAGGAACCATGGGAAGTCCTGGCTTCAACAGGTCAGCCTTTCATTTCACCAACTATCCACTGAAGGTTGATTGTACTGACGGGCTGGTCTTTTTATGTAAGCCTTGCCTTCTAGAAAATGTTACCGCAATGACGGATGGGGGTAAGGAAGAAAGATTAACCCCCAAATTTATACCTGGAGTATTCTTGCGGCACTACTGAGTGTGTCCTGCTTTCTGAGAACTGAGGTTAGAGAGATGAATAGATGCAAATATGCGAGGGAAGGGGCTTGGACCAGGGAGATATGACAAACCCACAGACCCCACTATACAGTAAGATCGTGTGGCTACCGTAGCCTGCCTGCCTGGCTACGGTTGGGGTGGGCCATGGGCAAGAGGACCTGTCTCAGCCTTGGGATTGAGTGGAACATAAGAGGTGGCATTTGGGTCTTGGAAGACAAAGGTACACAAGAGGTAGAACTATGGGTGCCCCAAGCAGAGGGCGGAGTGAGCCTACCTGCCTGGGGGTGCTGCTCTTCCACTGGTCGTGCAATTATTTAATCCTGAGAAAAATGATAATTCTAGAGCCCACTGCAGAGATTCTGATGTAGCAGGTCCAGGCAGGCTAGGGTCCCTCTTTTTTTTTTTTTTTTTTTTTTAACAAGTACCTCATGGTTTATTACAAATAATCCACAGAGCATACCTTGAAAAATGTAGGCTCTTAGAAAGAGAAGGCCATGTTACTCGGCAGACTAGCACATCAGAGTCTCAGTGACATAGTTCAGTGTGACATCATACACTGTCATTTGTGGTTAGACATACTACCCAGTAGATGCCGTGCAGGAGGCTTCAGGACAGCTGGCCAACGAGGACACCCAACAGGTCTTGTCTCCCTAGATCAGCCCAGGATGCTCCCCAAGGACAGGTACCAAGGCACTCTGCCCTCACCTCAGGGCTTAGATGGACCTACAGGAAGCTCTCTGCAAACATTTACTGACAGACAGACGGATTTCCTAGCTGCCCCAGCTAGCTAGCCCTAGCCCCACACAGAAGCCCTGGATGGACCAATGAACTCCAGGGAGTGCCAGCTTGGTATGGGGGTCCAGAGGGTGGTGGCCACTTTGGCGTGTCCATGGCTTGAGCTGAATCTGAATCTCACAGCCAAGACCCCTGAGAAGCCAGATGCAGACGAGGCCATGGGAGACGCGAGTGAGCCTCTCCGAGCTTTGGTTGGAGTGGAAGGGCTGTGTGTTGCCCGGGCATTCTTCGTGGATTCGTCCCACGGGCATGTAAGCGTGTGTCACGCGCCATGTTGGCTAGGGATGCAGTGATGAAGCAGGTATCTATACTCTGTGAGCTTATATTCCACAGGGGAATCATATAATAGGCAAATAAAATACATGAATAGTATCAAAGGGTACTAATGATAGGAAGACCATAAAAGAGAGTAGTGGGATGGAGGGCAGGGGGGTTACTTTTTAAATTTGGGGGATCAGAGAATACTGCTTTGAGGAGGTGATACTTATCCTAAGTCTGGAAGATGAGGAGCCACATGCAGAATTCAAGAGGTGCATATTCCAAGGTGTACAAAGGCCCCGAGGTAGAAAAGTGCTTCGAGTATAGTGCACAGTGCCCTCTATAAGTGTCCTCAACAAGAGGTCATTTAGCCTCTGTGTGGGGGCCTGCACTGTCTGGGGCCTCGCAACTCCCATCTCAGGGACTCTTATCAGTTATGAAATCGTGGCATAGTTATAACTGTGGCTATAACATTGATGGAGAACCGCATGCCTATAGAACCATAACCTTTCCTCGTCTGAGCTTCACAGTCATTCCTCAGGTAGGTTCTACTGCTGTGTTTTGGGCATCTTACTGATTGGAAGGCTGAGACCCAGAGAGTGAAGTTGCCCAGGTCACTTGTTTGTTAAACGCGGAACAAGGGCTCAAATCCAGGGCAAACTCCTGAGCCCGGGACTCATGAAGGATACGTGGCGTTGCTGATTTGATGCGATTTGGCACCACTTCCCCCCACCCCCAACCGCTTCCCACTTCTCTGTAAAGCAGGAACTCTTGGGCCTAGAAGTCCCTGCCTCTCCTCAGGCCACTGACGTGGCCTCCGGGCCTGCTGTGCCCTGGTCCGCGCACTGAGGGCTGTGTCTCTGACACAGAACTGAGTGTGGGATTGCTGAAGGCTTTGGTCTGGGGCTGGTGAGCCAAATCAACCTCACCGGAAACCATCCCTCTAGGCACTCCTTCTAGAAGGAAAAGCTCGAGGCCCAGAGCTGTGCTGTTCCCAGCCTGCCTCCAGCCTGCCCCCTCTGTGGCCCCAGACCTCACTGAGTCAGCCCAGGCCCGTGTGGGCGCGTCCTCTGGGCTTCTGTAATATCCTGCGTCTGCCTTCGGTGTACCTATTTTCCATTGGCAGGGAATCCCTCCCATCAGGGTTTGTTTTTATACCCTGGAACCAACCAGCCCACAGAACAATTAGCATGGCTCCCCCAGAGGCATCTGGGAGCCATTCAGTGCGTTACACAGCCTCCTACCGCCCAAGCCTGGTGGGAGCCTCCACTCCTCCCTCCCCAAGGCCTCAAATTCTTCTTGTCCCTCAGCCTTCAAAGTTAGGACCTTCTCTTCCAAAGGGCCTCACTGCTCTCCCCATAACCCTGAGCTCTTATCCCCTCGCTGTCTGATCCCACAGAGTGGACATCTGTTGTGTTTGTCTGTCCAACAGCCCCTCTACTCCATCTTCTGATAACAGCACTGCCTTTCCTCTGGACTACAGCCCCTCCTCCACCATAGTGCTTGGCGCAGAGTTGGGCATGTGACCCCAACCAGGCCAATCAGATTCCTTGCCCGGGATTTTGTATATGGAACATAGGGGGAAACACCCCTCTCTCCTTCCTTTGGATTTGCTAACCTGGCATGATGCAAGGCAAGCTGGCACTATCTGCATCCCTTCTTCTCTTCTCTTTACCAGATGGAAGGTCCTTATCTGCAGTGGGAGAAAACACAAACTGAGGCCAACACAAAGAGAGAGGCAGAGCGTGAGGAAGTGAGTTGCTCATTATTTGAGTATTTAAAGTCCCTGGTGCCAGCCCCACCTCAATTCATGGGCCAGATTTACTTTCTTCCTTATTATTTACTTAGTACTTACTTTTGCTTGAGCAAGTTTGAATTTGCTTTCAGTCACTTGCAATTAAGAGTCCAAACAAATGCAATCACTCATAAGTTTCTTTGTTGCAATATGTCATACCACGTGCCCTTTTTTGGGGTCTGTGTTTCTGTCTTCTTACATAGATGGCAATCTCCTTCAGAATAAGAGTTACTTCTATGAAAAGTTTTATTACATATTTTTGACAGAAACAAATATATGCAATGCATAAAATATAATAAAATCAACATCTGTAGCCTATGTGGCCCATGAACCAGATGACTGAGACCACCGTACCTACCTGTGGGCTCCCCCCTTATCCCATAACCTGTCTGCCCCTGAGATACAACTACTCTAAATTTTATACTTAGTATTTCTTTGCTCTAAGGAAAAATTTTAGGACACATTTGTATGACTCACTTGGAAAATGTTTAGCTTTGCTTGTTTTTAAGCTTTAGAAAAAAATGGTATAGCTTATGAATCCTCTGAAACTCACCTTTTTAATGCATTATGTGTTTCTGAGTCATCATATTATCTTGCATGCAACTACAGTTCTTTCACTTTCATTGCTGCATCATGTTTATTACATTGTGGGAATAGACCACCTTCACAATTAATTCCTTCTCCTGGTAACGGACATCTGGGTCCTCCATTAGTTTACTATTACAAACAATGTTTCTTTGAACATCCCTGTAAACATCGTTCACACAAGTGCAAGAGTTTCCAGGGTATATACCTAGGAGAGGAGTTAATTGTTGCTTATTGGTGTGTGCAGGTTCAGCTCTACGAGTTAGTGCCAAATTGTTTTCCAAAGCGATTGTACCTACATATACTCCCCACCACCTAATGTAAGAGTCGCCACTGCCAATATCCCACCGCCACTTGTGCCCTACTTTTCAATCCCGCACGGTGCCTAGCACAGTGTCTGATTTACCATAGGCTCAAAAATGACTTATTTACTAACTACCTGAGATAGTGCAATGGTTGGGGAGATGACATGGAAGATGGACTGTCAGAAAATTGCAAAAGGAGTAGAGATCATCTTCACCCAGAAAGATGGGCAACTGGACACCCCAGTATGTCAGATGGCCAGTGCTGGCCACAGACCGCACCCTGGGCTTCTCTGGGCTGCTACCCTGGGACCCCTTTGGAGGACTTTGTGATTGCCTGATTCGGACCTCAGTGCTTAGCAAGTCCTCTCCTTATTGACACAAGCGGGTAGCCTGGGCCTGCCCACCGTGCAGCGTGCCGTGGCGGGCTTTTCAGACTGCTGCGCAGCTCGTGCCACAAGCCTGGGAGGGAGGCTTTGAACATCCCCTCTTTTGGGAATCCTATCTATGAATAAGACGCTATAAACCGGGGTGGAACCTAATGTCAGTTTCAAAATTGTTTCCCTGTCCTCTTACTCTATCGTTTTTGGTTAAAAGTTTTGCGTGTGTGTGTGTGTGTGTGTGTGTGTTTGTTTTTTGTTTTTGACAGCTAAACCTTAGTTACATGGTAAAACTTTCTTGCCATGTTCAGCCACACCTGAAATTCACAATCTTCACAACCCCCTCCACCTCCCACCCATACACCCTCTCAAAAAGCACATTCCTCACTTTAAGTCCAAGGCCTACAAGAAAAGTTTTCTGTCGAAGGTCAGCAGCTCCGATTGCATTTCTTTATTTAGAACCTGGTTTTTTGCCGAAGCTGACTCCATTACCTTTGTGTTCACGGAAGTGAAGTCCATTAGAAGAGTCAAGAGGCTCCCAAACAGGCTTAGAGACTGATGCTAAACTTAGGTTCATCTGGCTACTGCGGTCTATTGGCAGGGATCTCTTTCTCTCTCTCTCTCTCTCTCCCCAAACTCCATTTTAATGGAATCTGCATTTTCCTGATTTGCAGCCACCAACCTGATTATGGTGGGAAGAAAGGAAACTTGGGGCTTTAGTCCCAGATGTTAACAACCACTATTATCTCTGCTCCTAAATTCTCTACTCCTCCAGCAAGGGACCTACTTCCCGTGGCTTTAATATGGCTCTTCGATGCCCAGTATCTGGGCCTCAGCCTGCAGAAGAGGCAGCTCTGCGTCCTGGGGTGCGGTGGAGTAAGTTTATAGATCTGACCATTGAGTGGTCTCCTGGCTTCTGACCTATACGCCCCCTTCCCCATCTTGATTGCCAGAGCCTGAGTGTCTGTGGAGGTCACCACTCCCTCCCTTGGCTCCCGGTGCCCCCAGCCTTGCCTATCCTATTCCTGGCTGTGGTTTCACAGTAGTGCTGGGACACTGGCATTGTCCTCGGGCAGGTGAATTGAACCCTCTGACCTGCAGACATGGGGTGATGATACTAACTACACTGAGGAAAGTGAGCTTACACTTAACATGTACAAATTGGCAGGTGTCATGAGACTGTCGAAATGAAACATTTGGTCAATGCTTTGTGTTAGCATTGTGAAGGGGATGCTGTCAAGGTCAGCTGGGAGTCAGAGCAGGAAGTGAATCGGTCCAACTGCTCGGAACAGCAATTTGTCAATATTTATCCAAACAGAAAAAATATAATTATCCTTAGAGCTAGCAAGTCCTCTTCTAGAAATTTATCCAACAGGAATACCAAGGCCATACATACGATGTTTGTTGTGACATTGTTTGTAGCAGCCAAAAGCCGGGAACCATTTCAATACTTATTTCCTATACGATATAGCCATGCAATGGTGTACTCCTACACAGCCGCCAAAAAAGAATGAAATGGGGAATCATGGGCTAATGTAAAGTGAGCTTCAAAAAATATTGTTGGTGAAAAAAGGTATACAAAACAGTAATTTTTGCTATCTCCATACTTAAAAATAGGATATGTAATATATATTATGTATGCATATGCTGAGATTTCTGGAAATATTAAAAATGAACAGATAACAGAATATTTTCTAGGGATGAAGACAGGATGGAGGAAAAGTTCTTTTGCTGTGTGTTCCTACGCTCTGAACTTTTTATCATGTGTATGTACATGTTCAACAAAATTTGAAATATAAAAATAAATGTAAGCTGTTTTTACTCTAACTCCTTCCATATTTTTATTTGTGGAACACATGTCACTGACAATGACCTTTTAAGAATGGGAAGATACCGTACACGTTAGAGAACCATGAGTAGGGTGTGGGATCCTCAGAGTTGGCCCCTGCCGGCTCCCACCCCGGGGCTGCCTGCCTCCTGTGGCCTTAAGCCCAGGAAAGGCAGCCTCCCCAACTCCCTGTCACTGCCATCCAGCCTCCTAACCCTGGCCACATATCTAGTCACCAGCAGCCTCTTCTTCTTAAGCCCCCAACTCTGTGTTGAGCATCACCTGGTGCATGCCAGGCTGAGTGCTCAGGACATGGGTTGCATCAGGGTACCTGCCTTCCACTTTCCTCCACACCCACCGCGGGCACCGTGGTCCAGGCCACTGAATTTCTCACAGCTGCCTGCACTTCTTTAATCTATTCTTCCCACAGCTGAGTGATTTTTCTAAGCGACAAGTTATAACGGTCATTGCCTTGCTCGAAAACAGCCCTATGGCTTCCCGTTGCTATTAGAATAAAATCCAAACTCGTTACCATGGTTACGAGGCCAGGCATGATCAGGCCTCCACTTCTCTCCTCCTAGCCTCCCCCACCCTCCCTGCCCCAGCCACACTGGCCTACTTCCTGTACCTTGAAGAGCCCAAGCACATTTCTGCCCCAGGGCCTTTGCACTTGCTGTTCCCTCTAGCTAAATGTTTCTTCCTCCAGCTCTTCACATACCTGTGTCTCATCATTCAGTTTTGGGCTCATGGTTACCTTTCAGAGGTCTCCCTGACTAGTCTTGGTAAAGAGAATGCTCCCTCCCCTAAATCCACCCACAGTTCCATCCCACACCCATATTTATTTTCTTCAGAGTATTTATCAATCTCAGCATTGACTTTTTGGACTTGTTTGGGGTCAGATCCTTCTCCATAAAACGTTAGTGCCATTCCCCACCCCTATGTGCCAGGAGCATGGTGTGGGTACCATGAGGGTTTACTACGTGGACAATGCGTTACTTGTGGAATCTCTGCTGCTTCCTTTCTGGGTGGCCTCGGGACAATCACACTTCCTACAGCTGTGAAATGGGGCAGGCTGGGAGTCCCCCGGAAGGATCAGAGAGCCACTCGGTGAGTGGGACTTTTCTTTTTTCCTATGTGCCTATCACTCTAAAGAAGTGCAGGAACACGAACTCTGATTTTCCAGCTGGGGCCATTTGCCGCCCACCTTCTTGTTCTGGGAAGCAACACATGTGCCTGGGAGACTCTCCCCAGAGAGGATTAGCCTAGGAAATACCCCAATGCCCAGGGGAGGGGCACCTCTGGGGACAGTGAACGGTCTCTTGAAAAAGAGTGTGGGGAGAGTGGGATTAAAGAACTCAGGCTTAAGGGAGGTAGTGCAGGCAAACCCTCAGACAATGTCCAACGCTCCCCGTGTCAACACGGAAAGCACTAAATCAATAATGGACGTGACTGGTACCACTATTACTAGACTGCATACCCTTCCATGAAGAAAGGAACCCAATAGACCACCTCAAATTGTGCGTTTTCACAATCGTCCGTCTCCTTCAACCTTCACAACAGCCCTTTGCCACAGGCACTCTTTGTATCCACTCTCGGAGGTGAGGAAAATGAGACACAGGGAAGGTGTCTTGCTTTAGTTCACATGAAGCTGCAGAGTCGCAGTCAAACACAGTCAGGCTCTCCCTGCTGCAATTTTGAGGTTTCTTGGGGCTTCTCAGCACTCTTTACTTTGGCTAGGTCTGATCTGTTTCCATGTGGTACCGGCCAAAAACCACCACAACAAAATGAAGGGAGACTGTGGGCTTGTTTCGGAGGGAGCAGGGCTGGGAAGGAGAAGGGCATCCCTGTCTGGCTCTGCTGGAGAATCCTGAGACAGGCCCCAGGGGGCCACAGGTAAGGGAGAACACAGGGCCCCATCCTGACGGCCTCCTTTCAGCTTTGAGACCGGGCAGCTCCGTGCAGCTCACGAGAGGCCCTGGAGGAAGCTAGACCTCCCAACGAGGCACTCGGCAGGCGCGAGCAGAGACGGCTGCCCGAAGCAGGCGGGGAACTCAGGCCTCTCTGGGGTGGGGTCCTCCAGCCCTACCCTCACCCCGGAGCCAGGCCTCAGATTCCAGTCTTCCAGCCGTGAGACAAGCCCAGCCTGCAGGTTTCCCTTCCAGAGCCAAATTCCAGGGACCAAGCCCCCTTGAGTTAGAGCAACACCTGTGAAGAGTGGCTGTCTCAGGACCATACCTGGGGAGCCACCTTCACAGGGTTTGCGGAGCGAGGACCCGCCCTTTGGCCTTCCGCCAGCGGAGGTGATGAACCCCATCTTCACTCACTCTTCCCGAGAATGGCACCTACAGTCTTATACCACGACTGCCTTCATTTGGGATAAGCACTTGGGGTCAAGCCTTTTGCTCCAAGTCCAGGAGAAGGCCAGGAAATCTCTAACACCTTCCTGGAAATGTATCCATTCAAGGGCACGGCCGGTGCACATGCTGCTCCAGGGCTGCAGGGGTTGGGGTTGGCCGAGGAAGAGGGAAGGATGGAATACACTAGGAGAAACAGGTCCCATTTTAGCCGGGTCAGGGCCTGGAGAACAGGTGGTAGAACTTGGAGGGAAAAAGGAACTGAATTAGGTGCATTTTAATTAGACCATTGCATTTGAGCCAACACCTCTGCTGGAGTTAGTCTGCTTTAAAAAGCAGATGAAGGCAGCGCTGTCAGGGTTTTGTGCTCAGGGGAAAGCCACCTGGGGTCTGCAGGTGTCTTCTCTCCCCACTTCATCCCTAGCTCAGGCCCCCTTCCCAGCATCTCCCTCCCCACCAAGGTTCCCGAGCGGCCACCCACAGAGCAGCCTCAGGGCTGGGAGCTGAGTCATAAGGCCACGATGCCTGCCAGGGGGGTGAGGGTGGCAGATGGCTTTATGTGGGTGTGAGTGAGGGGGGGAGGGCCACTGAGAGGGGGCAGTGACCCTGGGCCCAGTAGGGAGGAATTCAAGAGAGTCGCCTGGGAGATGGGCTGAGTTCTATGACAAGCCCAACTCTTCCTTTCCGATGTCTTCTCTCCCATTTTCCAAGAATGCCATTGCTCCTAGGGCAGCCAGCGGCCAGGTTGTGGTGGAAGTGACCCCAGGGGCCGGAGACCTGAGGCCCAGGGCTTCCGCTCGGCCCACCTGGCCCGGCTGGCCTGGCCGTGGGTGGCAGAGCCTGGCTGTGTTTATCCAGGCCGGGTGCTTCCGGAGCAGATGGGCGCCTGTCAGTGCTACCAGCCAGGAACTGGGCTGACGTCCTCTCATTGCCAAGTGGCAGGTGACTCGGGGGCCTGGAGGGGAACATGTGTTTGGTTTGGCTGTTTATAGGAGAAATCTCTCCAGGCTAAGAACTGCCTGCACACCTGAGTGAGCATAATCCCAGCTAGTGTGGGGCACAGTGCCGACTGACCCAAAGAGCCCTGGCCGTCTCAGTGACTGAGAGCTGGGAACTCTGTGGGGGCTTCAGGGTCTCCCTGGAAGCCATTGTCGAGCTCTACTTTCTGCCACCCCTATCCTGGTGTATTCATGCCCTGGGGCTACAATAACGAAGTGCCGTGAACTGGGTGGCTTAAACAACAGAAATTGATTTGCAGTTCTGGGGGCTAGAATTCCAAAATTTCTTCTAGCTTCTGGTGTTTCCCAGCAATCCTAAAGGACCCTAGCCCATAGATGCATCATCATTCTAGGCCTCGTCTGTGTCCTCCCATGGCGTGCTCCCCTCCGTGACCTCTGCGTCTGTTCTCTGTTCTTGTATGAGGACACCCATCCTATTGGATTAAAGACCCAATCTACTCCAGTAAGACCTCTTCTCAGCTTAACTGCATCTGCAACAGTCCTATTTGCAGACAAGGTCACATGCTGAGAGGTTCCAAGAAGGACATGGATTTTGCGGGGACACTATTCGCCCCCATCCACTTGGGCTGCTCGCCCTCGTCACCCATCATCTCCTCTTTAACTTTTCCTCCCTCTCACCCTGCCCCTTGGAGAGCGGGCATCCTATACTTGGGCCCCAGCTTGCGAGGAGGGCCAGGCGTCCGTTTTCCTAAGAGCCCACTGACTCCCAAGCCCGTGACTGTGAACTGGAAAGTGCTCTAGAACGGCAGGAATTACTTTTACTTCTACGCTTTTCTCCATTAAGAGGCAATCAGCATAAAGCGGTGGTTTTAATCCTTGTGGGGGTTTTGGAGGCCTTTGGGGATCTGTGGGAAAGCTTTGGGCTCCCACTCAGGATAAATGTGTGTACAAACACACACACCTCTTTCAGTTGTGACACAACCTTGCAATGCCTAATTGTGCCTTCCTGGGGCCAAGAAATGTCTGCCCGGAGCCAAAGGAGCCCCCAGCTGCTCGGTACCCTAGTACCTGGGAGTTCCTCCAATCAGACCGCTCATTGTTAGTGTGTGTGCGGTGTGTATGTTGCATGCTTTGCATGCTTGGTGTAGGGTAGGCAGGACGAGCGTGGATATGGAGGGCCCAAGAAAAGCGGGCTGCTCTTACATGGTGTGAAAATATTTTTTTCCTCTTGTCCCAGTAGCCATCCACTCAAGACCATGATGAGAAGAGGCCCAGGGTCTGTGATATGCTATTAAAGGAGAGGGGTAGGGACGTGAAGCACAACAAGCCCACCCTTATCCTGTCTATGTCGCACATACAAACGTACAGAATACTCTGGAAGGATAAACCACAAACAGCTAGCAGTCCTGCTTCTGGGGAGGCGTCTAGACCTGGGGATGTCAAGGGAAACCTTTTCCATGTTGTTCCCTCGGTTTTGGTTTAACTTTTTCCAGTGTCAGTGTGTTTAAATATGAATTGAGTATTAAATAAGTTGAAAGTTTTTGAAAGAAAGGCTCTTGATATTCTGAGGGCTTCCGGTCCCTTTGAAAAGCTCATGGAAACCGTGGACCTTCCCAGTGTACCTGCCACCAACTCAGCCTCAAGGGGGCCAGACTCCTTGCCCTGGAGCTGACCCAGAGCCTTCCTGCAGAGAAACTCACCTGCTGCTGCCAGCCAGGCCACCAGGATGTCCTTTTCCTCTCTGCCCACGTCACGCTCAGCCTCCCAAGGCATTCTAGCTTCAGTGTTCTCTGCGCCTGCGGCTCTCAAACCACTAGCATCAGGATCACCTGGAGGGCTTGTGAAAGCAGATTGCTGGATCACCCCAGACCAGAGATTTACTTTTCTAACAAGGGACCTCTTTCTGCATTTTGAGGGCCATGCCTCTCCTGAAGGGTATTAATTGTGCCTCTCGGGGCTCACCTGCAACCCAGGGAGGGGCTCCAGCTGGGGACAAAGGCTCATCCCTCTGGTGACCCAGGAATCGCTTGAGGGCAGGAAGAAGGGCTAAACCTCCCAGGAGTTAGGCCCAAGAGATGTTTTGAATTGGAATACAGTGATTGTCTCAGGGAAGAGGGACCTGGGGAATATCTTGCCCCACCCTGGAGACTGCAGGGTCAAGGCCGGTGGGCGACTTCTTCCAAGTCCCCCATCAGTCCTCAGAACTCAGCTCTGTTCCTTTGTGTCCGGTTAGCCTGTGCCCCTCCTCTGCACTGTGACAGAAGGTGAGAGCAGGAGGGTGGAAGGTGGGGAGGCCTCTGCAGTCCCTCAGCTTCCCCCTTACTCTCTTCCAGGCTTTGTGGTTCTCCGCCATTAAGAAAGAGAGAGAGTCTCACCTCACCCTCACCTCAAGGCACTTGATTGAACAAACAGGGTGTCTCTGCCACCTGGACCAGCGACTGGCAAGGAGTTTGTGTCCTGTCCAAGTGCACGGAGGGAAGAAAGGAGGCGGCTTAGCCCCGCCCACCACGCTGGAAGCCCTGCCACAGGGCTGGCCGCAGAGTTGGGAAGGAAGGAAAGGTCTTCTGCGTACTTTTCCACTAGCTAACCTTTCTGCATCTCCCCTCCGGCAAGCCCCAGTTCTCACTGCCCAGAGGGACTGGCTGTGGGATTTGTTTGTTTCCTCTGCAGTGACTGTGTCCCACCCCCCGGGAGTATTTTCACCTTACCCGAGGACTCACACCCCTAGTGCATTAAACCCTAAGGATGGAATGCAGGGCCTCAGGGTGATCATAGTTGTGCAAGGTTGTGCCAAGTTGTGCTCCACTCAGGAGTAGTGGGTTCCTGTTGTCCCTCCCCCCCAACTCACAGCAGATCAATCTTCCCGCATCTGTCTTCAGCCCCCAGTGGGCATAACAGAGATGCAGGTTCCCTGGGGGCTTGCTTCGGAGTTAGCGACCTGGGTGCCACCACCCAGGTGGCCTGGTATGTGAGGTGCTTCTGGGTGTGAGTTCAGCTGCTCTTTAAAACATCTTTGTCTGCCACACTGCCTCAGGAGTGATGGAAGAGGGTCAAAGGTGCTCAACTCTTCTAGCAGTTTCTGAGATAAGAGCTCCTACCAAATTGAGGGTGCAGCAGCCTTGGCTACCTGCCAGCTGACAGGTGACAAGTTGTCCTGAGAAAGGGAGTAACGCCCACTCCTTGGGAAATTCAGTAAGGGCGCAACCTAATACTCCTGTGTCCCCCAGTTCCTTTCGCCTGGGGGTGGGGGCAGGCAGTGTTGGGCAGTGACCTGTGGACAGGTGGAGGGACAGAGATGCCTGGAGAGGCTGGCTACAGATCCTCTGCCAACCTTTTGAAGCCCAACTGCCATCAGCCACCAGTGACTTCTTAGGAAACCAATCCAATCGCCTCTCCTCAGTGCTCTCCTCCTCTACCTCTGGAGAAGTCAGCACACCGACTAGCCTTTGTTTCATTCCGCTGTCACCCGGCTCTCACTCTGTGCCAGGCACTTTGCGGGGCTCTGGGGTCCAAGGGTCCCGGTTCCCACGCCAGGAACCCCCACTGTCACGGAGAGAGACGTGGTAACAGGCTGTGAGTGCAGCGTTTGGGGCATGCTAGGAAGGAAGCAGCCCCTTCGGGAGCTCCTCCTTCCATACCGACACAGGGCATCCTAGCTCTGTTCTCCCGTTGGACTGTCAAATACCATCTCATGCCTGTTGAGCTCCAGCACGCAGAGAAGGGCTCCCCAAGCATTCTCCATAGCACATGTAACAGAAGAAGAAACTGGGGGAGAGAGTGGTTCAGCAGCTTGCCTCGGACCACACACACCGTCCACTCCGCAATGGCCCTTCGTTGCCCTCTCTCCCTCACATTGCGGCAACATTCCCGCTCCCTAAGCTCTGGCCTCCATTCCTTTTGCTGTCTCTTTCTGATCCCTCACTTCCTCCATGACCTCATGTCCTCCCACACACTTAGCTGCCACCTCTGGCTCCAGCACCTTCCAGACTTGCACCCACACATCTTTTCCTGCCTCGGGGCATGTCCTTCTGTGCACTCTGCCAGCACCTCAGCCCCATGGTGCCCAAGCCCACCATCTCTTCCAGACCTCTTTCTGACCATTAATGGTGCCCCCTGTTCCTGGTCACCAGGGTCCCAAGGCATCTCTCTTCTGCCTCTGGCCAGAACACATAGTGCCCTGCAGCATGGCAGAGGCAGATGGGGAAGTGCCATTCGACTCAGAATTTTTTGGTTGCAAGTGATAGAAAATTCCTATTCAGACTACTTTGGTCAATAACAGATGTTTTTTTGAGTAGAGCTGGCCTCAGACACGGCTGAATCCAGTGATTCAAATAGCACCATCAGATCTTGTCTTTCAACTCAGCACCCACCCCATGTTGCCTTCACACTTAGGTCCCAGAGGGTGGCAAAGTGACCATCAGCTCAAGCCTATGCCCCCTAAGCATTAGCAGAATAGAGAGTGCTTCTTGTCCTGCTAAATCCTACACAAGTTATGGGATTTGCCATCTGCCCCAACCGGAGTTGTGTGTGTCGTTGCTGGGATAGGAGGACTCAGCACTCTCATTGGCCAGGCTGGGTCCTTGGCTCCACCAGAACCAAACAGACAAAGCAGGGTTACTGGTGAAGTCTAGAAGATACCCAGAGGCTCCATATTTGAGGAGTACTAGGGAAGGCAAGAAGGGGCCCAATTTGTTCTGAGGATTTTGGTGGCCATTACTAGGTAAGATTCATGCCCAGGCATTCTAAGGGTTGAGCCTTAGAATTTATGGTTACGATAGAGCTGGACTGAGCCTTGATTCCACTACATACTGTGTCAGTCAGGATAGGCTAGGCTAGAAGAGGTGTGGTAATATGCAATCCCCCAAATATCTGAGGTTAACATAATTAAAGTTTGTTTCTTTCCATGCTCCATGTCCCATGTGGGACAGTGAGGAACTCTGCTCCACACAGTCACTCTGAGATCCAGGTGGCTGGAAGTGCCATCACCTTATAGCTGCCCCATCTGCATATCCTCACACTTTTCATGTTGGGTGAAAGGGGAGACTGCAGAATTGTGCCTGAGCGAGCTTTCCATTGCTTGCATTTGGAAGTCACAGACATCCCTTCACTCACATTTCATTGTCTAGAACTAGTTACAGCCTCACAGGAAGAGGATGAGAAACAAAGGGAGGCACACCCACTCACTAGCTGTGTGTCCGTGGGTAAGTTATTTAACTTCTCTGTGTCTCGGTTTTCCCATCTGTTAACTGTGGATCACAATCTGTTCCTTTCTTTTAGAGGCAATGTCAGAATTATATCCATTTCTACATGCAAGTGTCTCAGAAAAGTTTCCGACACATAGAAATAAGGTTAAGGGTTAACAGATAAGGTTGTTAGGGCTAATAAGGGTTAAATAGTATCAAAACCACCTCTCCGTAGGGGCTTCTGTACAAATGACCCCAGTCTTGCGATAAGAATGAGAGCAAATGTCAGTCTACAATGTTCTGGCTTAGGAGGAGAACTTAGAACTGAGTGCTTTTTGATGCGTAGTTTAATATCTTTGAAACTCAAATTCATCTTCCATTAAAACAAATTCCTGCTTACCTTTCGGGGCTCATTTGCGAGTCCAGTAAGAAAACGGTTTGTTAAGAAAGTTACGCTTACGTGAAATATTTTGTCCACTGCAATGGTGAAAATGACCTACACATTTTAAAGATTTGCATCAGGGTTGAAACCAAAAAGGGGGTTTTGCAGCTTATCCCCACTTAAGTGGGAAACTCTGGGACCAAGACCACCCTTATCCCCAGTCCCTGTGTCCTGACCTCACCAGATCTTTCCACAATGCCTCTTTGGTATCTTGCCAAAGGTATTCTTTTGGAGGAAGTTTTGCATTGCAGCCACCTGTGGGCACAGATGGCCTTTTGCAGTCAAGGAATGGGAAGAGGCACAGGCCCCTGCATCATTATATAGGTCCACAAGAAAGAACAAGCACTCACTTGGTCCTTTATTCATTCTTTTATGCCGGATACGGTATCTGATGGCCTGTGATGTGTCAGGCCTGTGAAAGTTGCTGGAATTCAGAGGTGAACAAGGGAGAGTTGTCTAAGTGAGGTGGCAGGCGCAACAGACAACAAACAAGGGAAGAAGTAAATACCCTTGGGAAGTGACAAGGACTGTGAAGAAAAATAAAACAGGTAATGGCGAGAGCAAGAGCATTATGGCAACATTAGACAGGGCAAGGGAAGGCCTCCAAGGGGAGGTGACTCTTGAGTTGTGTCAGGAAAGACCAGAAGAATCAGCTCTGCGGAGCGTCCAAGCACGAGTACCCTAGGACAAGAATGAGGCGGTCAGGGTGCCAAGAGCCTTGTGAATAGGGGAGACGGGGAGCTCATGAGGTGGCAGAGGCAAACACAGGCTAGTCCTTAGAACCTCCCCTTCTCCCCTTGCAGGACCTGATGAGCCTGTGCATGTCCACCTCCTCCAGGAAGCCAAAGCCCTCCCCAGCCTCACTGATCCAGTCTCACCAGTTTCCCTGGCTGGATGTGGCAATAGGCTAGTATGGGAGATAGGTGAGAATTGCAGAATGCTTTCTCTTTGACCTGGAGGAACAGGGAAGATAGAATTTATACAAAACCCATGAGAGGGTTGGCGATACAGCTGAACAGAGCACCTGGTGAGGGCCAAGCGCAAGTAATGGGAGGTGTGGATACCCACTGAGGCTGGAGGTGTCAGGGCAGTGGGCTAGAACTTAGCCTCGACAGGGGTGAGAGCTAGATAGAGGGGGTGGGAATGACATTCCACGTAGGAGGGACACAGAGCCAAGGCATCATCGTGGGAGGGAAGCATCAGAGGACAGTCATGCTCAAGTCGCTTTGACTAGACCCAGGGGTGGGAGGAGAAAGTTGGAAATGCAAGGAGGTTACCAGCTTGTGAAAAGGCGGCCAGGGCGGTATGCCTGAGCACTGAAACCAGAAATGCCCAAAGACAGGAATGAGGACTCCGGTGCTAGACGAGTTGGGTTCAAATTTGGGTTCTGTCATTTACTAATAACGTAACATATTAAGTTACTTTACCTCTCTGTGCCTTTGTTTCTCATTCTATGAAACTCTGACAGTGACAGTAACAACCTCATTCTATGCTGTTTAAATGAGCTCACATCTGCAAAGCGCTTAGACTAAATAGTACCTGGTCCAGAGTGAGTGTGATGTCGGTGTTGGTTAAGTTAAATGGATGCTGGTGAGCAAGGGAGACCCCACTCTGAAGGTTTTAAAAAGCTTTCAGATGTTTTTTAGTCAGGGTCATACATGGATGAAAGGGTGCTCCACCCTGTGCTGTCTGGGTTGGGGGGGAAAGCCTGGAAGCAGGAAGGCAACAGTGGTAGTTGCCTTCCTAACAGTAGTTAAGATCTATTGCAACAGCCCAGGCATGAGATGATGGAAAGGTAGGCCCGGTGGAGGAAGTGCTCATGACATCTGGTGATCAGAGGCTGGATTTGGGGAGTGAGGTGGAAGCTGAGGCCATGGGCCTGGATGATGGTGTGAATGTGGGGCTATGGCGTGAATGTGGTTTGGAGAAAGATGGTGCACTCATGTAGACACGTGTTGCCTCTGAGTCAGTGGCACACCCACGGCGTTCTTGGTGCTTTCTCATCTCCTGGGTCTGAGGAAAGGAATCCTATGGGGTTGGATTCTGGCTCCTAGAGAGACGTGGGAACAAGGGTTTCGACTCAGGCCTCCACACACCTGCATGTATTGGGAGGCAGAAAAGGGTAGTAAATATTGAATGAGGCTGAGCCCACACATCCTCTGTGTACTGTATTCAAAGGACAATCAGGAAGGGAAGACCCTGCCAGACACTGGACAGTGATCGGGGTCAGTCCCACACTTTATGGGGGAGGGGAGCTTATAGTCTTGCAGCTCAGCCCAATGCCGACCATACTTACCCTGTGTCCCCACCTGGATTAGGGGCATAGTTGGGGTCCAGGGATAGTGGTTTGGATCAATAGCATTTTATTGGTTTCCATTAACAAGTATTGACTGGGCACCTGCGTCAGGACCCAGAGAGCATGACAATTATCCATTAACCAATGGATTTGGGGAGTATCTACCGTAGTTCAAGTCTCCACTTAAGGCATGGGGCTCAAAGTAAAATAAAATGTTTGGTTCCAGAAACCACATTAGCCTAGGTTTTTGTTTTTCCACTTTTAATTATTAATGATAACATCTTCAATATTGATGTCAGAGAACTGCTTCCTGCTTTTAGTCATGAAAATCTTGGTTCAACCTGGCTTTTATGTATAAATATTCCCTCCGATCTTCCCTGCAAAGCATTCTTAATTATAGGAATAAGTGTATTTCTGAAATTTTGGGGGTTTTGCTCAGTTTTCATCAGCTTCTCAAAGTGTTTTTTAAGAAACATATTTTTTTTATTTCAGAAAAGAATCCAAAAGAAAATGAAAAAGTGATCCTTATTTCTTTCATTCAAATGACCCCTTGTTTCTGCTATTTTATTTATTCTTTTAAAATGTATTTATTTATTTTTAAGCCACTTATATACTTTATGGACCCATTTGACCTACAGCATAGGGTTTTTTGTTTGTTTGGGGGGTTTTTTTGGTGTTGTTTTTGCTTTGTTTCCATTTTATCCCCCACCCCTCCCCCCTCTGGCCACTGCCAATCTGTTCTCTGTTTCTGTGAGTTTGTTTGTTTTTTTCTTAAAGATTTCATATCATATAAGAGAGATCATACAGTATTTGTCTTTCTCAAATTACTTCACTTAGCATAATGCTTGAGGGTATTATGGTTTTGCTTTTTAAATAAATATAGAAAATAGTTCAAATGCTATGGAAAGAAAAGCAAAAGCCTCTCAGTTCCCCTCCCCCATTCCGGTTTTTCTTCCTAAAGGTTTCAGTTATTAATGTTTCCTTATCAACCCCTCCCAAAAATGTTTAATGCATTTACCAGCATTATAAATGTATCATGTGCACCCTATTCTTAGAATGTCCTCCCATATGTTAAGAATGGTTATTCTTTTTGTCCTCTGATAATTCATTTTTATGTTAAAAATTTTTTTTTTACCTGTCCTATCTGCACTTAAAAAAAAATAGAGGAATCAGGTTTCTAATGCTCTTCCACTTTCAGCAAGTTATGTTAACTCCTTGAGCTTCAGTTTCCTTATCGCTAAAATGAGGGTTCTTATGGGGATTCAATGACAGTGTGACTGCAGAAAGGCCTGGTTGGCTGGTAGGCGTTCCACAAATGTTTGAGCTTTCCCTGAATCTCTTTTGAGGGAGATGGGCTGCCGGTTCTAAATGAATGTTACAGAAGGGCCTGTCAGCAGTTGCCCCTCTGAGTGACCTGTCACTTCATTTCCCAGCTGCAGGAAGAAAAGCGTGGGAGTCTCCTGACAGGAGATGACAGGGTCACATGAATTCCTCACCCTTGGTGTCGGCTCCCACCCCGGGTGCCCAATCGATCTGGATTCTGGGAAGCTGGTCCCATCTGTGCTTGGTTGGGAAGGAATTCCTACCAACAGCTGGGACAGGCCCCTGATATATAACCCCTGTCACCCTCCCCCTGTTTCTTCTCTGATCTCAGGTTGTAAGACCTCTGTGACCCCAGCATCAGGGGGCAAACGGCTCACAGGAAAGGTCTTGCATCCTCCTGGGTCCAGAGGCAATGTGGCTATTGTCAGCAAAGCTGCCTCCAGCCCCAGGAAGTCAGGAGGAAAGGCAAGATTCCAGCCCACGGAGGTAGGGCCATAGTGATGGCAAATGATGGCCGAGTGTGGACCAAGGCCATTTATTGCGTGCTGGGAAGTATCAGCCACAGTGCTGGGTCCTTTTCAGGAGTTCTTGCTTGGCCACCCTAACTGCAGTTCCATTTTACAGATGAGGGCACTGAGGCTCAGAGAGTTGCGTCAACTTGCTATGCAGTGAGTAAGTGACACAGCCAGGACTGGAACCTGAGTGCAGTGTCCAGAGCCCATGTCCTGCCCCTGTGCCAAGCATGAATGAATATGACGGAGCGGACCAAACAGGGTCCCCAGAACTCAAGACTACAGGTGGTTGCTAATTCACAGGCATGGTTACACTTCTCTTGGGCCCACTTTTATTAGTCCTGCTCTCTCCGTATCCTCAGAGTCTAGAATAGCGCCAGGCATATAGTAAGTTCTTAGGAAATTTCTGTGGAATGAAGAAAAGAATGGACAACAGAAGTGATTGATTAGCTAACTAGATGGGTTCCCCCCATACTCCGAGGCTGACGTTCCCTAACTTATCTCAGAGCCTTGTGACAAATGGTGTGAGCTTAATACTGAGCCACCAGCAAGGTTTTGGATAGGAGCACAGGTTTCACTCTATTCACAGTCCCCTTGCCGGAGCTCCTAGGAGAGAAGGAAGAACAGCACCCATCCAGGATTGGGGAGCTGTAGACACTTCCATCTCAGTAACATGCAGTAGGTGGCTGTGGGGCACCAAAGTCTAGGCTGCTGGAGAACTAGGACCTCCTGTTGATACCTTTCAGACTTCCTGGGCTGGGGGGCACTGCCAAAAAGGATGGGGGACAGGAAATTCAGCAACAGGGCACCCTGTGACAGGTCGAACTGTGGCTCTAGTTGGTCTCTTGGGAATGAGGTGGGAGGGAGTAGCAGGCCAAAGGTCATCGTAGGGTCAGCCTTGGGTCCTTTCTGCCAAGCTGTGATCCCCCAGTTCGCAAGGCAGTCAGCTGTTCACAGCCTAGCCTATGAGGAGCACATATTAGTAATAGTAAGAGCGATAATTATGGAGCGCCTACTATGCATTGGACTCAGGTGTCTTCCACAGAATTCTCTCATTTAACTCTCTTAACAAACTTAGGATTTAAGTACTATTTTATTTGGCTTGTACAGATGAGAAAATGGAGGCACCAAGAAGTTAGGTTGTAAGGGGGATTTGAACCACAAGCCTGGCCCCAGGGCCCTTGTGTTTGACCACGGGGCCCACTGTCACGCTCAGGACCAGGCCCCTGAGCGCTTTCTGGCCGGTTGCTTCCTCTGGCTTCTGAGAAACGGCTCTACCGCTTCAGGCTCTGTCTGTGTCCATGGTCCGGGCAAACCACCGTCACTTCTCAAAAACGGCAGGAAAAGCAGAGAACGCTGGCTGTAAGGGAGGAGCTCAGGGAAGGCCTTGGGGAGGACCGGCCCGATGGGCGACTGGAGGAAGGCCTTCTGGGCAGATGGCAGAATGTGTAGAGGCACAGCAACACAGGGGGTATTTTGTGGAGCGTAGTTCCATTAGGAGGAGTGGGGCGAAAAGGGGAGGAGCTTCGAAAGATAAATCCAGACAGCCGTAAACAAGAGCATTAGGCAGGGAGGCAGACACTAGTTTTTTAGACACAGCAACACCAGAGTGACCTGATGGTAACAGCGGCCAGGCCCTGGGGTACTGCAACTATGCATTTGGTGCCCACACCCTCAGAAGGCCCCACGAGATAGGGGTTGGTATTCATTCTCTTTGTTAAGGTCTTGCTGGAGAAGCTTGAGATTCTAGGTAAGAAGTTCAGCTCCTCTGCTAGAGAGGTCATGGGGAGAGGCCCAGGGAGGAAGGTGGTCCTGATAGGGAGAGAAGCCCAGCCGTCCCAGGGTTCCAGGTGAGCCCAGGCCTCAGCTGATCGCCCGCTGGCCAGATAACACCCCCACCCCAAGAAGAGCAGAACAGCTACCCCAGCTTGACGGCCACGGAGCAGAGATGAGCTGTCTCCACCATGCCCTGCCCATGCAGCAGAATCGTGAACAAATAAATGATTGTTGTTGTTAGAAGTCAGTAAGTTTTGGGGTGCTTTGTTACATATAATAGATATTTGAAATGGAAATTGGTCAGGAAACTGCCCCTGGAGATGTTGAATGAATTAAAGCATCAAATGCAGGTGAGTCACTGACTAAGATGAAGGAAGGCTTTCTAGGTGGATCGGCCCCTGCCTGGCTCACCCAGGTCACTCCAGTCACTCTTCTTTGTTTAGCTGCCATTAATTGAGTCATTTATGTCTGTTTCTTGAGCCCTGGTGGCAGGTTCCCTGGGGCTAGGGCCCAGGCAGCTGTGTTCTTTTGCCCCTGGGAACCTCAGCTAAAGTTCTGCACGCAGTGGTGGCCCAGTTCAAATTGCTGTCTGAGTCACCTGAGTCAGCTTCTCCTAAGTTAGGTCTTCAACCCAAGCCAGATGGTAGCAGAGGAGACACCTTCAGGGCCAAAGTACCTGGTTCAAAGCTCAGCTCTGCCACTTGTTTGCTGTGTGATCTCGGATGACTCAAGTCAGTGCCCTGAGCCTCTATCTCTTTATCTGTAAAATGGGAAGAATAATACCCCAACTTGTGAGGGTCATTTGCAAAGAGCCTAACCCAGTGCCTGGCCTGTAAGTCCTCCCAATAATATTCATATTTCCTAAAAGAGAGTGAGCAATTTTAGGTTCCAATGACCCCCTCCATTTACCACCCTTAAAAATCACTTCTCCACAAGTCAAGCTTGGGTCTGAAATTCTAGCGTCAGTCATCATTTCTGGCTGAACTCTCAGTGAGCAATGGCAGCTCTGCTGGAAAGAGGTTAGTGACAGAGTGAGCCTCTCTTCTAGAACAAGAAGACCGAGGCTCCAGCCCCACCTTTCTGCCAATGGCTGGGAGACCTTGGGCAAGTTGCTTGACCCTCTGTGCAGTGGGGTTCATTGCCCTCACCTGGCAGAGTTGGGAGCCAACTGCCTTCACCTGGCTCCAGTGGGGACCAGCAGGCATGGAGGAGCTATATCATCGGTATGGCGTTGGGCATGCATCTGGATGGTGGCACCGTCATTGCAGGAGGTTCCATTGGACAGCATTGCGCTAGAATTTTTCTGATAGGACAACCAGCGCAGGTTTGGGAGGGAGAGATAGAGACAGGAAGTCTGAGCAGAAATGGGTGGGTGGTATGGATTTTTAGTTTGTTTTTACAGACCCTGTTTGGCTGGCCAGATTCAGGGATGGCCACCACCCTCAACCCCCTTCTTGCTAACAGCCATCTTGGGGAGCTTCTCCAGAAATAGCATTTTTTCACCCCAAGATCAGGAAACCTGAGGGCTGCCTCCAACAGGAAATGGCCGGAACAGGCTGAGACCATGAGGCCAGGCTGAGCACCGAATACTGATTTATTCCCCGGCCTGGCTGCTGGTTGGATGGGCCTGTGGGCTGACAGAGGGCGTGGCAGGGAGCAGAGGCAGCAGTGCCATGTTAATGGTGCCAGCACTCAGTGCCAAGGGACCAATTAGCCAGTCATGGGGCGCATCCCATGATCCCGCTGCCAGTCCACAGAGGTCCCCTGAGCCTCAGAACCTCTCCCCACGCCTGGTCATGGCACTGAGAAGCCAGTACGGTCAGGGTCACCAGCACCAGCCAACGTAGCTTGATCAACAGCCTCTATGACAGGGAAGGCATGGAGAACAGAAGGCATGGAGACCCCAAGTGCCCACATCAGGAGAGGCCCAGCTGGGAGGAGAACCCAGGGAATCTACATTTCCTGACTTGCTCTATAGAGCACCCTTCCTGCCTACCCCACCCCGGCTCTCAGACCGTATTTGTGCATGTACGCAAACAGACACACAGAGAGCAGGCACCCAGACATGTACACACAGACCCACCCAGAGATAGATGCAGACATAGGCACCCAGACGTGCAAAGCAGACGTGCCCTCCCAGGTACAGGCACACAGCCATACTTACACGTGTGCAGGCACCAGCTCCCAGTGGGCCAGAATTCTCCCACCTCCCCCTAAACCAAAGACACCGTCCATTAGCCAAAATTTTAAACTGTGTGTCTGAGAACAAAAACAGCCCCAGGGGCCTCCCTGGTTGTCACTGACTACAAGGTAAATACCCTGTTATGCCGCAAGCCCCACATGCTGCATATGGGTTTGGGGAGTTCACCCATCTGGACACAAGACATCCCTGCTCTCAGCCAGAGGCTCCTTCTCTCTTGGGACAATGAGAACGTGAGAACACAGCACCTGTTCTCGGGGTTGTCCCAGGCACACCTGCCCCTCCCCCTCTGTCCCCTTCTAATCTTCACAACAGCTTCGGTTTTCCCACGGGACTTCCGGTGCCCTCCCTGCCCTCTGGAATAGGCAGGCAGCGTGACAGGTGTCAAATCAAAAGTCATTGTCTTCTGAACAGGTGTGTGCCAGGGCTGGGGGTTGGGGGCGGGGGGCGCAGGCAGGGAGGCCAAGGTTGGGGTGGCAGTTCCTAGAAGACTGTGGGACCCTAGAGTGTCATGGGCCTGAGGCTGGAACCCTGTTTTTAGCAGTTAGTTGAAGCTGTAACTGATTTCCTCCCCTGCCCCAATGCCAGGTTCACCTGCCACAGTAGCCTTCATGAACTTTAACCACCTACTCAGCGCTGGGCTTTCAGAAGGATTCTCAGAAAAAGGCTGGCTCCCATCCTCTCTGCCCCAGCCAGGCCGACGACCCCTGCTCTCTATCCCCATGCTTTCTCTGCCCACCTCGCTGCTGACGTCAAGGTTACTCAAGCCCTGAACCTATAGGCACAGTTGCCCCCGCAGCTTTTCAAGCCATCTGCCTCGAGGCTGATAGGCTATCAATAGCTTCAACTTCCATCCCCAGGCCCAGTGGGGGTTCACAATAAAGTCACCCACTCATCTCTGAAACCACAGGAAACGTCTGTGTGCCAGCTCGGAGGATTAACTATCTCCCTGCTTTGTGCCCTCTCAAGATCAACGGAGTAAGATTTATTAAATAATAACAGATCATTTAAAAATAATAATTAAAAATCCTAACAGTTAATATTATTTACATAATAATAGTTCATTTACAAATAATAGCTATCATTAGACTGTAAGCAATAATACAAACTGCAAAGGCAGATACTTTTCTCTCTTTTGTTCACTGTTATGTCCCAATTGCCTCGACCAGCGTTTGGTACATTGCAGGCTCTCAATAAGCATTTGTTGAACAAAGTGTTTACGATGTGCCAGGCACTACCTCGGTGCTTTTCAAGTATTAATTCATTCACTCTTTAAAGGGCTGTGGAATGGGTACTATTATTCTCGTTTTGCCGACAGGGAGACTGAAGCCCAGAGAAGCCCCGTTCACCCAAAATCACACACCTATTAAGGGAGGCTTTGTGCCCAAGAGCCTAGCTCTAGGGCCCAGGCTTTCTATCACCATGTTCTGAGGCCTTTCTTGACGGCAGTATCATGTTATAACACGCCTGCCATTTCATTGTTTGTTAAACAATTATTTATTGATATCTTTTTCTCCCACTAGACTGCCATATCCACCAAGGCAGTGGAGGGGAGCTTGTCTCAAACATAAGCAATGGTTCGAAAACTGGTGAAATGAATGAATGGAGTTTCCTTCCGTCTCATTGTACACACGTCGTTCACCAAATGTCTTGGCAATGATTGGGGGTAGGGAGATGGGGTGGGGGAGGGGGCCGAGAGCTTGGTAGCTGAAAGCACAGACTCCAGGGTCCAAGTGGTTGGATTTGAATCCCTGTCTGTACCCCTTTTTAGTTGTGTGACCTTGGGCATGTTACTCAACCTCTTAGGGCCTCAGCTGCATCACCTGTTAAATGGGGATAATAATAGCTTTTGCCTTCTTGAGTTGTTCTTGAGAATTAAATGAGATAATGCTTGCTCAGTGCTTGGCACATAGTAAGGGCCCCATAAATGGTAGTTATTACCACTGTTAATATGATGTTGGCGTAACTTACGCTCGCCCTGAATCTGATGTGGAGTCAAAGCTGCCTATTAGCACTTCCTCAGGCCACAGCCAGCGGCTCGTTGGCAGGCGCCTGCAGCAGGCATGACCCAGTTCTCCCCATCTGTCAGGGTGAATTCCCTGCAAGTTCCGGTCAGAGCTTACAACCCACTTATTAGCTTAATTAGACGGGACACCTTTCCAAAGATACCCCGGCTCTGAAGCCAGCCCTAACATCTGGTGAAGGCTGTGGCCTGCCAAGGGTTTGGGGAATGACAGGTTCTCACTTGTTGAAACAAGTAGGGCAGGGTGGGCAGAGGGGCTGGAGGAACCATCCTTTCTCTACGGATTATTTTCTGGCATCTGGGGTCTTCTCTGGGTAGCATTGCCTGATAACAATACAGGATATCCAGCCAAATTTGAATTTCAGAAAAGTGCCAATTTTTTTTTTGGCATAAGTCCCAGATATTACCTGGGGCATTATTATATTAAAAATATTTGGTGTTTATCTAGAATTCAGATTTAAATGAGTGTCCCTCCCCGCCCCTCCCTCCCCTGCCAAATCTGGCAATTCTGTCTCTGGGGCATGTGGAGAGGGTGAGGAGGAGGGGGAAGGCCCAGGTGTTTGAGGGAGCAGGAGCGGAACTTGGCTGGGCTCGACTCTCTCTGCTGCCCTGGCACCGGGCGCTCTGCCCTGGGCCTCTTGGGCCTGAGGCGAGGTGGCCCGGGGACCTGTGGGAGCCAACCTCCTAAGAGAGGCTCTGCGGGAGGAACAGGGGACTGCTGCCAAGTCAGAGTTGTTTGCACTTCACTGGCTCCCTGGAGCACAGGCCCCCTTCCTGGTTAACATCCTGGATGGGAGGACCAAGCACAGCGGCCTTTCTCCCCCGAGAGGCACTGACGTGTAGTCCCAGGGGCTCCCCGGTGGGCACGGGACTGGAAGGCCCAGGTGGGTGCAGAAACTGGAAGGCCCATCCCACCTGTTACAAGAGGGCCTCCAAGAGGGTCAGGAGCTTGTCAATGTCACACACGGAGTCGGGGTTGGAAGTAAACCTAGAACATGGTCTCCGGGCATGTCATTCCCATCCTTCCTTGCCTATGTGGCTACATTTCTATGTCTGTCAGGAGGGAACAGCTATGGCCAGAATGATTTCAACCCTCCTACTCGACAGGCTTCAGAGCAGACCCATCACCTTCCCTCTCCAACCTGCTTCCCTACCTGGCTCCACAGCTCAGCACAGGGTACCCCATCCACTTGCCTGCGCAATGTAGAAGCCCAAGCATCATCCTGGGCACCCCCTTTTCCTGTAAATCACTAAGCCCTGTTAATGCCATTTCCTCTGTAGCGCTGGAATCTCCTACCCCCGCATGGGCCCAGGCAGCCGTTCTTTCCTGCCCAGACTGTGGCATCAGCCTCCTGACTGGCCTCCCAGCCTCAGTCTACTCCTCCCAGCCCATTCCGCATGCTACCGCAGGCGAAACACACTTCTGTGCAGCCTCTACCCTCCCATCTTACAAATGCACCCTGGCTGCTTATAATTATTTTTAGGATCCAAATTGCCTTCTTAACATGGTTTACAAACCTCTGTCTGATCTAGCCCTGTCCACCTCTCCTTTCCATAATCTCACCAAGGAAATCCCTCCTTCCACAGTGCAGTGGACCGGAGCTTCCTTCGCTCCTCCCATGAGCCAAGCTCTTTCTTGCTTTGGGGTTTTGCACACGCCTGCCTGTCCCTTCCCTTGGTAACCCTTTCCTGTCCTACCTGTCCATCAGAACTCCACCTGTTCCAGAAAGCTTCCCTCTAGCTCTGCTGACCCACAGAAGCTGAGGTGGGGGCTTTCCTCACACACCCCCACAACACTCTGTATTATAATGATTTGTAATAACTACTAGTCTGTCTGCCCCACTAGCCTGTGGGCCTTGCAGGGGCCACGTCTAGCATATTCCTTGGTATAGCTCTAGCAAGCAAGATGGTGGGGGGCACGTAGAAAGGGCTCACTGCTTATGATTTGTATTGTTATTACACATGTCTGGGTAATGTCAGACTGCAAGCATTGGGAGGGGAAGGAAGAGGAAAGGAGGGGCCAGCCCAGTAGTTTTTCACTTCTACCCACGCAGCTGAATTACCTGGGTTGCTTTATAGAAATACCAATGCTCAGGCACCACTCCAGAGATTCTTGATCTTTTGATCTGAGGTGGGCCTGAGCACGAGTACTTTTTAAACCTTTTTATTCGGTCTAATATGTAGCTGGGATGGAGGGGCTCTGGGTGAGCCTTAAGTCAGTGCAGATAGTGTCAGCCCAGTAAATTCTTGCTGACTGGTGTCTACCTCTATCGCTAGTGGGAGGGGGTGTACCAAGACATTTATCCCCAGCTTCCTTTCTTTGGGAGTGCCTCCCAAGGGCCATATGGTCCCAGTCTGCTCATTTCCCTACCGTATATACCCTCCCCTTGGAAGCAGTCTGACAGCACCCTCCCCTGCCCCCCGCATTAGTTCTGTGGGGAGACAAGCCAGGCCCAGGAGGAGACAGGGGCTGGGATCTAGGGGTCCTCAGCCTCCTGCCAGAGTGGCCCCAGGGGAGAACAGTTGGTTCAACAAATATTTGCTGAGCACCCAGCCTGGGTCAGGTATTTTGCTGAGGGCTGGGGAGACAGAGATGGATCCGGTAACCCAGGGTGACCACAGATCAGCCCCATATCCGGCCCAGGGTGGGGTCTAAGAGAAGCCGGTTGGGGAGTGGCTCTGTTAGCCCCCTAACACACCCCCATTATCACCCCCACCGCTGCCCTCAAGGTTAGCTGTGGCTCAGTGTGGTCAGAACCGCTGCATCAGGACCCCCTGGGAAACACAGGCTCCTGGGCCCCACCCCGGCAAATCTGAGTCAGGAGGTCTGGAGTGAAGCCCAGTGCTCTGCATTTTCAGCAAGTTCCCCAGGGATTCTGATGCAACAGGTCACTGTGATTCCAATATGTAGCTGCCTACAAGAACCACAGCAATCTTGCTTCCCCAGACGGGTTTATGCATTTGGGGGGAAGGAGGTACACGAATAGCATACTGTTTCCTGGGCCTGGGGCTGAGCCACACCTGGCTCTAACTGACTCAATTTGCAGTCATCATTCCCCAACATTCTCCAAATGAGTACTGGTGGCACTGGGCTGGGCAAGTTGCATCATCTTCACCCCAGCCATGAAAAACTGGTGTTATCCCTATTTTATAGACCAGGAAGGGGCAAATGACTTCCCAGGGTCATAGAGCAAAGACAAAGTCAGAGTCCTGGCTCCCAAGCCGCTTACAGACTAACTAGTGCAAGCCACCAGCGGCTCTGGGCAAAATGTAATCGATTACCAGGAGACACAAATGTGAAGCAAGCGCAGATAAAGAAGTTAATGTCTACTGGGGGATGACAGGGGAGGCCCCCAAGGAGGTGGTGGCATTTGAGTTGAACCTTAGTGGATGAATTCAACTTTGACATTCAGAGAAGGAGGGGTAGGAACGCCGGGCGGAAGACACAGCGTGAGGGAAGTCTTCGAGGTGGGGAAACACACAGTAGCAACAGTGGGTGGTGTGATGAGTTGCAGTGTAGGGTGTGTGAAGGGACATGGGAGCGATGACACAGGAAAGGTCAGCCAAGGCCTCTTCGCTTGGTGGGCGCTGAGAAATGGCCCGGGAGGTCTGACTAGGGAAATAAGGCTGATCTGGCTTTAGGAAAGTAACTCTGGGGACAGATGGCTGGGTGGGGATGATTAGACCTGGGAGGGCAAGTGAGTCACTCCGCTTCTCTGGGTCAGTTTGTTCATCTCTGAAATGGAAATAGTTTTTCCTCCTTGACATCTGTCCCAGGCTTGTGAAGATGGAAGAAAGCTGAAGATAGAGAAGGGCGTTGGTGAAACCCGTGAGAACTGAGGAACCGGGGAACCAGGAGGCTGGGGGCGATGTGTACAGTGATGTAGCTTGGCTGGAGACCCAAATGGCACCAAAAAGGGACACAGGGACATTGAAAGATGATATAAAACAAGCTGAGGAGGAGGCATGTGTCATCTGAAACCAGAGAGAGTAAGACAGAGAGACAGAGAGAGAGGCAGAGAGGCATAGTTCAAAGTTCCTGGGTGGGAGTGCCATGAATACATCCTGGTCCAGAGGGGTTTCAGGGTGTCTAGTCCAATGCCCTGCCTTGGCAGGGGTGGTTCCTGCAGCATCCCCCAAGAGGACTACCTACCACTCGCCTCACCCAAGCCCTGCCCCAGCCCTTGAGTCTTAGCCATTTTTCCAATCAAGCTCCACTTGGGGCCAGCGCCTAACCCATGTTAGCACCTTTAAGCCTCGGAACTCTCGGAAGTAAGATTTTTCAATCCTGATTTTCCAAGTGAGGAAAGTGAGCCTTGAAGAGTCCACGCAACCAGCATATGGAAAAGCTGGGATTCAAACCCAGGCCAGAGACACTAACGGCTGGGCTTCTCCCGCTACACCATGCATATCTCTGACAGTGGCTCAGTTGTCCTTTACGGATCAAACATCTGGAGGTCAAAACAGTAAGAAGCTTGTTATGTGAGGGCAAGGTGTGAGGTGATGAGCTCACTGGGAAACGCTTCCTGGAGGAGTCAGTGTGACTCTGGGGGAGGGAGCCTACAGGCCAGTCTGGAGGCCTTGATCTCTCTGGGCCCAAGCTCTGGGCTTGCTCAGTTCTTTGGAAGTAGGGGAGTTGTCTTTCCAGAGAGACATGGCTCTGACCCAGGCTTGGGGGCATAAGTCCAGTCCTCTCCTCCTATGTGGATTCCTTCAGCTCTAAGGGGGTTTGGTCCTCAGGAGTCAGGAAGAGCACACACAGAGACCCTTGTTCTCAGGATAGACAGATGTCACATTCATGCCTTTCAGCCCCTTAGGCCATGACATCCTGGAGTCCAGTGTGTTGGACTAACCAGCCAGGGGTGGTTGAATCCAACAATTCATACTGCTCAGTGTTACACTGGCTGCATGGTGAAACTTCCCTAATTCGGTGGAGACCATACCTTCTTCTTTTAACATTTGCGTAACCAAAGGACCCATTCAACCACTTCCCCCAGTAAAGGGCTAGAGGTCTCAGAAGAGCATGAAATAGCCAGGTTCTCTACCCCCACAACCCTTGGTTCTTCTTTTTCTTTAACCCAGTCTTCTTACCTTTTCATCCCCGCGCAAGCTCCAAGCGAAGTACCCACGCTAATGCTCTCTCTGCCAGAGCCGTTGGCCTAGCTCAGGACCCAGCAGCTTCACTTTGTTTGATTGACAAAGATATCCCGTCTTCCAGACCCCCATTCCCCTAATCATGCTCCATTCATCTTCACCCTATTCCACCTGGGACCAGAATTCTCCTTGCTTTTGCTTTTGATGTTTATTTAATTTTGTTTTTAAATCAAAGTTACCCATGAATATAATACGAAGAGTCAAAGAGTTCCACAGTTAGCCGTGGACAAGTGCAACCCTGATCCAAATCCAAGTGTAGCCACTTTCAACTCTTGGAACTGATTCTTTGAAAGATGCACTTTCACATCTCTCAATAACACCTCCTTCTTGGTCTTGGCAGCTGTAAGAATCAGTTATTAATTTCCTGCCCTGGGAGATGACTTCTTTCACCTCTGGTGTGCATCACCTCTACTCCCTTCCCTCTATCTTCCCAATAGAGTACTATATAGTAATTTTGGTTATATCATTATTCATAGTTGATGTTTTATAACTATGGAAACACCGTGGCAAGCCGAGCCACATAGCGGGCTAGGATTATTTTCTTCCACCTTTCCTTTAAATCTGGGTAGTAACCAGTTCATGGCCAGCAGCAGGCACCACAGCCTCTAATATTTGGCTCAACTCGCCCCAGCCAAGGACATCATCACACCGAACCCTCAGCTTCTTCTTGTGAAGCTTCTTCCGTCAGGCTAATGGCGACTTTACTAGGAAGACATTGCCCCCGCCCCCCAAAAAAACCCAAACAAGCAAACAAAAAAAACTCGTGTCTATTTGCTTTACGTGTCACGAAAACGCCACAGAATGGTGGCTTTGAGGTGGATTCCAGAGTCAGAGTGCATGGGTTTGAATTCAGCACCTTCCCTCTGTGGCTGTGAGAACTGCGGTTAAGTTACATATCCCCTCTGACCTTCAGTTTCTTTACTTGGAAAATGGAATTAAAGGATGGATCCGCCTAGGACTCCGACTGGGATAAACTGAGATGATACATGCAATGTACTTAGCACGTGGAAAGCGCAACAAATGGTGAGCGCTATTACTACTGGGTCCTCAGTAGGGGCCCCGTTAGTGGGTCTCCCAGAATGAAGAAAGCGCGTGCTTCAAAATGTCCGGGACTGACAGAGCGGTTAATGGTCAGGCCTCCGTCTCCTGAGGGGTCAGCACTCCTGCACCGTCTTCTCCGACGAGCACCGTCGCTGTGCGCTGTGTGGAGCCTTCGCCAGGCGCTGGAGGATCGGGGTGTGGGCTGGTAGGATCCCTGGTCACCAGGGAAATGGAAGGGTCTTTCCCCTCCCTCCCGTTTTCATGACCCCCACCCCTCACCGACTTCACTTGCCCAGGTTATTGCTGGGACATCACCCTGCGACATGGACCTTGTCATGTTGGTCTCACTTTCTCTGGTTGCTCCCAGGAAAGGGTTGACCTTCTCCAGTTTCTTTCCTGTTTTTTGGTATGTGTGTGTTAAATCAGACCTAATATGTGCCAATTTTAAGAAATTCATACAGCGCACTGCAGAAATGTATGAAGAAAAGTTAAAAAATCTCTTTTCCACCCCAGAGGTAACTGCTGTTAACGGTTTGCTGTGCACCCCTAGGATTTTCGTTTCTATGCTTTGAAATGCGTGTGTCTGCATGTGCACGTGTAGAATAGGTTCATGTACTATATTCAGTTATACATTACAAGGCATGTGTTGTAATAAACTGAGATGACACCATACATTCAATTCTGCTATTTGCTTTTCACACGCTGATGTACCATGAAACGCTTTCCAGGTTGATCCAATGCTTTTAGCAGCATGCTGTGTATGTTTTTTGGGGGTCGCTTCCCATTTTTACCAAGACAAGCAGTTTTGTGATGAGGGTGCTCTCGGGGTATATCTTGGCGTATTTGTGCTAGTATTTTTAGAGCAGAGTCCTACAGAGTAAAGATGGAAGCCGTTCAAGAGTTACTCATCGGCAGTCTCTCTGGTCCCTTCACCCCTGGAAGATGACTTCCTCCAGCTTCCGTACCCTCCCCTCTAACCACAACCTCTCTCCACCAACCCACCGCTCCTCCCAGAAGATGTGTAGTCCGGGCCAGGGGGAGGCAACTGGATCGTCTCCTGGGTGTGGCTGGAATCACAGAAACCTTAATTGCTATCAGTTCTTGTGGAAAACAAAAGGACTTCTGCCATTTGGGATTTAGGGATCACATATTTGTTCCAGCCCTTGTCAAAATTAATATCATGCCTTCACCTCGAAGGACACAAAACTGCCTGCAGATCAGGAATAACTACTTTTCCTGCCTTTGGCCTTTCCATAGAGCTCCCAGATTCATAGAATGAAGAAGCCAAAGCCCGGGGAGGAAGTGACCTACCTCAGGCCTGCCGCTGGCCGCTGGGTCAGATCTGGGTCTCTGGCCACAGAGGAGGTGGGGGAGAGTGGAGGTGGATGGAGTGGCAGAGGTGGAGGAGAGGAGCTATGTGCTGGGCCGTTTGACCAAGTTATCCCATTCAGTCCCAAGCGCCATGCCATGAGATAAAGGTGGTATCCTTCCCATTTCCCAGGTGAGGAAACTGAGGCAGACCTCCCTTGTCCTTCCTTTTCCCTTGACTCCTAAGTCTGAGATCTGGGTTACAGCCCTCAGGGGTTCCTGACACCCCAAAAGCAGTTCCAGGGAAGACACTGACTCTACGCCCTGGAGGGTCCAAACCTAACATGTCCCGGCCAGGTTGCTGGGAGCATCGCCTCCCCTAAGCACCCCTTCACACAGCCAGTGAGGCTCTTAGGCAGCCTGACTGGCTCCCAGCCCCCACAGGATCAGAACATGAGGGTTCCCAGCCTCCCTGTCCCTTGGGGGCACCCCTGGAGACCTCTCAAAGATCATGTCACAGAGTAGGACCCAAGGGAGGGTCCCCCTCCCTTGGCCAGCAGGTCGGCTTCTACCTTCTCAAGTAGCCTGCCTGAAGGGCGGGGGCTAAGGGAACAACCACCTGGGCCGATCAGCCGGCCTCTGGGGACCCCAGAAGCTGGGGACTCCGTGGGCAGGGCCTGCCTCCCCGGGACTCCAATATACTGCTAAAACAGCAGCAGAACCCTCTCCACAGGCACAGTTCTAGCCGGGGAAGGAGGACGCCGGTCTTCGGGGAGAGGCCCCATTTGCCAAGGCTGGCTCAGAGGGGCAAGTGAGGCGAGCTGCGGGGAGCTTCTGCTGCCGTGGCGTTTGGAACCCTTGTCAGGAAATGTGGTCTCCTCCTGAGGCCCCTCCCCTTCCTATTTAATGGTCTCGCTCCCCAACCAATTCAAGAAAGGTAGGGATCTCCTTTGCTCACAATTTTCTTCCAGCGTCTGGCACATTGGAGATGATCAATAAACATTCATGGAATAAGTGGACATAATAAGTACCAGTTTACCAATTGCTTACGTGGGCCCAGCATAATGCCAGGTATGGGGGGCACTCAGTGGAATAAGAAGATGAGCTCAGGTTCTCAAATGTTGCGGGTGGAGCCACACCAGGGATGAGGATAGGGGTTTGGGTAGCGCTAGAATGTCATTTCAAAGGGCTAGAAGAGTGTGGGTTTCCAGGTCTTTTTGTGATATGAGTAAGTCATTGCCTGATTGTCTTCTCTACTCTTCCTGTTAAACACAGACCCCTGGAGAGAGGGGCCTTTGCTTCTATTTCTGTCTGCTGCTTCCCTTACTCCTCCACCAGCTCCCCTCTCCCCGCTTAGCCTGGAGCTGAGGTCTTCAGACAGTGTGTTAAAAGAATGGATGGATGGGTAGCTGGATGGATGGTTGGATCATAGAGCTAAAAAGCCAGCAGGGACTCAGAGATCCCTTATCCACACTCTGATTTTTAAAATGAGGGACTGAAGTCTCGAGAGGTAGAGTACATCTTTTATCACTTATTCTCTTTGAGAACTTCTATTGATTTCTCTCCTCAGCCTATAAACATGTTGAAATACCCGGCAACCCAAACAAAACAAAATACCTCTTTCCTTCTTCCCTACAGCCACTCCTCTGAGCCAGGACGTCCTCTTTTCCTTCACTGCCAAACTTCTTGAAAGACTTGTAAACGTGTCCCTGGACTTCCTCCCCTCCCCCCACCCCTTGACCTCTCGGCCTCTGCCTTCCACCCACATTGCCATGGCAACTGCTCTGAAGTTGCCACTCACCAGGGACCTTCTGAGCCCTGAGCCCGGCCTGGGCTCCAGGCCAAGCTTGGCACAGTCACCAAGTCTTCCTTCTGAAACCCCTACGCCCTGCTCTGCCCCAGCGCCATTCTCTCTTTTGTCCGCCACAGAGCGAGCCTCAGCCCTTTCTTTGCGCTCATTCTCCAGTCGCTCAGCAATGATTGGATGCTTCCTGGGTGCTAGGCACCAGGCTAGGCTCTCAGCTCTGTCACCTTCTGTGCTCCTCCTGTTGGCCCTCTGACTTGGGTGTGTTAGTTTCACCTGCATTTTGCAGATGGTGAAGCCTAGACCCGGCAGGGATAATTCAGTCGCCCAATGCCACACACGTGGTAACTGGTGTCTTTGGGACTCAACCAAGGTCCTACTATTTCCGGGTTTATGCTTAGTCAGCCCCTTTCTTCTGTCTCGTTCACACTCGGGCCTCACCTCTCCTCGTATGACTCCCAGATTAATATTTTCAGAGGTGACCTTCCTTGGAACTCCAGACCTAAGACTCTTCCAAAGGCCTGGTGAGATGGTTTTTTCTTAGATATTCCCCTGAAATCTCAAAGACAGATTCCTCAGATCTCTTGCTGGGGTAATCTTACCAGCCCTGTGCTCAGATACCTGCACTGGCTCCCCTGCCCACTGACCTGTGGGCGGCTTCTCCCAGCTACTGTCAGGGTCGCCTGCTCTCTGACCCCCACCCTGCCCCCGCACCACCCTCACCCCCTTCTACCACGCTCTCCTCTCGTCTCCTTTGGCCTCCAACTCTCTGTTTTCCGAAAGAGTCTAATGGCCTCTGCAGTGCCCCCTCTGCTCAGATGGGACCTTCACTGCATGTCCTCCCTTCAGGCCCCCCTTGACCGCCAGCAATCCTCGTTACCTAGAAAATAGACTCGCAGAAAATGTACCAAGCATCGATAGTGCTTTCCTCCAGGTGACTGGGATCCAGGTGACTGTTATTTGCCCATCTGTTTGGTGTTTTCCAAATTTCCTATAGTGAGTACATTTACTTTATAATCAGTAAAGAACTTGTTCAAATAATTTCAATAAAGAGTCTTATTCATCCACCCTTCCCGCTTCCCTTTAAAGCTGTTCTGTGCCATTGTTCACCTGAGGGCTCCCCAAAGGTCATGGGTGGGGCTGCCTTCCCCTCTTGAGAGCCAGGAGTTTTCTCAGACATTGCAAACCCCCTTGTCCCCTTCCCAGTGCCCTGGGTATACCAGGCACCCCAGAAATGCAAGAGGAGCAAGTTAAAACAGAGACATTCATAAGAGTGTTCGTTGAAGAAGGAAAAGACTGGAGACCAATTGAATGTCCATCGACAGGGACTTGGTTTATAGTTCATGGTGGGCCTGGGGCTTGCCTAGAAAGAAGGACATAGGTCCCAGCTGCCAACATAAACCAATTTCCAAAATATGTCATTAAATGAAAAAGAAGAGTTCCAGAAAAATATGTGTACTTTGTTACATTTACATAAAACATAAAAGGGTAGACTCATGCGCACATATAGGTACTTATATATGCATAGAATATCTTTGGAAGAATATTCCCCCAAACTGGTAACAACAGTTGCTTGTAGGAGGGGATGTGGGGGCAGGGGAGCTGGGTAAAAGAGATCAGAGGAGGCATAAGTGTTATTTCTATACCTTTAAAAAAGAAAAAAACAACAAAACAAAATGAAAGTAACTATCTGGGCGCCCACAGCTATAAATTAAGTGGGAGGACCCTCAGGTACTCTTTACCCCCTT
>PVJD01001880.1:0-232847 GCA_004026545.1 Mormoops blainvillei | reverse complement strand
GCATCGGGAGAACAGCACATGTGAAAATGTCACATATACATGTGCCCCTGCGAGGGGCTGCTGAGTCTGAGGTAGTTCAACACGTTGGTTCCGAGGAAGAGTTGGACACCCAGTGAGTAAGATGCACCAGAAAATGTGTTCTCTAAAGAGAGGTTAGAACTCCACTTCCAAAGGCTGGGAAGCAAGGAGGAGTGCACACTGGGTGCTGGGCAGAGAAGATGGTCGGGGTGGGATAGGGTGACCAGGCTGTACCAGTTTGTCTGGGACTTTCTGATCATAGCACTGAAAGTCCTGAGTTCCAGAAACTGATCAGCCCTGGGCAAACCAGGGCCATTGGTCAGTATAATGAAGAGAATCAGGCGTGTGTGCTTTCCTAAAGCCAGAGGAAGCAAAGTTCCACAGAGAGAGAATAATCTGCAGCATCAAATGCAAGACAGACAAAAACCTGAGAAGTGCCCATTGGACTGGCAATTAGCGAGTCACTGGGGACAGATTACAGGAAGGCATGATGCCGTGATGTAGGTTCTGGACTTGACTTGACCAGCCATGGGAAGTCATTGAAGTCACTCTTTTCAGCAGGGGAGTGACCAGATAAAAGTCATCTCTTAACAACCTGATTTGTCACAGGACTTTTTAGAGTCCCGCCCGCCCTGCAAAGTGACTGAATTCAAACTCGAGCACACGCCCCCTGAAATGCAGCTTGTGCAGCCCTCCGGTTCAGCGTCCCTTACCTCTGGGGCAAACAGCTAATGAGGCTCAAAGCCCTAATCTCTGGTGTTTCTTCATAATGATTCTGATGTTACCAGGATGGTCAAATGACTGACTTACCCATTGATTATGGGAGCCTCAGATGTGAATGATGGATTGGGTCACCTGAGTGGCTACTTGTGGTAAGTCTGATTTTGTTCAGATGAGTGACTTCAGGCAACCTCTCCTCCCCTTCCTCCATGACCCTCAGTTTCAGGCTCCCTGTATCTCTCTGTCTCATGAAATCCTTACCTCCTCCCTCCCTCCCACCCTCCCTCTCCTTCCCTCCCTCCCTCCTTCCCTTCCTTCCTTCCTCCCTCTCTCCCTTTTTTATTTCCTTTTTTTTCATCCCTCAGTTATCTCTTCCTTCTTACTTTCTCCTTTTTCTCACTTGCCTTCCTTATCTTTCTCTTTTTCTTCTTCTGGCTTATTTCTTAAGGTCCATTTTCATTTAGTTGAGTCTTGGCAGGAAGGGGGCAGAGAAAGCATTAAGCTTCTTTCTTGTAAAGTGTGGGCTAGAATCCAAAAGTCCTCTTAGCACATCCCAGGGTCACAGAATCATATCTACTCTGCTTTTGGCCCAGAATGTCACTGTACCCAAATCAATGGAAAGCAATGTGTCCCTTTAACTAGCCTCCTTGAGATAAGGCAGCTGGGACGGGCCATACTGAAGAAGATAGGGAATGCAACCACTTTCTAACTGGATAATTTTTTCCAAGATGCAGGAAACTGTATCCCATAGCTTTAGTTTCAGAGGACCCTCTATTGTAGGAGACTTAAGGACTCTATTTCAGGCGAGCAAAACAGATGCATATGGAAGATGGGCTGGCTGCCTTAAGTTACTATGTGAAGGGTTGAACCAAAGCCAGCATGGATTATTTTAAAAGCACAGATATATTTATAAAGTCAAATCAGTCTGGATCTTATTAAACTTGACACTCTCCATGTGTGTGTGAGTAGGCAGTGTATGTGAATATATGTCTAGATGTTTTTATCCTCCTAAAATTCTGTGAAGTCATCCCTCAATGAATGCCTGAGATCAACTTCTGTCCTTATATCTCCCTCTTCAGAAACCACAGTGCTAACAAAGCTCAGACAAACTGTTTCTCCTTAGAAGTCTCAGTGGATGTCTCGGGGTGTATTTGTGTAGAAAATGCAGGTTTCCCAGTGTGTTTCTTGTGAGATCAGAGATAAGAAACTGAAACAAAAATTTGATTTGGTTTTCAACACACATTGTGCTGCAATGGCAATAAGCCACACATGCTGTCATTTATACGGAGTAATGCTGTCTGGATTGCTTTTATAGCATCACTTTCCCTCTGCTCACCACATAGACACCCTCCTAATGTATTCGTCTGTGTGTCTATACATGTCTACAAACTATAAAATTATAAGTGTATATATATACTTATACATACACACATACATACACATGAAGTCTGTCTGGAAAAAGTCCAACCATTGTTAATATAATGAGAACGGTTTGCAGGACATCGGTGTAACCTGGTAGCCAAGGAGAGTGGACTGGAATGTGCATGTGTGAACAATGAGGACTTCATTTTACTAGTCAGTGGGGGCAGTAGACGCTGTTCAGTGAGCATGTGTACTGTGTGGCCGTTGCATTCAAAATAACTGAGCTAGTAGAGCAACAAATCTGAATCAAATTTTGTGTTAAACTTGAACATTCCTCCACAGAAACTATTCAAATGATGCAGAAGGCCACGGCTGTGGGTAACTGGTGATTGACAGCTTCATCATGGTAACACACGCACTTATGTATCTCATCTCATGCAGAGTTTTTGGTGAAACATCAAATCACCCAGGTAACTCAGCCCCTCTACAGCCCAGATTTGGTGCCCTGTGACTTCTGGCTTTTCCAAAAACTAAAATAATCTTTGAAAGGGACGAGATTTCAGACCATCAATAAGATTCAGGAAAATACGACAAGGCAGCTGATGGCAATTGGGAGAACTGTGTGAAGTCCCAAGATGCCTACTTTGAAGAGGACTGAGGCATCATTGTCCTAGGTACAATGTTTCTTGTATCTTGTATCTTCTTAAAAATGTCTCTATTTTTCATATTACATGGTTGGATATATTCTAGACAGACCTCGTGTGTGTGTGTGTGTGTTGTGTGTGTGTGTGTGTGAGAGAGAAAGAGGAAGTATATATATATATATACTTACTCTTTGGAGGAAATGTATTTTAAGCACAGTGTCCTATATAATCAGACTGATTTGGGTTTCCTTTTTTGCTCATATAATTTTTTCCTCTATACATGTGTGTCTCTTCTTCCAAGGAAAAGCATTTTTCACATCAGTAAATCCCATCTCACAGATTTTACTTGCCTTGTCTTAATTGTATACATCTCTTTGGTGTGTCATCACAACTGAGACTCCTTTATCTTAACAAGGCCTTCACTGCAGCTTTTAGAAATATGGTAATATTTAACCTGCCTCCTTCCAACTCAAATCTGGTTACCATTTTCTCTTTCTGCCTCTCTGCCTTGCTTCTGTGTACCCCTGAGATTCATGGCTTACTCTGGGTTCCTTTTTGCTTATAGTCATTTCCCTAGAGACTCTTCCCTTCTGAGAACGTCGGCCAAAGACACCATGACAATGATTCTCAGATCCCCATTTTAACCTTAAATCTAACCCTTTGCCTGTCATTTACTTCCACATTTACAGCTATTGTATATACACAATTTTTTTTTACTGAAATATGCCCAAAATTTACTGTCTAAAATCAAGCCTAGTATTGTGTTTCCTTTCAAAGGATGATTTTTCATCCTTTATTTCTCACATCCTAAATTTATCAAAACCATGGCGTCACCATTTTATTTCTCTCTCGGCATTTCTCATCAGTCTCTGAGGACTGACAGTCTTGCTCCAAAGACTCAGAGCTCCTGTCGCCCACCAATCCCTCAGCCAACACAGCCTTATCAATACGTCCCTAGATTTTTGCAACAGATTCCGTTTTTTCCTCTGCACAGTTGTCTCTCATTTTCCACTCCAATTTCTATATGATTGAGACAAACTCTGCAAAATATTATTTCAGCATCTGAATCCTCACTGAAGAGCCCCCAGCATCCTCATCACCAATTCGGCCACATCCGAATTTAAAACTCTCTTTTCTAGACCCAATTTAACCCTTTATCTCTCCAGTCATACTTATCTCCACACATTGCCTGGCCACTCACCAGACTTTCCATTTCCCAGGAACCCACCGATGCTGTTCCTCTCACTTGAATGCTTTTCTCTCACTCTCCACCAATCCAAATCCCCTCCTTCCTTATGGGTCTAATTCAAACCTCATTGACTAAGTGAAGTTTTTCCAGATCGCTTCGCTCCCTCCGGTGTTCTCTAAGCTGGGGTTCTCTCAGCACATTTATCGAGACACTTACTCATATGTTTATGCGTATGTTTTTTGTTATATATATTCCAGTTGTCTCATATAGAATTTCCCTAAGTACATGTTAAACAACTTAATAAACCAGACCTTGTTTGAATCAAGTGTAATACCTTAAAAATAAGAGACACAAAAATGAATGGTTATTGAACAGATTAATCACATTTGGAAGAGGGTTCTGTGTTAATGTCTGCAAGTAACGAAAACTTAATTCAAACTGACTGGTCAAGACGGCATTTACTGACTCCTACCTGGAAGCTCCGAAGATAAAATTCGCCCCTGACTTGGGTGAGCTAGGGGCTCTTCAGGACTAGGTTTCCCACTTTCCCACTTGGCTCTGTTCTCCTTCGTGTTGGCTTTACTCTCATGCAAGACCTCTCTGTGAGGTCTCTCTGAACTTATCAGAAAGAGAAATTCTCTTTCAAGTGATTACCCTGGAATTTATTTTTATTGAACTAACCTAGTTATTTGCCAGTCCTTAAACTATCCATCATGGCCTACAAAATGGGGATGGTGTTGATGGGCCGGAGCGGGTTCCTACATCCATCCCTGAGCCTGTCCATAAGGTAAGGGCTTTGATGTCCTGTCCAAGCAGGCCTGGGTCATTTGCGTACTCCTGATGCCACCACTCAAATGGCAGGAACTAAGGCTGAAGAAGGGGTTTTTTCTCTGTGTAAATTATGGTTTTATTATCAGAAGAAAGGAGAATAGATGCTGGACAGTAAAAACAACAAATTTCCATGATAGGATGTAAGCCCCCGTTTATCACTAAATGATAAGGCTGAGTGCTCTGAAAAGAATGAAGTGAGTTGAAGGGTGGACAGTTGAAGATGAAATGTTGGTTGGGAAGTGGTTTTGCCTTTTCTCCTGAAATGAAAGAAGATACTACCTCTGGGCAGAACACCATTCTTTGAATGTGCTCTGCTTCCCTATCTGATCTGCTTTCATTCATCGTCCACGGTAAAAAGAAACCAATTCAGGGAGATATTAAGATGTAGTCAAATTTTTTCATAACCTCAGAATTAGAAAGAAAACCCAAAATAAGTTGAAAGGCAGATCATACTGTGGGATTTCATGTAAGAGAGAAAGGGTCCCTTTTTTTAAGATTTAAAAAAAGATTGAAGTGAATTAGATTTGTAAAATGAAATGAGATTAGCTTTAACACTGTAATTAATATTTATTAAGTTTTAAATGCAACAGACATCACTGAGGTGAAAGGTTGATTACTGGTTCAAAATTCCTTACATAAATCTTGACCTTTCCCTGCTGGGACCCTTTCCAGCTTTCCGAACAGAGGATAGTGCTATATAATTCTCACGCCCATGAGGTAAAGGAATTGGATTTGAAAGAAAAAAAGAAAACTATGCCTTTTTCTTCTTCTCCTTAATAGAATGAACAAATGCATTGATCTATTCTTCTTGCCAAGCCCTGTAAGTCTCTTCTTGGTCTGTTTCTGTATCATACAAATTCTAGGGAGCTTGGCAGGGGGCAAAATGCCTGGGTTCCCTATTGAGTCACCAAATTGGCCCATTAACCACAGTTCAGTTTTCTTTTCTCCAGTTGTTGGTGTCCTTCGCTCTCTAAGCGAAAGCTAATATCGTTCCTTCACACGGGTCTCCTTAATGACACTGGGAAGCAGAGTGGTGGCTTCTTATATTGGAGCAATTTGTTCAAGGCCCGAAGGAACTCTGCAACAACTCCATCAAGCCAGCGCCTTCTTCCCCAGCCAAAGTGCAGGCAGTGAGGCTCGGATTGGCTGCCCAAGTTAGCCATGTAGTTAGCCTGTCTTTAAAATACTGATGATTAAAAAATCATAAGGAAATAACTTTCCAAGGGGTCCAGTGGGAGAGAAAGCATCAGCAAACACAGGTAAAAGGAGAGAAGAGTTTTTCTCCGATTTTGACAACTTATCTCCAAAATGAAATATTATAGCCATAGAGCAGCGGTTCTCCAGGAAAGAGAAACAGAATTATTTCTGTATTCTGAGCAACAATCCTATCTCTGAACTGACAGGCACCTGACTTAAGAAAAGGGCACCCCTCTGTTGTGTTTTGTTTTGTTTCCCCTGTGTTAACTAAAGACTTAAATAGCCCCAGAATCATCTCAGCTAGAGGCGGAAATGTTTGATTCCATCGACTGACATTTGTTGTCATCATTCAGTGTCAGTAGTTAGACTTGCAAGTGATGATGCACCATTCATTTCTGGGCCTGGTGCTCAGTGCCGGGGCCCACAGTGTTCTCCAGAGCTCCACCTGTGCCCGGCCAAGATTTGTCCCCTGCTGTGTCAGGCTACCCCACTCTGAATATCACTGCATAGTCTGGGACCTGGGATCTGGGACTCTTGGCCCACGACTTCTAGATCCGATGCTTCTTCTCTCACTCTATCTTTGGTTCCTTTGGGGGATTTCACTCTTGGGTACCATCCTCAGTTCTTCCTCAGTTCCAGCCATCAGCAATCCTTACCCTATGCTGATGTCTTACCTTCCCACCTATGATTAGAGCCGTGAGCACTCTTCTGGACCCAAGAGACTCTTATGAACAGAAGTGAGCTCTGTGGCCCCCATGCTTTGTAATGCTGGAATATTAACGTTTCCTCACTGGTTAACTCTTTACCTCATAGGATTGGTATGAGAATTATGAGAATGGAAATATGTAAAGTGTTCATAACAGTGTAGGGCAAATAGTGAACACCCAATAAATCTTAAGTATTTTTGCTATCATCACTTCATTATCTCACCTTGAGCTCTCCTTGATGTTCCTCTCTATTAGCTGTTAGAGACAAACTAATTCTGGGTTTTGTTTTTGTTTGTTTGTTTGTTTTTAATTTAAAAACCAAAGTTCATCACTTCTGGAAGGATACCACAGCAGGCCAGCTGGCAAACGAACTAGGAGATTTCTCTCAGCCAAAAAGTCCCTATCACATTTTTGCCATGGCTGTAGACATAGGTTGTTTTTTTCAACAAAAATCAAGTTTATTTTCATCCCCAAGGTATGTCCACAATCTTCCTTTCTTCTCCCTGCCAATAATTCAGCTCCAACCAAAACAGGAAAATAAAAGGCTCCATTTGGCAAGTGTCTCTCTGGAGCCAGCTTTGAATAAAGAAGGCAGAGGGAAGCGGCTTCTATCACTTAGTTGGCAGTGTGGGTGCCCTCCTGAGGCTGGTCACTGCATCCAGGGCTGGGAGAGCAACAAGCTTCTCTTCCCCCACCCTCTTTGATCTTTCTCTCAGCTACCCCTCCCTCTCTACCCCATCCTTCCACAGCCTAACACCCAACAAAATGTGATCATTTGCATGAAATCAATACCATGACCCATGCACAAAAGCCCAGAGAAGTCTGCTATGCAATTGTGTGAGTAATTTTTCATGAACCAGACTCCTAAGTACTTGCCAACAAGCTAAATTATCCTCTTGTTAAGTGTTGTATATTTTTCTTCCCTCTTTCTTCTTTTCCATGTACTTCTTAACATGGATAAGCTTCTCTTAGCTGAAGGGAGCATTTGCATTTTTCTGTAGTTCTCTGTGCGGCAAGCACATCAAAGGACCTAACTCCCTCTGCTTTTTTATTTTCCCTTCTCAGTACCTGAACTGTCTTTAGCCCAAACTCTGAGTGAAAAGATGGGACCATTTTAGAGGGGAGAAAGGAAAGTGAATGTTTAAGGATCTGGATCTTAGATCTAATACCAAAGTCACATGAAAGCTAGGTTTAACTTCTTCTTATTCAATCAATTAATCAATTAACCGCTAAGTGGAGGGCGACACTGGATTTCTAGCCTTATACTAAGTACTTTGGCAACTCTAAGACTAAAAAGAATTTCTTTAAAAAGGAGACCTGTCTATTAGTACAGACGAGTGAGAGTGCTTTGTGAACACTGGCGTCACTAGGATAACTGTAAAATTGGTACGGGGCAGCAGAACTGCAGCTAAGGGTTGGGGAGAGGCCCTGAGGGCCAGACAAGGTAAGAACAGATTCACGGAGGAGGAGCGGGGAGATAGGGATCTGGAAACTGCATAGAATGTGGGTAGCAGTAGGCAAGGAAAGTCATCCCAAGCAAAGAGCAGATTCATTATTTATTAATGCTGCTTGTGATAATTAGACAGTGAGGATGGGTTTCAAGTGGCCTGGCCCTTCCCTTCCTGTACCACGTGCACTGTGGCACTCTTTCAACCACAAAGGCTTCACATACTCCCAGGCTCCAGGTAAGTCAGGCTCCGTGGCCAGAGGGGGAATGTGCTAGAGAGGGCTGAAGAGAGAATTCGGCGGGGAGTGGGTTTCCCCTTGGTTAGGTAGCGCAAATTTTATGATGATACAGCAGACTTTTAGCGAGATAAAGTGGCATTTCTTGGTCTCCGTTGTTGTATAATACAAAAGCATACCAACTGCACACTCACACGCACAGGCACTGTTGTAATTGGAATTATGATGTACATACTGTTTTTCAGTTTTATTCCTTTAATAAAGCATGAGCTTCGAGGATATGCTGATAATTAAATATTATTTTAAAATATAATTTAATGGCTGAATGAGCTATCAGATTGCTTTGCCACAATATATTCAAACACTCCCCTATTATTGCCTGTTTATATTATTTCCATTTTTTCTCTATTACAAATGGTACTGTGATAAATACCCTTTAATATTAATCTTTGATAACATTTCAATGATTTTTAAGATATATTTCTAGAAGTAATATTATTGAATCACCAAGTGTGAATAGTTTAAAACTCTTTATAAATAGTTCTAAATTGCTTTCCAGAAACACAGTGCCCGTTCTTATTTTTAGAAGCAGTGCAAAAAAAAATGTATTGGTTTCACTAAAACCATCTCAAACATGGACTACTACACACACTTCTTTTTTCCATTTAAAATCTTAAACAAGTTCCTACATACAATAGACTATATTCTACTTTGCGGTTATCAAATACTCATACAATTTTAAAGTAACTTATGAAATTTTAAAGCATAAAGATACAAGTTAAAACGTGCCACCCAGGTAAACAGACGGAATATACACAAGAGTGTTGAAGCTTCCTATGTATTTCTCCCCCATGTACCTCATGGCCTCCCAACTTCCAAGAATTCAACATGACGTTGAATGTTTGGTCAGCTCTCTCCTCTATCGTTTGGCCATGTATGTACATAACCTAAACAATCTTCAGTGTAATTAAGCCTGGTTTTGAACTTTATAAATGTGACGCTGTATGTATTTTCAGCCACTTGCTTTTTTTACCCATTTATTTCACTGCTACATAGTATTTTTTGTATGAATGTATAATGGTTTGTCCTCTTCCCTGTTGATGCATATTTGTGTGTTTCTAGTTTGGGTCTATTCTGGGACAGTTGCTGCTGTGAACTCTTCTCTGTGCCTCCTGCTTCCAACACCAAGGGGTGTTTCCCCCAGGCAGTTATTTACAAACTGGAAAATGCGTGGCTCTGGGGAAACATGAAGCTTCAAGAGGCACATGGGCATAGAGGGTGTTCATGGAATCAGTTTGCAAGTCAGCAATTTCTGTTCATAACATTTTCCTTAAACCAATCCTTTCTAGCCTTTCATATTTAATAGCTCTTTTCACACTCTACAAAAGGAAAGCATACCTCTCACTCATCCAGATTCTTATGCTGGTGCATTAAATTAATACAAAAAACTCCAGAATGACAGACAAAGGGACATTTTAAAATTTTATGGTGATGTTGAGGAAGCGAATGAGTTTAATGAATGGATAACAAATCATTTTGCAAGTCAGATGCATTCCAATTCTTTGTTGTCTAAAACAACAAGTTTTCAGCTGGTAGATTATTAAGAATAGTTTCCAATGATAAAATCATCAATCATAAAACACTAGGTGATGTTTGGCATATAGTTGGATGTGCATTCAGAGAACTGAGTCACATTGCAAATAAACTCCTTCTATTCCTCTGTTTATTTACAGGAACAAGGGTTCATAGCACTTGTATCTGTAAAAACAATGAATAGGAATAAAATTGAGGCTATATTCTGTCTCATTTAAGCTGTAAATAATATTTATCCTTAGATATGTAAAACTGATTGAAAAAACACTAAACATTTCAATAAAATATACATTTCCAATAAAATTTTAGTTTCATAATTAGTAATTATCTAGCAAAATCTGTGATTTATCCATATTGCTTTAATCAATTGTTTATTACTCCTAGCTATAATAACTCATTTCAGAAGAAATTTTTGATACTTAGAACCCTATGGTCATATAGAAAATCTTTGAAAAATTCAATATATGCATGTATTTCTGCTCTAAAGATGTATGAGAGGGTAATCAATTAAAGCACTTCAAGCATAAAACTATATTGAATTTGGATAAGGTTATTTAGGGAGACATGGAATAAAAAATATAGGTCTAAGGACAAAAGAAGTGATTAAAATCCTAAACCATTAAAGAAGAACTTGATCATATCTTTTTAAATTTAAAGTCAATACACTGAGAATTATATTTGTTGCCACTGAAAAGCTTAGATGATAATTTAAAATTCGCTTTTCAGAATTCTTTTAGGTGTGCAGATGAAAACATTTGACAACCTCTGGTTGAGGGCATACACCCTAATGTGGGATTGCTGTATCAAATGCTGTGTATGTATCCAGTATTTCTAGAAAATATTACCTTGTTTTTAAGTTGTCTGGCCCTATCAGAGCTACCGAGCTCCTAATTGCTAAACACCCTCCCAGACACTGAGGGTTGCTGGAGTTTCCATTTTTGCCAAGCTACTGGGTGTAAAAACGGCATTTCATTGTGGCTTTAATTTGCATTTTCCTCGATTTAATGAGGTTGAACATATTTTCATGTTTATTGGCGTTCATGTTACTATTATTTATTTTTAAGCTTTGCTAATTCGATTTACAAAAAGTGATGCTTCATTTGCATTTCTTTGATAACTAACAGGGTTAATAGTTTTTCATATGCTTATTAGCCATTTTTATTTTTTATGTGAATTGTCCATTCATATTCTGCCTATTTTTCTACTAGGATTTTTAGGGGCTTTCTTATTAATTCAAATGAGTTCTATTAAGGCTTAAGCTCTTGACTTGTCATACTTTTTGTGTTTCAATCTTGAGATAAATTGTACTTTTTTATGATACTATACTTTCTTAATATACTTATGAATGTGATTTGCTGATCTTTTGTTTTAGATTCCTACATCAATATTTATAACTCAGATTGTCCTGCCAGTATTCTGCTCTATTTCATTTTGTGAGGGTGGCAGTCGAGTTTCAGAATCATGGTAATGCTTGCTTCTTAAAATGAATTCAGATTTCTATGTTTTTCTAGACAGACTAATCAATTACACACTATGGAAATTGTTGCTTGAAAAATTTACAGAAGACAACTATAAAATAATGTACAACTGAGTTTTTTGAAGGGTGAAGAATTCCTAAAGTGAGTTATTAGGTTTTATTTTTCTTTTTACTTTAACCCAAATTTGGTGTATGTACTTTCTCCAGCAAAGCATCAGTTTCATTAAGAACTTCAAATTTATTACCATTAACAAGTATAGTTTTGTTTATGGATTTTAAAATGTCCTCTGCACTGATCTAATATCCCTCTTCTCATTGCAAATTTTATTTTTTATTTCTTACTTATAAATGTAAAAAAAATTAAATTAATTTTTCTTAAAAGACTATCTCTTGAATATATTTTTATGGATTTTTTCTTTATTTTTCATTTCTCCTTTGAAATGGGCTTGTTTCTAATCCGTTGAATTGACTGCTTAATTTGTTTATTCTTTTCTATTAACTTTCTATTTAATAATGAAAACATTTAAAGATACTTTTTATCTTATTATTCCAGTAGCTATTTTCAAAAGTCAACTAGTTACTGTCTGTGTCTTCCTCTTGTTATTAATCCTCCAAAGATGCAACTCTTATTCTTCCTCTCTTTAAAATATATTTAAGGGTACCCCAAAAAGGTATTAAAATAAATTTTAAGTCTTACCTTCCATTCAAGGTCCTCCACACTCTGGCCATAATATCTATTTCTAAAGTCAACCTCTAGTACATCCTATGTCTACATCCTATTCTAGAGACAAACTACCTGGGCACTAATATGTCCAAATGTTCAAACCATCACGCATTGCCTATGTTTTTCCTTCTACTAGGAATGGCCTTTTTCCGAGCCCTCATTCCCTGAAATTATTACCACCTTTTAAAATTTTATTCAACCCCAAGCTGGTTGTGGCTTCCTGGGTCCCTGGAGTCATGCAGAGTTGGAGCCATCAGGTTGTCTCCTGTTGGCCACTTGACTTCACTTTGCCGCGAGAGCTGCACACAGGCTTCACAAGGCCTTGTGAAGGGCCCTCAACAGTACCCTTTTTTGCTGATGCATCAAACCTTCCCAGGCACATCCCATAACCATGACACCTATTCAACGGGGTAACCATATAGCATCCAAAGTTGGACACTTGTTTTACTGAAAGAAGCCACTCTTAATAATTACACCAGGACAACAGATATAAACCAGGCCTATCTTGAGCAAACCAAGGCTTGTGCTTATCATCCAACTAACTCTTATGGCCTGTTTATATAATACTTAATATAGCTACACTTTTCTTTTTTCTCTGTAGGGAGGGGAGCAAAGGGGATATAAGGGCACTTTGTGTAAAAGAATAGAAACAAAGGGTGTATTGGCACAAATATTTTCACATTCTTCAATGTGCCTCCTATTTGGATTTTGTAGATAATTTACAAAGATTTTGGTTATTACCAACAACAAGCACCAGAATTCCTTGACCTGACTGTAGTCTCTTAGGGTCTAAGCCAGTGTAAGGGAAGCAGAGAGTCGTCTGGTTCAAATAATCCTGGGATATCATATTAACCTTATAATGTCTGAGACATGTCATGGAGAAACTGATGTGATGTCCCAAGCTTATGACAAGCTACACATTGTCGCATAGCTTTTATAGCTCCCGGTGTTACGATATTTTTTCAAGTCTTGTCCCAATTCCACTTGTTCTCCCATCACCATGACAACACACATTTCACTAATAATGGGGACCTGAGGGAAAGCTACTGGCCTTAGGCTCCTCTTAGGACTCACCTCTTGCTTTGGTATTCCATGAAACTACTCTGATTCTAGACCTTGTGCTTTGAAGATTCCAACTGATCTCAATTTTGCACAGCAGAAAGGAAGCTAGTTAAATACCATAGATGATGAAAATGCAGGATTTCACCAAGATTTCCTAAAGCAATTAGCTGGTACAACACATGGGACAAAAGGAAGCCATTATAAAAATGCTAAACCATTTAGATTTGGAGATCAATGTCTCCAATGGTTCTGACATAGGAAAAGGAAGAGACAGGTTCTCAAGTTTTCAGTCTATGTTCTTAGTGCCCCTCAGTTCCAGAACTTATGAATGGGGCAGCAAAGAACAGTATTTGAGATGAACTGGTCACAGCTGCTTAGCAAAGTTAACAACATCCTGGGGTCGCTGGTACCTTTTCCAGTATAGACTTGGTCAACTTTTAAAGGTCAACTGTGATATAGTTAAAAAACAAAAACAAAAAGCAAACAAACAAAAAACCCCAAGACTCTATTATCAGACAGATTTACTATCAATTCCCAGCTCCGACCCTTACCAGTTGTGTGACCTCAGATGAATATCATTCCCATCAATCACTGTTTCCTTTCTGTAAAATAGAAAGAATAATATTAACATTGAAGACATTAATGTGTGTCAGAGGCAGGAATGTAAGCTATTCTCAATAAAAGTTAAGAATAAAAATAGCACCAAAATGATCGCCATCATCATCAATGAGCTTTGGAAGGAGGAAAGTTGAGCCCTTCCTGAAGAAGTACTGCCACTACATAAATTCCACCTCAGCCACCATCCTGATTCCTGAGCACCAAACATGTTGTCTAGTGGTGGGAGGTATCAGAGGTGAGGTCAGGGCCCTATAGGCCAAAGAAAGTGAAGGTCAGGAACATGAGCAGTCAGAGTCAACGGCAACAACAAAAAACGAGTTTCTACTTCCTGTCCTAGGAAGAGCAGACAGGCAGATCAGAATAAGAATGTGTGTGTGCCGAAGACTTTAAATATCTGGCTGTCCTGTGAGGGATTTTCACCAGCACCTAATGGTGGTTTGCATAGCCATCCCATCTTCTCCATCACTGGGTCAGAGAAGCTGTGAGGCATAGGGGACCCAAGGGGCAGAAGGAGAAGCAAAGGAATGAGTCTTCTCACCTCCTCCAACCGACAGGGCTCTGTCCCATAGACTCAACCCAATGGAACCCGTTTTAAGTGTTCTTTCTTTCACTTCCCATTACCTAATCAGTCCATTACACATTGAGCCTTCTCTTCTGCTAAAATGTTTCTCTTGCCTTTCATTTCTGTTTTAGTTCAGCTGCCACCATTCCACATCCAGCCCTCGTCAGCTCATGCCTGATTTAATTCAGCACCTTCCACGTAGATGTCTCCAGGGTCTGCCAACTCCAATATATCCAGCACGGCTGCCAGTATAATCTTCCGTAGGCCATGCTTTTGTCATATCATCTTCTATCTCAAGGGTCTTCAGTGTCTCTGGTGGCCTCCTGCCTCCTGTCTCACCAATCCCATGCCTCCTTATTCCTCACAGCGCCCCCTCACTGTAGGCAAGCTTATTGACTTCTCAAGCCCTGTACATGAGTTTCTTTCAGAACTTTTATATATCATGCCCCTGATCTGAAATGTTCTCTCCCTTCCTGTCTGCTAATCATGCCCCTCATTGCCTTTCAAAGGTTAGCTTAAACATACACCTGATTCCACACATATACTATTGCAGTAAATGACACCTCAGCTTGTGCTTGGCCTCGGATATTGTGGGACAGACCATGGCCCCTGACATCCCTCCTAGATACCCAAGAGCTAGCCATCGACTTTGATCTTGATCCTTTCCCAGGTGCCAACTGCATAATACGGTCCTGCCACACAGTAGTCCTCGTTTGATGCCATGTTAGCTTATAAGCGTTGGGACTTCACTTCAATCTCTCTCTCAAACTGGATGAAAATTCCCTGAAGGCAGTGATTCTGCTTTCCATTTACACCCCTCTGACCACATATGCATAACTATGTGCATAGAATCGGCTAGAGGAGCGTGCATGTCTGCCTGAAGGACAACTCTCAGATGGCCCCAGGAAAAATGACCTTTCTATAAGAAAAATAAATTGGAAATAACCTCAGTGCTCAACCTTATAAATACATTATGGATGATCCTTGTGATGTAATGTTATTCATGCTTTAAAAACATTTTGAAGGAATTTTTAGTGACATGAGAAAATGTTACTATATAAACTTGCTTTATACCTATGATTTTATATAAACATGATATGTAATTTCAATGTAATAATATAAAGATAAAAACATAATAGAAAAAAGAAAGGAAGGAGAGAGAGGAAACATGGACTAATGGGAAAAAAATGCAGCAACATGTAAATAGTGGTGATCTCTGAGTAGTTCTGCCTACTTGTTTATATATTTTCTTTTTTAGAATCTCTTGTTTCTTCAAATTTTCTAAAATAATCCTGCATCATTTATACTATTAACAGAGAATATAAATCTTAATAAAACTATAATTGCTTATCAAAATGTGACATTTCAAGACAGTATTTTTTAAATATAACATAATAGAAAGAACGAGTAAGCAAGTGTTAGGGTAGAAAAACTAATTTGTAACTAAGATAATAAAATTTTGATATTCAGAAAACTCCCAATTGCTATAGAAGGGACAGATATTTTCTAGTGGACAGTACGCTATATATCAGACAAGGTAAGAGGGTATTGAAAGGTGTTTTCATTTTGAGCATGTAGACAGCCCATCACTTGAATGTCAAGATCATCACATCTATCTCCACATCACCTCCACCTGCATCACCACTATCAACGCTGACACTTCTACCATCGTCACCTCAGCCACCACCTCAACATCTATCTCTCTAGCACCACCACCACCTCCACTCCCACCACCACCACCACCTCCTGTCATATTCACAGCTATCAACCCAAAAGGTGAGACCAGTCCTTTAAAGCAAATCTGATGGTAGGAGAGTATAGGAATATAGGAAATCAGAACACATTTCCTAGGTGACTATACTTTAAATGTTAAAAATAAGCAGATTTGTTTGTTGTTGAGTTCCCACATTGTTACACAGAATAGGTGAAATTTGGAAGTAGCTGGCCACCAGAATGAGAAGAAGGCCCCTGTCTTAGTCCTTTTAGGCTGCCATAACAAGATACCATAGATTGAGTAGCTTGTAAAGAAAAGAAATTTATTTCTCACATTTCCGTAGGCTGGAAAGTCCAAGATCAAGGCACCAGCATGGTCCAGTGAAAGCCCTCTTTCACTGGTTCATGGCCAGTGTCCTTTTGCTGTGTCCTCACATGATAGGAGGGGCCAAGGCTTTTTTGGAAGCCTGCTTTATGTGGGCACTAATGCCGCTCATGAAGTTTCCACCCTCATGACCTAATCACCTTTGAAGTTCACACCCCCTAATACCATCATCTTTGGAGGTTAAGATTTCAACATATGGATTTTTGGGGGGACACAAACAATCAGACCATAGCACCTCCTCAGCACCTACGCTGAAAGGGAAAGGCGACCTTGGGATGCATGTTGTCCCACTAGCCAGGAATCCACGTCAACCTTCTGATGACCAGGCCACTCCACAGATCCGGTATCGTATCACCCAACATCTCATAAGCAGCCTGCTTTAAATACTGTAGTGTGCCTTAGAGAACAAAGAGAAACTGTTTGGTCGGGGTGAGGGCAGCTTTGGTGGAGGAGAGCTGAGCAGGGGTATGTGTGTATTTGTGTGTACACTCATAAGCATGTGCACATGTACCAAAACTGCCATGTTTACTGGAGCCTACAGCACCATTTGGTTCTGTTTAGGTTATTACATATTTTTATATACAAAGTAAATAATAGTTATTTTTGTCCAGCAGTGTGAAGTGAGGTACTGTTTAAAATTAACTTTGTCTCTAAAGGAATACCAGTATGTGTGACAAAACCAGATGGAAGGTGACTTCTATCTGCAGCACCTGTTATAATTCAACCAAATCTGCTGAAAGATGTTGGAGGTCTTCAGGAGCACAGGCAGCAAGTGTGGTCAGGACAGGGCGGGCAGCAGGAGGTGGAGGAGTCCCTGTGGAGCTAGACCCTGCAGGGTCAGGAAGCCATGGTCATCTGTCCACATGGCTATATCCAAAGGGAGATTCGGTGGTGATAGTACTTATCACTCATTTATTCGTTATTTCATTCATGTAACAAACATTTTTTGGTTACTTATTATCTACCGGACATTGTTCCTAGGCATTAGACATGGAACAGTGACAAAAATAGACAAAGTTCTTTTCTTTAGAGAGTGTATAGTCTTAAAAAGGGATATAGATACTAAATAAATTACATATAACTTCAGGAATAGCGAATGGTATGGGCAATGGCGAAGAGATATAATATCATCATAGCACTGGGGGCGCTATCTTAGATGGGGCGGTCAGAGAAGGCCTCTTCAAGGGGGGGATATTTGACAGAGACTCGAATAAAGGGAGGGAAAATCCAACCATACCTGAGGAAAGAACATCAGAAGCAATGCTAAGTGCGACGGCCCTGAGGCTCGAACCGGCTCGGAGCGCTTTGTTTTGGAGCGCGGAGCAGGGCGTGGCCGCAGAGGAATGAGACGAGGTGAGAGGAGAGTAAATGAAGTCTGCAAGGTATCCCAGGGTCAGATCTTGTACAGACTCGGTGGCCAAGGTCAAAGACTTTGAATTTTATTCTAATTTGATGGAAGACCTATGTACCTCCTAATAGGACAAAAGCCCCTTTCTCAGGCTCTCTTTCCAAAGGTCGGCGGGACCCCATAAGGCATGACCGACCCTAATTGTCTTATGAGCCTTTATCCTCAGGACTAGAAAATTACCGGAAATGCCCTGAAGGTGCAGAGGCTCCAGCAATTTACAAAACAGGACACGCCAGACCACAACGACCACCGGACCCTGCACCTGAAGATAACATTGAAACAGGTTGCAGCCATAACTGAAACATCTTACTCTACAACTACCCAGTTACCCAATAAAAACTCAAAGCCCTCCAGGGGTGTCCAATCCTTTGGCGTGTGTTGGCCACACTGGAAGAAAAAGAATTGTCTTAGGCCACACAAATACATTGCGACACGTAATCATAAAACAGTCTCGGTGTTTCAAGTAAATTGATGATTTTGTGTTGGGCCGCATCCATTGCCATCCTGAACCGCATGTGGCCTGCGGGCTGCAGGCTGGACGCCCCTCAGTGCTGGAGCTGGTGCACATCTCCACACCGGGCCCTTTCCCTCCCTTGGGAAAATAAAAATAAAACCCTTACTCTCTGTACTTCTCTTTATGAATCCTTTCACAGCCCATGTCACCGACCACCCTACCACCTCTGGGACATAAGTACAGGCACAGGAGCATCTTTGGGGTCCATCTCTTCTTAGTCAAGCCCTTTCTGCAGGGCCAGTCACACCAAGGCCTGCCCCACCTTTGCTTAGACACAGCCTGACAGCACTGCATCTTGGCCTCCCCATGCATCTCTCACTACTTGCCCTGAGCTTCTGCGACTCCCAGCTCTACATTCACGAGCCCGACCTGGCAGTGCCAGCCATTAACACCCAGTGGGCTTGCCCTTGATCAAAAGGTAACCCTTTTTATGATGGATACACGTTTCTCCTGTTGTTTCTCTGGACAGTCAGCTCTGATTTGGATTTTGTAATTCTCCTTTGAAACTCCAGTTGGACTGAGCGCCACCTTTTGCACAGTCTCCAACTCCAAAACTCCTCTTTGTCCTCTCTAGCCTGCTTTGCTCCCTGTGTCATGAGTTCCCTCTGCCTTGGGTCACATTCCTAAATAAACTTCCTGTATATTGAGCAGGCCCTACTTTAAGGGGACTACAGGGCTAGATAATATGACTGTCCTCATTTTATAGACAAGGAAGTAAGAGGTTAAATAAATTGTCCAAGATCACACTGGGCTCAGAAATGGGACCTCGGTTTATCTGATTGCAGTGACCATGACCTTAACTGCTCTAATTTATTGCCTCATACTCAGAATTTGGCAGGTGGCAGCGTTTCCAGTCTGGATGGGTCTTCCTGTTGGGAGCAGAGGAAACCCCAGGCTACAAAGAAGAAGGTTTTCAAGAACAGCCCATCTGATGGGGATTCAGAAGAAGGGCCAGGTGCTGAAGACAGAACCAGCGCTATTCAGGAACTGAAAGAGAAGCCCGAATCCACGCGTGGGAAACACGGAGTGGGTATGGGCAGGTTGTGCTCAGGGGGTCATTGACACTGAACCCTTGCCCCCACCTCCTTCCTGGATGCCAGATCCAGGGCAGAAGAACCTTGTAAGATCCAAGGGAAGAACCTTCCTTGCTGGGCCCAGAGAGAAACATAGGGAAGTTAATGTCAGTCATTTTTTAAATATAGATGTGGTCAGATTGACGAGAAACGAAAATATCATAATAGCTCTAACAATAGTTCCCTTATTCAGCACTTACTTGCGCCAAGCACTGTGCTAAGTGCTTTGTATCTATTATCTTTTCAGCAATGCCATGATATAGATACAGTTATTACCCCTATTTTAATGACCAGGGTTAGAACGGTTACTCAGTAAATGTCACACAATTAATAAATGATAGAACCAGGGCTCAAACTAGGTCTGTTTGACACCAGAGCCCTTTCTTCTTAATCATGTCTCTAGAACACCCCAGTGAAGCCTATGTAGGAGACAATGAAAATCTTCTGGAGCTATTGGGGGCAGGACGGTGTAGGTCAAATTCTTCCGATGCCAGTGCATTGGAATATTGAAATAATTATGTTGAAATAATTCTAAGAAAAAACAATTAGGAGAATATTTCAATGGCCCATAAAAAGGCGATAGAGGATGAAATTAAGGGGGTCGTCTGTGAACAGAAAAGACAAGACAGGACCTGACCCGAGCGAGGCTGTGAAGAAAGAACCTGAGGGGCTGCAGTAACAACTAACCCGGAGCCCAAGGGAAAGAACGGAGTCTTGGAAAATTCTGAAAAGTTGATTCTGATTGAATGATGATGGTGCCATGAATAGCTAGCTATAGGGACATCAGAAGGAGTGGGGGAGAAATGGGGGGTCTTATCTAGGCAGCAGGGTTTGAGCCCTTTTATCAAAATCATATCCCAGTGTTCAACTGAAATGGATTCGGGGCTCAGAAATGAGACAAGTTCTTAAGATACAAATTTAGGAACCATCCCTTAGTCCCAACCCGGCACCCTTAGGTGAGGCCAGCTGGGAAAGAGGCTCGGCGACCAGCCCATCCGCGCAGCGCAGCAGGGCCTGGGTGCTCTCTCACCTGCTTCTCTTGCTCGCCAGCTTTTTGCCCCTCGTGGTGCCAGTTTGGCTTTTGGCTCCACTTCGTCACCTCCAGTGAAAGATTCCCACATAACCTGTCTTGCCCCATTTGGATTTCAAGCTATTTGACAATAGGGATCATATCTTAAACTTCTTTTTCTTTTATACCAAGTGGTATTCTAGGAGGGTCCCGGCACAATACTTTACTGGGCTTTCAATTTTTATAAGAACGCATTTTGAAACGCAATGCAGATCATCGCTCACCTTCAGTCCGAGGCTATTCAAAGCAGTAGCCTAAATTCAAAGTACTCGCCTACAGTGCCTCCATCCCCAGTATCTCAGCCGCAGCCCTCAACAGGCCATCCTATACCCTCTGCTGTCAATTCCTGCGTATGGCTGACCTTTGAGTCTCCAGCCTCCATGGCTCCAATTTCTAGCCTCAGGCAGTTAAGACATAGGAGCTTTGCAATTAAATTCTCCCCTCCGGCCACACTGACCCCAAACCATACTTATGAAATTGCTCAAGTTTATTTATTATGTTTCTGTTTCTGTGTTTTCTGAGAGCACTCAGAGCCCTCCTCGCAGGCAGGTTGCTTGGCTGTGTTCACAAAGGCGGCCTCTTTTAGGGCGCTGATGCCACCTCCGCAGAGCCTTCTATCTGACTGGATTCCAGGCAGCTTTGACCACTGGCTTTGCTCTGTTACCACCTGTGGGCAGGCCTGGCCTCCAGAAAATGGGTGGAACAGGCCAGGTAAATCTACGAAACCTCCCCACCATCTCACCCCATGGGCACCATCTCTGCCGACCCATCCTGACCAGAGCCGCCTTCGCTGTGGCCGACCCTTCAGCACGACACCCCACAGCTCTGTCTTCCTCAGTCACCCAGCTCAACGTGAATGGAAGGAATTGGCCATGTGTTGAGGAGACCCTGAGATTTGTATGGGACCCACCATGGATAAAGCCCAGTTCTTTCTTCTCAAGTATCACGCAGCTTAGTGGTGTGGCAGTCTTAGGGGGAAGTTTATGGGGACAACAGAGGAAGGCTGCCTAACAGGCTAGGGAACCCGGAGAGGCCTCTTAGATGCAGATCTGACTTAGCCATTAGGCCCAGGAGGCTCATGTCAGTGCCTAGGATTCAGAAGCCCATGAAAAGCTTTTAACTTTAAGTTTTTTTAAATCAGAAGAAAAGATGAATATAATGATAATGACTATACAACTGAATTCAGCCTTTATAGCAATGCAGTTGTAAAATATAATTTATAATTATTTTTTGGAAGAAATGGCCAAGAGACCATATTGACTGGGACCAACGAGAGTCCTCATGTGGTCTGCCCAGGCAAGGCAGCCTTACTGTGGAGTAGAAGACATCTAGGGGACAGCAGGAGAGTGGAGGACACCTGCGACTAGGGGAGCCAGCATAAGCCTGTGTCCCCACCAGCTACCCAGCGAACAGTGGGCAGACTAACTAGCGAAGGCGGAGAAGCGGTAGAGGGAGCCCTAGGCACTATAAGACGCCCTGGGGTTGGTCCCGCTATTACCGATTTTGACCATCTAGGTCCCCTGGAAAGATCGTCCAAAGGCCCTTTCTTCATTCTGTGTCGCGGAGACAAAAACAAAACTGAAGATAAGCATTTAATTCAATGGACAGGGAATTGAGAAGCAGGAGTCTAACTCACAAATCAACTTCTGCTTCTAGACCAGTCTGGGGGCGGAGACTGTTACGGGAGCAACATAATGAGCGGGAAGCATATGCATTAGTTTTCCAGAAATGGGCTGGGCTCTTCCCAGAACTGAGACGCCACCTCTTTTCTTCCTTTATATGGTCTGAGTGGGATCTGTCCTGGCTTCAGCAGTTGTGTCCCTAGGCACGCTAACGTGTTATAATTGGGGTATAAGAGGTTCGGGGTCTCCTGGAAGTCAGATCCAGTACCATCCTGGTCCAGGCTGGCTCTGGTCAGTTTTCGTCATCCTAGCACTTTTCCTCTTTTTCCTATAACTGAAATGGAAAAATAAGTACACAAGGTTTCAACAGCCAGGGGCCGACAGCCACCATGACCCTGCGAGACTATTCTCTTCCATGACCTCGACTGATCGATTAACCTAAATCAAAATCTGCCAGTCCCGTGCCCCATTCTCTCGCAGCTGATATTGTCCTTAGAACATAATCTGGGTGATGAATCTGGGCCTGAGTGCTGCTGCCCACGAGCGGCTTGCCGTGCCACCTTCTCCGTAGGGAGCAACGCTTTCGATAAGGGGACGTTCTTCCAGGGGCCAGTGAGGGATGATTTGTGGGTGCAGGAAGGTACTGGGCTGTCCACCACCCCCTCCTCCCTCCCTTAGGGTAATTGCTTGAGCTCTCCTTACGGCCGGTGATGGGCCTGTTTACACAGTGCCCAGAGGTCTGCTCATTCAGTGACCATTTTTTGAAGCATGAACTGAGAGCAGGATAAAAGAACAAGAATCATGCAGGAACAGGAGAGCCCCCACCACTGCCGCCTCCTAATGCATGTGTCATTTAAATACATTTGTGAGAGGTGCTCATTATTTTCCCCGTTATTTAGAAATGTGCTTCAAAGACCCCTCAAACGGTCGTGTGCCATCACATTGTTTAAACATATGATTTATTAAATCACTACCCTCACAACCCCGGAGCTCTGGGGTTATATTGTCTCGGAGCAGACACAATTCTGAGGTCACCCTTCTACTGAGGGTTGTCTCAGCTAACCCCCTCATCCCATCCTGATGGTTAATAAGGATCAGCTTTTGAAAGACAAGGTCAAAAGGAGTACTGAGTGACTCCTGACACTGGCCAATGGTGTATGAGTTCATTGTTCCCAGAGGCTGATCAGTGCCCCGTGAGGAGAGAGCCCATTGTTGTCAAGAAGCCAAGGAGACAAAGCCTATCTGGCATTGTACCTGAGCCTGGGACCAAACAGGGGCTTCCAGAAGGACCAATCCACCATTTGAAAAATAGCTCAATTTAGAAAAGACTTGTTTACCTCAAAATGGGAACATGTAAAAAGTTGATCACATGCACTGTCAAATACCTTCAAGCACCCATTCCCCTGGGTGCACTAAAGTGTTTATTTGCAGGTCTTCACATTGCCATAAAAGACTTATGGCAAGGCACTGATTATAGAAAATCAAATTGAGATGCATTCATTGATTGGAGAGAAAAGTAAGAATAATGGGGAGAAAGGTTTCAAACTTTAAAAAGTCAATTTATGAAAATTTATCAAGAAGATACCTGCTCCATAAATAGAAGTATGTCTCTCTCTTGTCTTTGGCACAGCGGCTGGCAGCTCTTATCTTCTCATTGCATTTTTCCCCTACATGCCAGCCTACATAATTTGTCTCTGCATGGCTACTTTATAAAATATGTAAAATTCCTTAGGAAATCAAAGGTAAATTCACAGGAAAAAGAAGTATAAAGACCCGCAGCAGCAAATCAGTTAATACCTGCCTTCATGAATTTGGAGGAGGGCCTGACAACACACTGGAGTGACTGTCGTGTGTTGAGAAGGAGGGTTTCCATCACTGCAGAGAGCGGAGGCAGAGACCCCAGATGACTCCCTTCACAAAGTTCCTCTATTCAGCTAACTGCCTCACAGATCCACGGCAGAGCAGGCTCACACTCCGGGAGATGGTGTCAGCTACTCCCTTTCCTCACTCCCCTGGGTGTTGTCTGCCACCAAATCCAACCTCTTCCCTGGAAATCATGCCTGCCCTGGTGATCATGGGTCGCCTTGGTCCTGCCCATCCCAGGCCCTTCCTCACAGAGGGTCTGGAAAGCTGCAACAGCCTTTCATCTCTTTTACCTGTTACCCTTCATTCTCAATCTTTCTGAAAGTTTAGTTTGTTCAATTTCTTGTCACACTGTGGTGGACAAGCGCCAAAAGAGTGCAGGTTGAGCTTTCCAGTTCCTGGCGACTTCCTGTGGATGGCTGTGTCTCCAGGCTGGGGGAAAGGCTGCACCTGCCGCTGCCCACCGTGGCCTCCCAGGCCTGAGCTCTCCGTCTCCTGTGAGCATCAGTTCAAAAGAGAACACAGACAACGACAGAAGAAAAGGCAAGTGTTTGTGGGCACAGTTCGGTCTAAATTCATACCTAGGAAAGAAACATTCCTTCAAAGCAAAGAGTCTAAGGAGATTCGGCTCAGCTCACCACGCAGACAAACTTCTCATTGGGTCATGGAGAACAGTCTAGCTCCTTCGAGCACACATTTCTCAGTCATCAACATGCACAGTACTGCTTGGGTTTCACGTTTCCCTACCAGGTGGTGGATTTCCTGGAACTCTACGTGCAAGTCTGTGCTCTGCACAGGATGGGAAAAGGAGACCCAGACTCTGGACCAGCTTTCCAGTGAGGATTGCAAGCTTATTATTCATATCAAAGTGTCAAAGGTCTTAGCACCAAGTTTCATACAAGACTGAAGCTTAAGGAAAATGTTTCTTCTTTTGTTTCTCTGTCTACAGACCACTTGAAGAGAGGCAAAGTGGATTTTTTTATTAAAAGAATTAGATTTTCCAGGAGATAGCTGATATCTTGTCCTAATGTGAGATTATTAAACTATGCTGACCTTAAAGAACAATTCTGGGCCTTCATGTAAAATGTGTAAAGAAGCCCTCCTCGCTTCTCTGCTCCTAGAAAAGCATCCTTCACGCTACAACCTAGCGTCTTTGTCTTTTCCTGAAAAAGCATTGAACTAGAGCTGAGTTCAGTTCCCAGTTTTTCCAGTGAGTAGTCATTGACTAGTCATTTGTTGTCTCTAGCCAATGTTTGTATTCTAGGTCTCAAATAAAAGAAGTTGAAATGTAAGGCTCCTTTTATTTTTGCAGGCCCATGACTCTGTAGAAGTTACTAGAACAGTCTTTACGAAGTACCTTCTGTGGTCATCGGGAAGCTCTGCAGCCAGACAAAGAAGGCCAACTCCAGAAGGTTCCCGCATGAACCAGCTGGAATGGCACCAAGCTGGGCTAGCAAAATTTTCATTTTCTGATTTTAGTTCTTGCAAGGGAATTGGAGAAAAATAGTATTTTGTCCCTCAATAAAAGAAGAAAGGTGTTGTTCCCTAGTTCATCACCAATCCTAGCATGTTTTCTACAAATGCCCCTAGAAAGCTCACACTTCCACTCCTTTTGCCAAAACTGGCTGAGCTCCTGGCTCAGGCTGGGGAACAGAGGAAGAATTACGAGTGCGGTCGAGCACACTGGCACGCGTGAAGCTGAAGCCGCTCTGCGTATCAGTAACATGTAATGACAGCCTCCCATCTGTTCTCTGGAACTCTTTATCTGAGGCTTCATCAAGCTGGAAATCTGGAAGGAGATGAATGCAAAAGCCACACATGGGCTCAGAAGTACCTGCAGAAAGGGACCCACTTAGGGCTGGCTAGCAGCGAGGAAGCTGGCCGACTGCCGAGCTCAGGGAAGTGGGAGACAGGGGCCTGCGAGGTCAAAAGGAAGGTCACGGTGGGCTATGCATTTTCCTGTCCCAAGTCCTGTGCTTTAGAATAGGATCTTGAGCATTTCTTGCAACCAAGTGTCAGCCCAGAAAGGAACAACCATTCGCCAGCCTCCTTCGCTATAGCGAGACCCCAGGTTTTCCTAACGTCCTTCGCAGTACAGACCCCTTGGTCATAACTGAAACGGTAAGACTCACAAACACATGGAGTGCCCAACATTCCTGCATATGCCCCTGTCTAGGCTCTTGGGGAAAGATGACCTGGGCAGCAGGAAAAGGAGGAGGGGCTAAGGAAGCCTAGTTCCCAGCACCCCCATCCCACCTCCGCCCCCACCCTCCGCTTCTCCACCAAACTGGTATTTCAAAATAAAATAAAACGGAATAAGGTCTGGGTCTCTTTCATGGGTGCAGAGCTAGAGAGACACACTAAGCCCTGAGTCCTGAAGAAACGCTGCCCAGGGACAGCAAGCAAACAGGATGCAGTTTGCCCGCTGCACCCTGAGCTCGGGCTCTGCAGTGAGCGGCTCTGGGTCAGCTTCTGTCGCCACATGAACTGGGAGCCAGCGTTTGCCTCAGGCAATGGATTAAGCAACAAGAAAGCTTATGAGCCCCCCAGTTCCCCCCACTGAAACCCCCTCAGGGGACAGGAGGAGGAAATTTTCATGGATTTCATAAACGCTGTAGGGAATCTGAGATCACAGGCTTGGAATAAAAGGGGAGTGTGAGCAGGACATGATGGAATTTGTTGAGGCTGAAATATGACCTGGGAGAAGCCGAGGGGAGAGCAGGCTGCAGCTGATCTGGCCAAGGAACAGTTCCTGGTTTCATACTTTTCATCCTCCTGGTTAACTGGGTAAATTCACAAGCCTCCTTGGCTGCTCTCTGCACCCCAAGGAGGGCCCTCTCTGCTTTCTTTCCCTAAAATCCAGGCCACTGGGAAAGACCTCTGAAATGTGAGGCAGATTAAACATGTTTACCTAACACTTGAAGTGATTGTTCAACATCCCTATGAGGGAGTCTCGATAGAAATACAAATTTTGAAAGAGATCGAAAGATGTCTCGCTTCATTCATTAATTTATTTATTGCATGTTTTGGAGCACATCCTAGACACCAGGTGATGTATTAGGCCTGAGGACAGGAGAGTAAGGAGCTCGTGCTGCACCTGGAGGGGAAGGACATGAGTAGGAGGCCATCACAGAACAAGTCCAAGGCGACTTTCAGCGAGACTAGATGATGAGAGATGAAAAAGCAAAGTTGCTATGGAGAGAAATGTTTGGGGGCTTGACCTGGTCAGAAAGGGCTTGTGGGAGGGGAGTCTCAGGCAAGCCATTCAGGGCACTGAGGCTTCAAATGGAGCAGAGGGCCAACGTGTCTAGAAAATTGGCAGAACAAAGTCTTTGCTTCTTCTCAGATCTGATTCCTACCAATCCTCCCCACCCTCCTAGAAGGAGCGGGAAGTGGCACCAATCAAGGCCTCTGGAAATCACAACCTTTCACCTACCACAATTATAGTCCTGAAACCCAGACAATACCATCCCAGGACACCTGGTCCAGATGGTCCCGGCATCGCAGTGCTAGTGGCATCTGCGACATTATTAGAATGCAGAGCTTCAGGCCCCACTCCAGACCTCCTGCCTCAGAGTCTGCTTTAAGGAGCACCAGGAGACTCATATGCATAAAGCTGGAGAACAGACAGGCTCCCAGATCCCCTCCTCCAGGCTCCAGACTCCAGGCCTGCCTTCTCCTCTGCCCTTCCAGCCTGATGCAGAAAGCTGTCCTGACCAGAGACTTCACAGTTCTCGGTGCCAATCAGGAAATCTCAGCACACCACCTTCCTGGTCCTGCCTCTCCCCAGCTGGCCTGTCTCGATGGCCCCCTTCTCTTCCACTCTCACTGGCTTGGGAAATGAGGTTCCATTCTGGAAGTGGTGACTTCTGGGGCTGCAAACCTTCCCCCCCCAGGACCAGCCTCTCATCACGCAGCTGCCTCTCAGATACAGGACTTTGGGAGGGGAGAGGACTATGGGAGTGAGAAGAAAAGGCAACCTCATGGAGAGGAATGAGCCCTGGACTTGCAGTGAAAAGACCTGGGTTAAAATTGATGACTTAACTGCTCTGTGACCCTAGACAGGTCATCATTTCCCTGAGCTGCAGTTTTCCTAATTGTAAAAATACCTGTGCTAATATGTGAGTGATATAATAGCATATATATGAAAGAGTGGTTAACAGCATAAACTACAAAGCCAGGTCCCTGGGAGTAAGTATATTGGGTAAGTTACTTAACCTCCTTGCACTTCAGTTTCTTAATCTGTAAAATGGAAATAATAGTAGTAACACTTCAAGCATTGTAAGGAGGATCGAACTGATATTTGAAAACTATTCAGAATAGTCTCTGGAATACTGCAAACCCTACTTAAGCATTTGCTAAATAAATAAAGCACCCAGCAGAGTGACTAGTGTAAAACAAGTGCTCATTAAATATGTGCTGGTTTTGAATTTGAAAGTCAGTAAGATAAAAGCAGACAGAGAGAGAAGGAGAGAGAGTGAAAGAGAGGGAGGGAGAGAGAGAGAGAATATGCATGAGCTCCAGCAGAAAGAGACACACCCCCTGCCACTGCCTAGGTGGCCCATATACCTGTAGCCCCTCAAATAGAGTAGGGGTGGGCAGCAAGATAAAAAGGGGATGGGGGGTGAGGCAGGGTATGACAAGATATGCAGGCATGCCTGCCCTTTAGTCCCTGTCAATCATTCCCCAAGCTGATGTCAATCACTCCCCAAGTTGATGATGTGTGAGTGCCCAGAGAGCACCAATCTGTGCTGGATCTTAATGCATCAGCCCCTGGGGAACTGGGGCTCTCATTGTGTCAGAGTCACACTTCCCTGACACCCTGTAGTCAGGCGCAGCTGCACCATAATTGTCTTGCCTTTTGTGGGCAGGGAGGTGGGTCTTTTCAGGCCCTTGACCCCTCCTGCCTCCACTTTGGGAAGATCAGAGCACAGGTTTGGCTGGATCCTAAGGTCTCTGCCTATAGCACAGAACCCTCAACTGTGTTCAGCTGGGGATCCTGAGAAAGAGTGGGGGCTGTGCTAGTGAAGGTGCTGCTTTCATAATCACGTGCGTGGGTTCCAGCTTTAAATGGTTCTCCCTCGCTCCCCAGTCCATCCTCCCACCCCTACTAGACACATCTATCAACAGCTGGGGCATTACACCCTTAGTGAAAACTTTTCAGCAGCCTTCTGTTTCACTCAGAAGCCACTCGACCTGCCTCTGTAGTCCTTTGGTGGCAGAGAGCAGACAGCTTGCTCTGCCGGAAGACTTTGTAGACCTATCTCGCTCTCTGCTCTGTCTCCAGAACAATCCGCTGGCTAGCTCAATGAGGTTAAGTGATTGGACTATCGTCACCAGCTAGTAAATGCAAAGTTGGAAACAGAACTGATCTGATTTCAAAGCCCAAGACGCACTGGCTTCTGTGCTGTGACTACCAGTGCGTGTGTCATAGGACCCTAGTTCCCAGGTGTGGTGATATATATATATTAAAAAAACAAAAAACAAAAAAACCTTGCATGATATATGTTTGAAAAATTCTGGAAAAATATTAAGTGAAAAGGTTTCCTTATTGCAGGACTTCTCAGAGCCCTGCAGATATGAAGTGTGACTCTCAGAAAGAATACTAATGCTTATTTACATGTGGAATTCCTTTTCTCCCTCACAGTGCAACGTGCCAGACCAGGGATCTCAGGAAACACTTACGAAACACTCTTTTAGGCCATATTACCTCTCAATATCTTCCCCCCAACTCCCGCCCCACAATGTGTAATTCCTTCCCCCAACCCCTTAGAGCAGCCAGGTCTTCCGTCTCACGAATTCGTCCCATCATTCCTGCCCTGATGCCCCAGGCCATGCTACTGCTTTTCTTGGCAGTGTTTCCCTGCTTTTCTAAGTTCTATCCACCCTCCAAAGCCCAAATCAAGCCCCACTCTCTCTAGGAAGTCCTTCTTGCATACTTCGGCCTTCCTCGTTTTCTACCCATCTCGATTTCTATCACATCTGTGATCTTTAGATAGTGAAAATACTACCAGCCAAAAATTCCCTTAAGGTAAGAAGCACACCTGGCCCTTCCCTATTATTCTTGGGGTATTTAACACATTTGGGGAAATTCTTCCTTGGGGTTTGCTGATGGAATGGGGAATATTTAAAACAGGCGTTGGGGGCTCCCTCCTCTGTGCCAGCCAGCTCTGAGAACACCAGCTGGGGCGAGGCACGGTCCTATTTTCATCCTCACCCGGGTCCCCTTGCTGCACTCATCCTAAAGAGCCATTCCAGTGTGTTGCCCTCAGGGGCACCGCCTTTGGGACCCTTTGTGGTGGCCCCAGTGATTTTGCTTGTTGGAAAAGAAGACGAGCCATGCCAGGGGACACTGGTCCAGCTACATCCAGCCACCCTCCCCATCTCACCCTCGAGTGAGGGGTGCAGAGGCAGTGGACTGCTAGATTGCAAACTGCCTAGAATAAGTATAAAGAAAATCTGCAGCCTCTGGAATCATTGCCTATTTGTAAGCCTTTTTCTCTTTCTGAACTCCAAGTCTCCGCCCGTGTCCTGTTGTGTCTGTCTCTGCCTGTCCGTCAGTTTGCCTCCCTTTTCAAAAATCCTCAGTAAAACACGGAGCAAAGTGTCTCCCTTTCCCTATCTGAGAGCAGAGAAGAAAGCAGTCACATGTCAGGGGCATATTTTCAGGTTTTATTTTCATCAGCAATATTCTCCCCCTCTAATTGCTTTAGAAACACCAACTCTCCTTCCATCCTTTTGTACGTGCCGACAGACTTCACTTCACCATCCCTCAGGTGACCCTCACCCAGGCTCCGTGCAGGTGCAGCGCACGTCAGTACCCAGGGATGTGCAGAAGTTGGTTGAAAAACACCTGTCCCGTTACGCTGGATGTGTTTCCCCTCCCCTGAATCCGATTTGTTCTCATCTGACTTAAGATGCAGCACAGAACGCCAGAGTCAGACAGGGTGCTGCCTGTGTGGAAGCATCAGCCACAGAGGCAGCTCTATGGGAAGGAGAGTTCAGCCAGAAAAGGAGGGGGAGGGGCGATCAGGCAGACACCCTCCATGCCTGCACACCTGGGGGTCGGCCTCCGCAGAAAGGCCAGGCTCTGATTCAGGGCCTGGAGCCCCGCACAGCTTAAAGGAGAGAGGAAAGTGCTATGCTAGAGGCTGGAACCCATCTTCTCATTGCTTGCCCATCTGGCTGCATGGATGCTGTTTGTAGTCAGAATACAGCAGGGACTGGTCGCTGCAGGTCCAGGGCCTCCAATTCTGGCACAAATGCCTGAGCTTCTGGAAGCAAGCAAAACCAAAGGAGGCTATGCTTGTTCTGCTGGGACTCTTTGTCAGGGACTCTGGTACTCAGACAAAAGCTTTGGGAGAATGTGGGTCTAGGGATAGTTGGTTATTCCCAGCCATGGTGAGAAAGCACGGAGGCTCATAATGCAAAGGGCCAAAGATTTTCCTTTGCCAAGTGTCTTTGCAAAGGGATCTGATGAAACAGAGTGGCTGGACATGTCATAACTCTGACCCACTGTACCCCTGGAAGGATTTAGCTTCAGGCGATGTAGGCTGCCCAGGTCCACAGAGCATGAGTGAAGCATTCTACAAAACCATCCCATAAATCCTGAAATGGGATTTTACAAAAAAGAAAAACAAAACAAATCAAGATGAATAAATATTAATGAATCGCCTCCTCTCTGTGGCAAGAGGAACGTGAGGCAGAGTTAATGACTCTGTGAGCAGATAACATTGACTGAATGTTTTTCATGGAGCAGAGGTGGGCCTCAGAGATGGGGTCACTCACCCACATGTGCAGTGGACAGCACTTGGGGGTCTCCCAAAGCTGTAGAACAGGGATGCTTCTTTGAGCAAAAGGCTGGATTTCCTAGCCAACTTTCTGGGGTGAGTTGGCACTGGCATATGGTACACCCAAATGTAGCACTACATTTCCTGAACAATGACTCTGCAGATGCTCTGTGTGTGTGTGTGTGTGTTTGTATGTGTGTGTGTGTGTATAACCTTTATATCATTTAGCTGTTACAGTGCCCACTGAGGAGAGTGAGGCTTGGAGAAAATAATGTACCTACATTACATGTCTGGTATGTGGCAAAATGGGATTCAAACTCACTTTACTCTAAAGTCCACCATCACCCTATACAACTACTCAACACATTTCTCCCTTTTCCTTTTTCCTACACATTTTCCAGGCTTTGGGTCACATTTCCATGGCTCGAAGTGAACCTTCCATTGACTTAGCATGGGGGACAGCCTCTCATATAGTAGGTGCTCAATAAATCAATAAATGTTTGTTCAATTGGATTGAATTTCCTCCTAGGGAAAGAAAATGACTTTACACTCTTCTCATAGATAGATGGAAATTCACAAAATAATCCTTTCCCCAGGGGTAGATAACCCACGTAGTGTGATAACCTCAGAGGCAGACACAGGATCTCATTCTCCCAGTCATTACTGTTATTATTATTATATGGCTACCAAGGTCTTGAACAGGTAGGTGATGCAGAAATGAAAGACCTGGCAGACACAAAGTGGTTCTTAAGAGACCAAGCCCACATCAGCACCATTTCTTTCAAAGGCGGACCCCCCCAGGGGCTGCCAATCACACCCCTTTCCCCAAGCACCAAATACACTTAAAATCTTTTTTTTTTTAAATTAACAAATGGAAGAACAGGAGCAGACTTTCTCCAGCCTCTCTCACCTCCCCACCCAGTGACAGCTAAAACATTTCGCTTGTCAGTCAGCAGTAAATACCAGGTCTAAGCTTTGTACTCTACATCCCCAGAATAGATGCTGCTAATGGCCTTGATGACAGTCCCTGATTTCTGAAGCATATGTGAGAATGCCAGAGAAGGGGGAAGCCAGGGGGAGGGGCCAGGAAGGCAGAGAGAGGCAACCGGCAGGAGCGGATGGTGTTGGTATCTTTATTTTTTGAGAGCCTCATTTTCCATCTCATCTCGTTTCTACCTTTTTGCTATTTTTCCCTGAAAGCTTCTTCAAGTGTCCACAACACCCTGGGTGCTGCGTGGCACTAGCCCTGAGGGGCAAGAGGAACAGAGCAAAGAGAAAGAGTTTTATCTTCTACAGACAGCTTGACCTGAGTGGGGTGGACTGTCTTCAGCCCTTCTTAGGGACCCCCAGGGAGATCACATGTGCTGGGTCTCCCCTGCGATGCCAGCAAGTAACACCCACTTAAAGCAAGAACCTTCTTTCCTAAGGCTGTGTTGTTCATGTTCGTGCTTTTTTCCTGGGGTGCAGAGAGAAACCAAACCTACAGATCATGCCCAAATGCAATGCTCAGACAGTCTATTTGTCTAAACCAGCAATTTTCAACCTGTGTGCTGGAGAATTTTTAAAACGTGTGATACCTGACTATTTAGTCAGGGGTGATGACCTCTTTTCCCTCAGATTGTCAAGTTAAAAAAAATGACAACAGCCAATACAACAATTGCCATTTGGAGTGAATGAATCAAAATTATACCTATATTTTGATCAGATTGGAAAAAATAGATTTTTTTGGTATGCTGCAGAATTTTAGTAATTAGTTTATGTGTGCCATCAGATGAAAAAGGTTGAAAATCATGGGTCTAAACAAATGATAATCACCAAAAGTCACTGATATAATGCTATGTCCCAGTCACTGGTTAGATAAATAAGACCCACCTTCTATCCCGAAGAAGTCTGCCGTTTCTCCTTGCCCCTGTCAGATCTACTGACCAGAACTGTCAATGAACAGATGCTCCAACTAAAGTTGGAGGGACTTGAGTGTTAATTACATGACCCTGAACAATGGCAAATAGGCAAAAGACTCCCAGCTTTCTCTCAGATGAACCCCTGCTCACACGTATACCCCACCCCACCCGACCTCCCTGAAAAAATACATCACCCTTCCCACCTGTTACCTTTCCCTAGTCACTAAGCCAAAACAGCCCCAAACTCTCCCCAAATGTGGCTCCTTAATCTGCCTAATGTTTAGTAAGGTGTTTTGTATGTCACCTGCTGCTCTAAGCATTTTATGGGCCTTACCTCTGACATGGGGCCTACAAATATCCCATTTTGTAGATGAGGAGACTGAGGCTCATCACTGTTAAAAAATGTATTCCTATCAATCATGAACCCAAGCCATCTAGCTTCAGAATCCTCTTGCTTACTTTTCTGTCTCACTGAACCTGTGTTGGTTCTGGTCCCCCTTTCACTGAAAAACCTTTTCACTCCTTTTTTCACAAGAAAACATAACATCAGTTTCCTGACTCCTATGTGCTACAGATCACAGAATGAAGATTATAAGTGTGGAGACACTTAGCTTTCTCCCTTCTGTGCTTATAGACAACTCAACCGGATTCTGTTTGAGACACTCGACCTGAAAGGAGATGCCACAAGGTTCGGGGCAGCTGGGGCCATTCCGTGTTCTGTGCCCTTGTTGATTCATTTGTATGGTGTTTCTTGACCTTTGTTTTCAGCATAGTACTGGTGACTTTAAACACCTTCGGAAGAGATGACAGGTTTCCCAACAGTCTCGAAACTCATGGAACGGTGTCTCTGAGAACAAATGGACATTCCACAGACAGCCGACTCATTAAGGGTTTATTTTTCAGGGTAATGATAAAAGTGGCTCTTTCCAGGGCCTTCGTCACTAGCCCTGATTTGACTGTATAGTCTCAGGAGGCTGCGTCTCCACTGTCTCTAGAACATCAACTTTAATTTAAAGGCCCGTCAAAGATCTTTGAAGGCCTAAATCTTTTCCTTCCAGCTGGTCACAGATATTGGCATATTAATCTATTTAGTAATTATGCGAACAAGCTCTGGCCATGTGTTATTGAAAATTAAACTATCAAAATGTGTCCAATCAGATCGCTCGATTTCTCAATCCCATCATGTCATTAGATTCAACACCAAGATTAATTATGAAGCAATGGGCCAGGTTCGCCAGATGTTATTCTGACTCCAGTCAAGGTGCATCTGTTTCTCCACCTACCATTGCTGCAGACTCAGCCACTGATTCCACAGTCACTGCTCTCGCTCAGGGTTACATTAACCTAAACACGCCTGGTATTCACTTCGTCAACACTCCTACGTCTCCTGCTCCTTGCACCTGCGGCCAAGGCAACTGTCGACAAATGATCCGTCCCAAGGGAAGTACAAGAAAGTGAGAACTGCCAGCCCAGCTTTGAGATACAGGAGAGAAACTGCCGTTTTGAGAATTCAAATTACAGAAAAAAGGAAACCGCAGAAGTGGGTTCTAGCCTAAAACCTCTGATATTTTTCCTCATGACACGATTTCTTGGTAAACTGCTTTCCTTCCCGGCTAGGCAGTATCACCTAGCTGGAGCGCCCAGGAAACCGTGGAAAGGGCAGGACTTCAGAGTTACACATAAACAGTTACTCCTAGTCATCCTGGCTCCCTGCCAGTTGCTGGATGTACAACCAAAGGCAAATCGGTTTTACTATCTCTGAGCTTTTTCAGTTGTAAAATGAGAAGGCAAAAATACCTACCCTGCCGGGTCATTAGAACTGTGAAAGAATACACAAAAGTGCTTGGCATTTTGTGTAGCGATAAGCACTTGAGGTCCTTGTGTCAGACAATTCAAACTCAATTCTTGCTCAGCACTCTACCAATTATTAAGTGGATGACTTTGAACAAGTAATCTAACTTTTCCAAGCCTTGTTTTCCTCATCTATAAAGTGAGATGATATTAAGACCTATCTCAGAGGTAAGAATAAATTTACATAATTTATGTAAATACTAGGTAGAGTGCCTGGAAAATAATGTTAATAAATATTCAGGAATATTACTATTATCATTATCATGGATAAACCTGTAGCAGGCACATTCAGCTCTCATCTTTTCTTGCCCCACTGCTATGCTCAGAGCTGAAAGAGCCTTAGGAGTCATATAATCCAACCCCTTCTGCCATGTAGGCATCCATTCCTTTTATAATAAAAGAAGATTTTATAATTATAAGCCCAACTGCTTCCTTAAGAGACTAGATCCTGTTTTATGGAATATGTTTTCTTTAATACCTTCGGATGCGAGTGTGGGGATGTGAGCTACTGTCGATTGCTCAGCACAGCAGAGAAAGAAAATAAGGTCACCACGATGGTGTGGTCAAGGGGACGGGGGTACAGAGCAGGCAGAGGCTCGAAGGAGAATGGGAGGAAAGAAAGGGAAAGGACAAAGTTCTCGAAAATGACCCTCTTCCCAATGACCTCTTAAAATATTAGTGAAGCCCTATTAAAAGTTTGATGTGAGTTAATTTCTTATGGAAACCAGTATAGTAATCGACTTATGTTGATATGATAAAGAGGAGAAATTAAATTTGTGGATAAAGGAGTTAAAGGCATAGATGACCAAAAAGTGTAAACCTCCAATGCATTATTCAAGATATTATCAGTAACTATGGGGTAAAAAAGTTCAGAGCCTTAAAACAACAGAGATTGGCTTCGACTTCTATATAAGATGTAGAAAATCACAAGAAAATGTTGCTATCACTCTAACAATAAGAACAAGTTGGGTAACCTACAAAATCATAATTTTTAAGCCAATCAAAGAGCCAAAGATACACACATACACACACACAAACTAATGAAATAAAATTTTGAAAATTCCATAATTCTCCTAGGAGAGGCCCAAATGGTTCTCATCATTACAAAATAATGGAGGAAGGAGGAAACGAGTATAGACCCATGTAAGAAGAAAATTAGCTAAAGTTTCAGTGAATTTGTAAGAGTCAAAATAAGATAGGAATGATGGCTTAGAATCTGTAGGAGTCCTAGAAATACAAAGTCTGAAGCCACACATTAACTCTATTCCACTGTCTTTTGTTAAGGCTCATGCAGAATATTGGGAATAATGGGGGGAGAGCTGTGTAAGTCTTCTTGTAAAGCAGACATATGAAATCTACTGAAGCCTAAAGAGCAGAAGAATTAAGACGAAGCCTCCAGGAATTCAACCCCTAGCCCTGCTAAAGGGGAGGCTATAATCCTGTCCTCAACTCATCTAAAGCTGTGACAAACTGAATCTAATGAGAGCAACAATCAAACCCTGATTCAGCTCAACTACAAACTAGATTTACTCAATGCCACAAGCCAGAAGCCTGACAGAAAAGATGTCCTACTATGGAAGTAAACATTATTCACTTTAACTTCTACCATATTTTTATCCACAACAGTTGGCATTCAATCAAAAACCAGGAGACAAGATGTCAAGGTAGTGAAAGACAAGGAGAGACTTAGGAACTTTCCCAGACTGGCAGAGACCAGGAAAAATGACAACTAAATGCACTGTGGTATTGGATCCTGGAACAGAAACATGGTTTCAGTAGAAAACCTAGTTTTCTACTAAACCTGAATAAAAACTATAGTTTAATAAATAGTATCATACCAATGTTAATTTCTCAGTTTTGATCATTGTACTGTGTGGTTAATTAAGATGTTAACATTTGGGAAATCTGGGTGAAGAGTACTGAAACTCTATCATAGTAACTCTCTGCAAGTATTAAATTATTTTGAAATTAAAAATTAAAAAATAACATTATGAGATGCACAGAAAGCAAGAAGATATAATCTAATATGAAGAAAGAGTCAATAGAAACAGTCACAGAGATGGTCCAGATATTGAAGTTTCAAGAGAGGAATTTTAAAATCACTATGACCAATAGATTACACAATTTTATGGAAATGGTGGACACCATGAAAGTACAGAGGGGCAAACTCAGTAGGGAGATTTTTACTTCCTGTGAAAGAAAACAGCCAAATGGAAATGCTAAGGATGAAAAATGTAATGGAACATATAAAGAATTCTTTTAGTGCATTATCAACAAGTCCATATAAAAGAGTCAGTGAACTTGATTACAGGTCAGTAGAAATTATCCAAAATGAAACATAAAGAGAAAAAAAGAGTGTAAAAATAAAGAGCGGAGGATTTGACCTGTGTGGAACATTATAAAATGAACTAACATTTGTGGAATTGGAACCCCAGAAGGAAAAGAGAGAAAGAATGAGACAGAAGAAATGTTCGGAGACAAAATTTCTTAAATGAATGAAAGACCAAAAAAAATGTAGTTATAAGTAACTTAGTGAACCTAAGAAGAATAAATAGAAAGAAAACCACATTTAAGCACATTTCAAAAGCAGAGAGAAAATAAAAAGACATGAAATTCACACAGAGAAAAAATGATGAGAATGACAGCTGCCCCCTCGTCTGAAATAGTGCAGGCCAGATGAGGGTGGAATAACACTTTAGTGGACCAAAATGGAAAAAAAAAGAAAAGAAAAGAAAACTTCAACGTAAAATTATCTACCTACAGAAAATATCCTTCAAAAATACAGGGGTAGGAAAAGTAGGTTTACAGTTATGCGTATGGGAATAAACAGGCAGGTTTTTAACTCAAGTGCACGGTGCGCTCACCACTGTAAACCTCCTTTTGCCCACCCTTGAACAGGCAAAACAAAGACAAGTTTCTACAGATAACTGTTCAGATAATATGGTTTCAGTAGATGTACATGATGACAAATGATTTTAAAGAACAGTTCAAGCCGAAGGGAAACGACACCAGATCAAAACCTTGTTCTTCAAGAAGAATTTTTAAAAAACACAAGAAAAGGTAAATATGTAAATATAACAGCAAGTCAGATGGTTGATTGTTTAAAGTAAAAATTATAACAAAAATTTTAATCTATGTAAAAGTAAAATGCATGACATAGGGAGCACAAAAGGCATAGAGATTTAAGTAGAAATATATTGTTCCAAGGTTTTTATATTGTTTAAAAAGTGGTAGAATATTTTTAAAGATAGACTCATACATTAAAAAGGCATATATTCTTATGCAATCATACATTTATGTACACAAACAACACAAAGAGGTATAATGTAAAAGTTAATAGAGGAGACAAAATGGAATACTTAAAAAATATCACTTTATTTACAAAAAGGTAGGAACTAGAAAATTGAATAACAAAAAGTACCTGGAACAAATTTTGAAAATACACAGTTGAAATTAGGATAATGGCCACTTCTCCAAAGAGGACATACAGGTGGCCAATAAACATATGAAAAGATATTCGATATCACTAATCATCAGGGAGGTGCAACTTAAAACCACAATGAGATATCACCTCACACCTATCAGAATGGCCATCAATAAACCCACAGGCAACAAGTGTTGGTGAGGAGACGGAGAAAATGGAACTCTTGTGCTCTTGACAGAAATACAGATTTGTGCAGCCACTGTGGAAAGCAGTATGGAGATACCAAAAAAATTAAAAATGGAACTGCCTTATGATCCAGTGATTCCACTTCTGGAAATACATCTGAAGAAACCCAAAACACTAATTTGGAAGGATATATGCATCCCTATGCTCATGTCATGTTATTAATATAAAATAGCAAATATACAAAAGCAGCCCAAGAACCCATCAGTAGATGAGTGGATAAAAAAGCCGTGGGACATTTACACAATGGAATACTACTCAGCTATGAAAAAGGAAGACAATCTTACCCTCTGTGACAACACGGATGGACTTGGAGAACATTATGCTAAATAAAATAAGCCAGCCAGAGAAAGATGAGTACCCTATGATTTCACTCTTATGTTCTAATGAGCAAAATAAACTAATAAACAAACTAGGCTCATAGATACAGAGAACAGACTGACAGCTGTCAGAGGGGAGGGAGATTCGGGGTCTGGTTATGAAAGGTGAAGGGATTAAGCAAAGAGAAAAACAACTCATAGACATAGTCGACAGTATGGTGATAACCAGAGGGAAAGGGGGTGGAGGGAGGACGAAGAAGTAAGGGCTAGGGAATAAGTGGTGATGGAAGGAGACTTGACTTTGGGTGGTAAACACACAATACAATATACAGATCATGTATTACAGAGTTGGACACCAGAAACCTATATAATTGTATTAACCAATGTGATTCCAAAAAATTCAATAAAGTTTAAAAAAAAACTTTAATGACTTCAAAGGCAAAAATAAATTAAGACATGTAGTTGACAAACCTAACTACAAACATCAATGATTACATTAAATTTAAATGGACTAAACAGCCCAATTAAAAGCAGAAATTGGCAGATTGTCATAAGGCAAAAGTAAACCCCTATATGCTATTTATAAGTAGTATACTTTAAACAGAGATGCAGGTTAAAAGTAAAAAGATGAGAAAACTCTATACCATTTGCGATGAACAGACTCTAAGGTGGCTCTCGTGACCCCCGATCCTGATATATACACTGTTGTGTAAGCCCCTTCCCTTTATTGCTGGCTGGTCTAGTGACTTGCTTCTAACCAACAGGATTTGGCAATCATGATGGGATGTCACTCCCATGATCACATTGCCTAATATTGTAACACTTACCTTGCGAGGCGGCTCTCTCCCTTGCTTGTTTTGATGAAGCAAGTGGGCATATTGGGGAGGCATACAGCACGAAAGACAAAGTAGCTTTCAGCAAACAGTCCGTCAGGAATTGACAGTGACCTTCAGTCAACAGCCAGCCTAAAACTTAGTCCCTCGGTCCAACATGGTGTCAGTAACTGAATTCTGCCAATAGCCACGTGAGCTTGGAAATGGACACTTCCTCAGGTAAGCCTTGAGATGAGAGCGCAGCCCTGGCCGAAAACAGTCATTGTAAGTTTGCAGAGAAGTGAAAGATCAGTGTCTTTTGTCTCCAGTCACTGAGTATGTTGTAATATTGTTGTGCAGCAATAATGTTAATATATTATGCTAGTATACCATGCCAACACTAAGCATATGAAAGCTGGTGTGGAATATTAATATCGAACAAAGTAGATATTAAGCTGAAGGAACTGCTGCAGACAAAAATATTTTTGAACGATAGAAGGGTCAACTTACGGGGTCAGTTTTTAAGGTTTTTTAGTTTAATTGAGATATAATTGACATAGAGCACTGTATAACTTTAATGTGTATATAGTATCATGACTCAACATACATACATTATGAAGTGATTACCACAACAATAAATTTAGTGATTGTTAACATAACATCCATTGTCTCGTATAGTTACAAAACCTTTTTTTCTATCATGAGCACTTTTAGGATCTACTCTCTCAGCAACTTTCAAATATATATGGGTCAATTTGTTCTAAGACACAGCAAATTAAATGTGTGTGCACCTAATAACAAATCTTGCAAATACATGAAATGAAAAACATTGGCAGGATTAAATAGAAATAAACAAGTTCAGAATCATTAAAAATTTTAATATTTTCTCAGTAATGAATTGAACAAGTAACCCAAATAATGAGTAAAGAACTATATGTCCAGCAAAAACATCTTTTAAAAAGTGAATGCAAAATAGTCTTTTTAAGGCAAACAAATACAGAAAGAATTCATTGAAAGTGGAACAGCACTATAAAAAAAAGAAAGGAATTTAAAAGAATTTGATATCATGAAAGATCATGCTATCAAATGGAAAATTTGGAACTGCACAAATAAATGAAGAGTTTTAGAAATGGTAAAAATTTTTTAAAAAATGAAAGACTGTATTCTTCTTATTTTAATCACTTTAAAAGAAAATTGATGATCTAAAACAAAAGTGGTATCTGTTTGTGGTTTATAACATATATAGAAGCAAATGCATGAAAGCAATAGGACAAAGGATTGGAGAGAGAAAATGGAAGGCTATTGAAAAGCTCTTAACTATATGTGAAGTGGTACAATATTATCTTAAGATAGACTGTGAGACTGTTTCTATTTTTCCCATTAGTCCATTTGGTTCACTAGATTCCACATAGTGAGATCGTTGGGATTTTTCTTTCTCTGACTGGCATATTTCACTTAGCATAACATTCTCCAGGTCCACCCATGCTGACACAAAAGATAAGAGTTTCTTCTTTTTTACTGTTGCATAGTATTCCATTGTGTAAATGTACCATTGCTTTTTTATCTGCTCATCTACTGATGGGCACTTGGGCTGCTTTCAAGTCTTGTCTACTGCAAATAACTCTGCAATAAACATAGGGGTGCACATATTTTTTGAATTAGTGTTTTGAGTTTCTTCATAGATGGAAAGCTGACTGACAGCTGTTAGAGAGTCCAGGGGTTCCAGAGCTGGGTGAAAAAGGTGAAGGAATTAAGCAAAAAAAACAAAACTCACAAACAATAGCATGGTGATTTCTGGAGGGGTAGGAGGTGAGGGGAGACAGGGGAGGGTACGGGGAGGGTAAATGGTGATGGAAAGAGACTTGACTTAGGGTGGTGAACACACAATACAATATGCAGATGATGTATTATAGAATTGTCCACCTGAAGCTTATATAATTCTATTAACCAATGTCACCCCAATAAATTCAATAAAGAAAAGATAGTCTGCAAGAAGCAAAAGATACATTGCAAATCCTTAAACAACCACTAATTAAAAAAAAAAAGGTATAACTAAAATATCAAGAGTGAAAATAAATGGAATGATAATAATCACTCAATTCAAAATTAGAAAAAAGGATGCGGGGAGTAACAACAGATGGACAAATAAAAAAGAACTAGCAGGACAGCACATTTAAATGCAATTATTTTATATTATATTGAATGTGAAAAGCCTAAAACCTTCAGTGAAAGACAAAAGTTGTCAGACTGGATAAAAAGCAATGACCTACGCTACTTACAAGAAATCCACATGATATATAAAGGCATAGATATGTTAAAGTAAAAGGGTGGTAACGGATACATACAGAAAACAGTCATCAAAGGGAAGTTAAGGTGGAGTTCTTGACATAGCTGAGGACTCAGTAAATGTTAGCCACTAGTAGTAGTAATTGTAATGGGATTTACAGCCATCAGATAACTAGGAAAATTGCTCACAGTTGGTATAAAGCAAAGAGGGAAGCCCAACAGCAGGTGGACCCTTGGCCTGTCAGCAGGCGCCATGAACTTGGGAATTGGTACCATTTATTGGCAACCCCTTGCAACCCCTAGCAACCCCTCCTCTCTTGCTGCTTAGGCAGCAGCAACATGGCTTTTTTTTTTATGCTTAACAAAGTATTCAAGTTTAGCTTTCTCACATTCTTACATACACACCTATATATATTGATTTTTGGTTTTGCTACAGTTTGAATTATCAAGGACCAAAGAGAAATTTGGAAAAGTCATGAGAACATGAAGCCAGGCTATGTTCAAATGCCAGCTCTATCACTATTGAACTATGTGATCTTGAACAAATTGCTTAAGGCCCTCCTCATTTCCTCCTCTGTAAAATAGGTTAATAAAATCCTTATTTCACACAAGGTTAATAAGAGGATTAAATGAGCTAATTTATGTGAAGCACACAGTATAATATCTGGCAAAGAGTTTGTGCTTACATGAGCCCTGTTCTCTCAAGTTCCTATGAGATATGAGGATATTTCAGGCAACTCAGGGAGTACGGTAGAAGCCCCTTTGGTCCCTGGGGGTAGGGAGGTGCACTATGGGGCTTCTTTTCACCTCGGAAAGCAACGCGACCTGGACGGCTCCTATAACTGAATGGGCAAGACCGCCTTCCCCAACTCAGTGAGCCTCCATCTTTGTCTCCGTGGAGACAGATATGGAAAGCCAATGCCCTGTGTATTTCAAATCCTCAGCCTGGTAAATCAACAGCAGTTAATGGAGATGAAAGAAACAGCGGTGACCATAATGGTTCCACGGAGGTGAGGAAGTCGGCAGCAGACCTCTGCCGTTCTTTGAGAGGCAAGGTCGAATGGGCCTTGAGAGATAATCTAACGAAGACTCACAGATGAAAGTAAAATCTACAAGCCCATATATGAAAAATCTTTGTTCATTCGTTCATGCTTTCATTCATTTATTCGAATTTCCTGTCCATTTTTTCAACTAACATTTATCAAGATTTAGCTAAGTGCCAGGTCTTAAAACACAAAAATCAACGAAACTGACACCTTTTTCTATTTTCTGGTAATAAAAAATATTATTCATGGCAGAAAATGCATAAAAAAATTCATTACACGCAGTCAACTGGTCAACCAAATTCCTGGTATCTTTGGTTGGGGCTGGAACAAAGGCCCAGGTTAAACTCTGACCTGCAGAAGATGGGACACAGCTGAGGAATGAATTAGTCTTGGAAATTTTCAGCAGGTGATCTGTTTGACTCATTAGGGGAACTACCTGGTTCATTAGATGATATACCTGGTTCAGTGGATAATACATCAGATTAAACATATGAAGCATTTCATTATTTCTTCAGAAAAATGGACCCCTTTCCGCCCACCATGGGCACCCCCACAGTAGTGGGAGATGCACCTGCTCAGAGAAGCTTTGTTTACTTCTGTGTTCCTTTTTTCCCCCCTTAATACCTGTGAATGTATCCTGAGGGATCACCTGCAGGCGTGTGATGTGTACTGTGCTGATACAGACAGAAATCTGGACTTGGCTATTTTAGTACATCACTGTCATCCAGAGTGGCTCTGAGTTCTGAGAAAGAAAAAAAAAAAAAGCCTGGGTTTGCTTCGTGGTCAGAACGGGGCTGTTTTTAGCCTGCTGAGGTCCACAGCTACGAGCTCTTTGTTTGTAAACCAGCCCTCTTTTCCACAATGCCGGGTGTGGGGGCCAAAAGGGCAGTCTACAGTGGCTTAGTCCCTCCATCCTCCTCCGGCTCTGTGGCAGAGATGGGATCTGGAGGAGAAACAGTTGTTCCCTTGCTGATATTTTTGTCTCAAGCAGGGACATACAATCTCTGGAGCCATCCAAGGGCAGGCCCATGAATGTACGGCCCTGAATTTTGGATATATTTGCATGGGGGAGGGAGAACTGGATGCATCAGAATCCCCTGGAGGGCTTGTGAAAACATGGCTTTCTGGGTCAAATGATGTTCTGATAACTGTTTAATAACCCTTTGGGAAAAAAATGTGATTTGCATTTGCCTGTTTCTATGGTGTAAATACTCCTAAAATAGTCCATTTCGAGCTACTGTGAAATCGAGAGGAGAGGTACAATCTGCTCTGAAACTCACCCCAGCCAGCCCCAGCACAGCTGTGTCTGACTCGGCGGATCTAGGGTGCGGCCTGAGACTGTGCACATCCAACAAGTTCCCGGGCGGTGCAGATGCTGCTAGCACATGATTACCAAATATTGGGGAAATTTTCTCTGGCTTTGGAGGCTTTGCCACCCTCCATATCCTCTCTTAGGACTTCACCTTCCTTTCCCCCTTATATCCTAAAGGCCATTGGAAAGAATGCTTAACCATGGGGACATGGCTCTGGGCTGTGATCTTTGGGAAAGTGAAATATAGCAGTTTTCTAAAAGGAGTCCACATATGCTGCTGTCTCTTGTTTGTACCTCTCCCTTTTCTGAACATGACTGTAAGAAACCAGATCATACCCATCCTTCTGTTTCTTACCTAGAAAAGCGCCAGTAAAAATCCACTGAACTGAAATAAGCATGGTATACTGGCCTGCAACCATGAAGTGCAGAAATCTCATATTTCTATCACTCATTTGATTTTTAAACTAACCACCTATCCGCCTATTTATTAGCTTATTTGTGCAATGAGATATTTTAATCCCTACTATGTGTTGGTCACTGGGTACTGGGGATACAGCGGTGAAGGTAATGGTTACAATATCTGACCCACAGAGCTTATAATACAGCAGGGAAGATGAGTATTAAATGCTCATTATATTCGCAATGAGTGCTTCAAAGGAAAAGCCCGGTATGCTGTATGGGCATCCAACAGAGTGAGGGGGCAACAAGTGGCTTTCTGTAGAAAGAGGGTTAAATTGAGACTTAGAGGGTGGGTAGGAGTTTCCAAGTGAGAGGAGGTGGCAGGTGCATGAGAGGGGAGAAGTAGTCTGGGGAAGTAGGAGCAGGAGAAGGGGGTGTATGGCACAAAATGAGGCTAGAGAGATGGGTGGCTTCTTGACTTGATCCTCAGATCAGGGGATCCATGGAAGGACCACAGGCAAAGCAGTGTCATCGTATCAGCTCACACATTTGTGTGTCGTTTCTGAGTCACGGACACACGCATATACACTGCTATGCAAGGTTATGGCTGAGCACGACCTTTTCTCTTTGGGTCAGCTGTACATCAGATACTGTCCTCTAGCTGTGTTGTTCTGGCCATCCAACACAACCGTAAGCCATTCAAAGTCAAGGGTGCTGTCTTCATGCCTTTTGTTGTCTGTAGTGCCTGTGATGGTGCTGGGTACCTACTGGGTCACTGATCAATGGCCACGAGGTACTAAAACAGCACTTGACTTAATGAAAAGAGACCGGGCTTCCAGATGACAGTTGCTGCTTACCAGCTATGAGGCCTCTGAGGTCAGGCCCGGAACTTTTCTGAGCTTCTGTTTTCTGGTACCTAAAAAAGAAAAACCATACACATTTCATAAAGTTTTTATAAAAATATTGAATAAGATATCACAGGCGAAAGTTCTAGAATGCTGTTCTCATGAGAGATGGCATAGTTAACAATACATAGAGTTGGTAGGGATAATGACCTCGGTCTTTACACAAAACAGTGTTCTCCTTACCTTCCTGTTCCGAATTACCCAACCACCGGGCTGTCAGTTTAGATTTAATTCACAGTTTGCAGGCTGCCGGGGTGACCTACGAGAGCCCGGAGGCCACCCATCCCTTTAATGTTCCCCTCACCTTGCATAGGGCTATCTCTGATCTCCAAGGTGCCTGCTCATCAACATATGTGCACGGGGTAGAAGAGGGGCGCTGCGGCTGCGGAAAGCATCCTGTAAACTGAAGTGGATGGACCATACACATCTAAACTACCCAGGTACTTGTTAAACCTGCAAATGTGTGGACCCCACCGCAGGTTTACTCAACCAAAATTTCCTAAACACACAAGGCTCCCCACTCTGCCCTGGTGGACGGAAGTCCATGCTGTGAACTCGCCCACACCAACGTGACCTCGGTCTTTTCATCTGTACCTTTGATTAGAGATTATATCCCTACCTCAGACAGGGACTGTGAGGGTTAAGAGAGATGAAGTATTTGTGGTGCTTAAAACCATTTTTGGCACTTAGAAAGCACTTGATAAATGGTTGCATTTATTATGTCACACTGGCCTCTCTGCAGTCCTGTATGTGGGCGGACAGGGAACTGACTTCTAGAAAAGCAAAATGAGTTACCAGAGGTCACACAGCTAATTAGCAGCCAGGCAGGACTAACACCCAGAATGCCTAACGCCTAATCCAGCACTATTTCCTCCACACCAGGCTGCCGCCTTTAAGCCCTCAACTTCAAAAGTGCTTCTTTTCCATGTATTCTGTCTCTAGGTGGCTGGGTAGAGATCTACATAGCTCCCTGTCATTAGCAATTTATCTGGATGTTGCTTTTTATCTTGCAAACAGGTCACAAGCCCGAGCTCAGTTGACCTCTAGAATCCCTTCCAATACAATTGAGTTTGCACCTTCCGAAAGGTAGCTCGTCTTAGAACATTTAGGTGAATCGCGGAGCCTCCACACCCGACCTGGGTCACCTGTCCCGGGGCTCTGAGTCTTTTGCTTTGTTTGCCATGCATCCTGCCCACCTCCCCTTCCTTGCTTGTGTTCAGAGAGGCAGTGATGATGCTGATGCTGACTTCACGCGAAGCACGCAGGAATACAAAGGCCAAACCACTCCCCTCTCAGATCCCAGCCCTGCCTTTTTCAGACTGAAGGAGATTTAATTTAGATAGAGATGATTTCTCGCAATACGGACGTTCCAGCCTACCCTTGAGGAACAAACAAGGCGAGAGCCTCTTGGAGCAAGACGCTGGAACACAGCCACATGGCCTCCGCATGCCAGATTCCTACTGCTGCCTTGCCTTCCTCTATCTCCTAGAGAATTAAGGAGTGCCTTTGTTAAGATGTCCTTAAAGCTCCCCTACGCTATACTTTGTCCACCGCCCACCTACCAAAATGGTGGAGGAGAGGGAGCAGGTGTTTAGTTTTCATGGGTCAATGTACCGTCTTCGTGTTGCGTCAGCTGCTTGCTTCCTTAGAGATTATACCTCTCCACTGCTGTCCTTTTCACACGCGTGTGCTCTTCCTTACTCCCTCCTGCTGCAACCCAGACGTGAGAAAAGTAGGACTGTGCAAGTCCTCTCAAGGTCTCAGGCTGCCTACTTGTAAAATGAGAGTGCTAGCCTGGGTGGTTTTAAAGATATCTAACATGCTGTGGTTCTCTAACTCACTCAGACTGAGCTGTTCCCAGGCACCGGGCCAGGCACTGCCATCAGCCACTACGTACTGCAGCATGTTTAGGGTACTTTAGAGCAGAGGTTCTTAAGGTTTTGCTGTCTGTGGCATCCTTAAAGTCTTAGTGTTTTCACAGTACCCGTAGGCCAAAAGGAATTCCTAACAGATCTATTTATTAAATATTTAGTTACTAAGTATGCTCTAAGGGAACCAAAAATGTCGGAACCGTAGACTACAACAAGCCATCATCTTGCAGTGTCAGATAGATGCGGAGAGTTACTGTATCTGCCTAGAAATTTAGAAATGTCCTGTGGCATCTCTGCAAGTTTACTGAAGTGCTCTAGAACACCTTGGCACAGATTTTTGGAATTGGGGCCCTAAAGTCTTTTTTCCTAAACTCACATCTAAACTTCCTGCTCCCTGTAGCCTCCAAGAAAATATCAGTGGGCACTCATCATACTACTGACCACCTTGATCTCTCAGAAGACTTAGAGAATCCAGCCACTTTGACCTTTAGTAAAGTTTTGGGGCAGTCTGGTTTGAAAACTAGAAGAAATTTCTGTATCTTCTCTCATTGATCAGGCCCAGAAACATCAAATCAGAAGATAGCTTATACTTTGGCAATTTAGACACTGATTGTTTCTTGAATGTGTCTACAGATAGGTTAAATCCTAAAACATGCAAGGACAAAGAAAATAAAAGGAAGCCGTGGTGTAAGTTACTCAGGTTGGGTGTGTACCTGATCTGACTTACCTGGGGTAATGGTACAGCCTTACATTTCATGTGCAGGAAAGGACACAGGCAAGATGAAATTGGGTGTTAAAAATATTTGAAAAGGCGTTGAGCCTGGCCATGTGCCTGGTACTGCAGTAAGATTTTTGGACTCAAAGTCTACCCCACAACAGCTCTAGAGCGGACGTAATTCTGGATCCCCATCGAGCAGTGAAGAAACCAAGGCCCAGAGCAGTTACAGAGCCTGGAAGCAACGAGGTCAGAACTTGAACTCATATCTTTCTGGCTACAGAGACCCAACTTTTAGGTACTAATGCTGCCACTTTGAAAGTGTGACTATTCCCGCATGGATGACAAATGACCTAATTGGCAGGGACATCCGAGAATTTCATGTTAGAGTACCTTAGCAAACCTACAACCCTCGGGCCACATTACCCTAGATCTGAGTTAACTTTCTCCTCTAGCTCCAAAGCAAGTGTACATTTTTCATTTACCACCCATGGAGTCCCCCCATTTCTATGATCCTGCACCATTTCCAGTGGCTGCAAAGATGTTTCCCTGTCTGTTCACCTCACCCATCAGCAATACTGAGAATTATCTCCTCTCTTGGTCCCCTTCTCACACGGTAACTGGGAAGGGAAAAAATTCCAAGTGTCCTTTAAACAGAAAAGGAGAAAAACTATAAAAGAAAAGGAAATGGCGTTTCCCTAGCATAGAGGATGGATCACTTAGAGGTTATTGCTCTAAGTTATAGGGATTCTATTAGGTCAGGCCCATGGGCATTTATTTTTCCTTCTCGCCAATGTGGGCCCTAGAAACCCCAGTTCTACTTCTAAAGGAAATGTCAGGGAGACTGTAACTGTCCCCTCCAAGGCCAGTCATTAATTTAGGGAGTGAAGCACTAATGCCTTGAATTAGCTCGGTTTCTCTCTACATTTTCTCTGAAATTCCCTTTGTCAATAACCTAAATAAATTAAAACTTTGGGGCAAGACAAAAAAAGTCCTGGGGAGAGGAAGAAGCCAGCCTCATACATGTGGGTTGCTGGCTCAGCCACCATTCCGAACTGTCCCCAAATCTAACCTGCAGTAATGCCTCGTTCTGCTCAGAACCTTTCTTGGTTTCATGCTGCTACTTCTGCTGCCATTCCTCCTCCTCTTTTTCCTTCTTCTCATACTGAGGTATAATTCACTTTTTTTTTGTCTACTGTTCTATAGTTTGACATTGTGTAACCACCACCACAATCAAGATAATGACCATTTTCTTAAGAACAAAAAATTCTTCCATGCCCCTTTGTAGTCAACGCCTCCCTCCACCCGCGGACACACCAACGACTGATCTGTTCTCTGTCCCTATAGGTTTGCCTTTCTCAGAGTATCAACTAAGTAGAATTACACATGTAGCTTTTAAATTTTGACTCCCTTCTCTTAGCATAATGCATCTGAGATTCATCCATGTCGTTGTATGTATCAATAGTTTGCTTTTTCTTTTTATTCTGAATTGTAGTCTAGAGCATGCATGTGTCGTAGTTAACTATTCACCAGGGTGTCCGGCTCATTTCAAGATTGAGGGGATTATGAATAAAGCTGCTATGAATGTTCACATACAAGTTTTTGTGTTAAGTTTTTATTTTTCTTAGGTAAGCGCCTAAGAGTGGGCTTGCTGGGTCTTACAGTAAGTGTATGTTTACTTTCATAAGAAAGTGCAAAACTGTTTTACACAATAAGTGTATCAGTTTGCATTCCCACCGTGATATATGTGAGTTCCAGTTGCCCTGCAACCTCCCCAGCTCGTGGAATAGTCAGTCCTCCCCCAGTTTAGGTTTCAGTTACTCTATAGCTATGCATTGTTCTGTTGTGGCTTTGATTTTATTTTCCCTAATGACTAATGATATTAAGCATCTTACCTGCTTGTTTGAAATCTGCATAGCTTGTTGGTAAAGTTTTAAAATCTTTTACCCATTTTTAAAATGGAATAGTTTGTGTTCGTATTATTGAGTTTGGAAAGCTTTTATGTATTCTGGATTAAAGAAAACTTTGTGTTTTGCAAATATTTTTTTCCTGTCCTGTGGCTTATGTTTTCATTATTTTGGCAATATCTCATGAAGAACAGAAGTTTTCAGTTTTTTTAAGTTCCAACGTATCAATGTTTCTTTGCATAGATCACGCTTCTGTTGCCATATCTAACAACTCTTTGCTTAACCGAAGGCCACATAGATTTTCTCCTATGTTTCCTCTAGAAGTTTTACAGTTTCAATGATATATTTAAATCTGTGGTTTGTTTTGGGTTTCATGCTTCTTTTCTAATTGGTTGTCTTTTAGAGACAGAGATGCCAAGGTAGAAAGAGAGATTTGACTTAACCCCTGCAAGGAGTTGGTCTTTCATGACGGTCAGCTCATCACTGCAGAGTAAGCCAGTGCTGTGAGGTTGTGCTTAAACTTCAGGCCCTGAAATCAGATGCCTTGAGTTTGAGTCAGTTTTCTGTATCCTAACGTGTAACATAGAGTGATTACTTATACTCTCTGAGCCTCAATTAAATGAGCTATTAATCAGCAATGCTAAGATTAGCACCAGGCCTATAGCATTGATTCTGAGTGGGGAAGACAAGAACTCTCAGCTGGGGAGTTCTGAATCGTCCAGGAACAGTGGCCAAGAGTGATTTATGCTAAATACTGGAAAAAACAACAAGGTTAAAAGATCAAGCTACTTGTGTCTCCCACAGTGTCTATAAGCAGTGTCTTCGCCCTGGGCTCTCACTGCTTTTCTGAGTCAATCTAGATAAGTGCCTCCCTTACATTCTTTTCCTTGCCACTGAGATACACACTCACTTGGATGTGCCATGGCTTTTTCTGTTTTCTGCCTACCCATATTCTCCATCTTTCTACCTGTTTTCAAGGAGCTCCTATCAGCTTTTGTCTGGATATTTTCATCTAAGAGACACCACATCGCAATTCAGAAAGAGACTTACAAATGCACAGTAGATATGATCAAAGATCAAAAATGTTTATCTTGCATGGCCCCAGCATCCAGGCAGGCCTATCCTAGAATCTTCCAGAAACAGACATTCATCTATTGAGATGAAAGGCAATGTGGCGGGTGTGTGGTGATGAGGGCACGTGGGTTTGGGACTTGGATATGCGTTCCAATCATAATTCCAGCTTTTATTGTGTTACCCGTGGCAAAACACTTAACTGTTTAGCCTTAGTTTCCCAATCTCAAAGTGAAGAATCTTAAAACCTTTACTTGGTTTTGTGAGTCTTAAATGATATGATGACTGTATGTGAAATATCTGGTACATTGTGGCAACTTCCCTGGTTATGAGGATGAAGTTTGCTCAGCCTTCTTCAACACCTGTTTCCAGGATACACAGCCCTCATTCAGGGGAACATCTTTGTTTCTAATCAAAATTCCCCCTGCTGCTAGCTCAACTTATTTCTGATGATCATATCCAGTCAATGGTTCTCAGATGATCAGATAGGAGTTGAGAACATCCTAATGGCTTTCGAATTCTTTGAAAAATACTTATGTATGTTCAGTGCAATCCGCTTGTGAAGAACTTACCGCAGGTCTATTACTGTAAACGCCCTAACCAGGTTCAATTGATTACCATGTGTGATCCGAAGTTCTGATTAATAGAGTCTTTGTTTAAAATGAAAAGCATTTCTAGAAAAAAGAAGAAATTATCACTGCCTATTCTTACCAATATCCCGAATTAGGAGACTAAAACATGATCTCCACTGGCAACTCCCTGCATCCAGCTACCTGCTACTTCCAGAAGAAGTCAGTACTTAGGTGAATACATCTTCTGTTTGTTGGGATGCTTAGAGAGAATGAGCTGGGATCATCTCAGTCTGGCATAGATTTTTCCGGGTCGCCTCTGCTGAAAGTGTTATTTTGTATTCCTGTGTGAGGGCTCTCTTATGTGTCTTAATCCTGTGCAGCCCCAGTGACCCACCACAGCAATTTGGGGCTCAGCTTTGAACACCCTTCACTTTTATGTTACAAAAGTCAATCTTTCCGCTATGCTTTAACCTTCATTTCTGGAGCATTTGTTTGAATATCTAACTCATGCACGCACATGAGTATCCACTGACCTGGACGTCTTCAAGTTGCTTCTGTGAAACTGGGTTAGCATTCCACAGACCAGCTGACCTCAAGTATTAGTCATGCCAGGGTAGCCGAGGGTAGCCCTGGCCATTGCAGGGGCAAGGCGTACTCTCACCCCGAAGCGCGGCAAGGCAAACTAATTGAAATCAAACCCCCATTTTAAAACGTTTCACTCACCAGCAGACTGTTTCTTTTTCTCAGATGTACATCTTGTTTTCGATTAGACAGAAGCAGTGATCTGATCAACTTTTCGATTGAACAAGAAACAAAACAAGACGTGGCCAATTCACATCATGTTTCTCAAATGGTTTTTCATAGAAATCTACTTCTTTGAATTCCATTCTTTATTCAACATGATATCAAAAATGCTTTTCCTGTCTTTCTCTTCTTCACATTTACCTCATTTCCCCTACCAACATCTCTGCCCCCAGAACACTTTCTGATATGTTGGAGAATTATTTAAAGATTGGATTTCAAATTCAAAACTCTAGAGAGTTGTTTCATATTGACTGGGCACACTCCCTGGCCAGGGGTCTCAGAGGAGCCTCTCTGAAGAGTACCTCTCCTGTCACGTCACACCACATATGTGCCCTGCACCAGGCCAGCACCAGCCAGCCCCTGGCTTGGGATCCACAGTCACGGTGTAGTCACTCTGCCCAGGGGGTCTGTGTCAACACAATGCTCCATCTCCCTCATGACCAGGTCCTTGTCTATTTGTTAAGCCCCTTCATTATGTCAAGTCCTGTGCTAGGTACTTTCATTAGTGACAGTGCATCTGATCTCAGTTGGCCCTTAAAACCATCACGTGACTTAGACAGGATCCCCATCCCTATTTCAGCTATAAAGATGACCCCAGTAGGAAGAAGTAGACTCAGAATTTGAATCCAGATCCGATGGCTCCAAAGTTTATCATTTTTCCACCGCATCTCACTGCCTTTAAATTACTGTCTAATTGTCTTCCAGGAAAACAGGGTTTATACACAGGACAATGTTCTCTTTGCTGGGGAAAGAGATGATCTTTCAGGCCAATTGGTGCAAAATCTTAAAATAGCAAATAAAAGAACTGAAGGTCTATGTGGCTAAACTGATGTTACACAGCTATTGAGTGGGCAGAGCTGGGGCTTGGGTCTGTATCTTGCTGATTATAATTATTGCACCACTATTGCTCGTACCATGCTGGATACCCTGTCCAGTCAAGGAGATAAAGTTCAAAGTCAAAGGAATAAACCCATGCTACCCACTCCTGGAGGAAGTTGCTGCTTCAATACAGATAATAAGATGGCCAAGTACTAATACATCTTATGTTCCTAATATGGTTTTTCCCCCACTTTAAAAAATCTTTATAGTTTCTTTGGACTCTTTACTGCCTAATTTGAGGTTTTTCTTGTCAGGAATATGGAGAAGACAAAACAACAAAGTATTCTCAGCCGCCATATAAAACACAAAGCACTCTGAGCGTTTCTTTAGATTTTCTTAGGTCTCTATTAAATATGCCTCCTGCAAAGTGAAGAAGAGCTTTTCCCAGTTTATCTGCCTAGTTATTTGCCTCAAAACAAGACCGAGGTAACCTCGGAAAGACGACACTTCAGGCTCCGCCCATGACTGCCGCTATTTGAGGTAAGAGGGAGAAAGTAGGAGTGAACTATATTGGACTGAACTACATTTCCATCTATCATACTACATATATATATATTTTTTTAATTTTTTTCTTTTGAGAACAAACTCTCTATTAATTCAATGAATTAATATTTACAGGCCAGTAAATGAGATAATATTTGGGTTTGGAACGTTCTCATTGGTGTCCCCATAACCATCTAATGATTTGTTTCTTCACAGAATCTATCCTCCAAGGGTACCAACACATCAGAAGACCCAGAAGTAAAAGAAACATTTCTTGCAATTAAACCCAAGTTTTGTTTTTGTTTCTTTCCTGAAGAAATATCTCTAAGAAGGAGAATAAGCAGCATGTGGGGGTCGGCCTAATCCCCCTGACCTGCCTCTATTCAATTCTCACCTTATGTTGTAAAGAAATGAACAGAACCTGTACCACAAATACAATGAGTTAAATTGGCAAGGACTTTGTAATTTTCTGTTCTAAACCTTGACCTACTAGTGTGTCAGCCTCCGCCTCAGCTGAGCTATTAGGTATCTCCAGTTAGAGCAATATGTGTTCATGTATTCACTCAACAAATGCCAAGCCCTATTCCATTAGGTGTTAAGGATATAACAGTAAACAAAACTGACCAAAAACCCCTGTCCACTTTGCCAGACAAATAGAGATAAAAATAACAGGTCAGGTGAGGACAAGCACAATAATGACATATAAGTGGAGAAGGAAAGTCCACAATGTAGTCAATAGAAGAAGAAGCCACCCATCTACTGGGACCCTGCCCAATTTCTGACTATCTGTGCTACTTCTCATTGGTCACCCTCTTCTCCAGCATGCTCTCAGCCAGCTGCATCGCAGCTCAGATATCATCATCCGTAAGACGATGTCCCTGAACTCAGCTGTATCCATATTCTTGGACCCAGGTGTCCTAGTGCTGCCCAGTTTTCTTCCTTCTTTCTGGGTGTCCATTCCTTTGCTCTACTCTCACTCCGCTCCAACCCTTAAGCTCTCCTACATGTTCCTACTCACGAGCCTCCCTTGTTCCCAGCTGTCCTGGCTGTGTTTTCTGTTCCATGCCCAAGTGTTCCCCTTGAATCTGATGGCCTGCAAGCTCCCCGGTAAATAGTTCCCTTTCCTCTGTTTTTTCCATACCCCAGCTGTAGAACTCCAACAGAACTCTGTGACTGGTGCTCACACAAAGCTTGCTCTGGCATCTGTCTCTAGTATCTAAATGGAAAGGATAATTTTCAGGTATCTTAAGCAAAGAAATAGTCATCTCCTGCACATACACATACTGGAAGAGCTTTTATTAAGTCCTCATCTGAAAAGCGTGCACCTTCCCTGGACATGGCCTCCACAATGCTTTGTTGTGCCACAAATTGAAATTTATTCACAGAGCAATGCTCCCATGGAGACAGGGTTCCCTGGTTTTTCAGCCATATGCCTAATGTGTTTTGAGCTTCTTTAAGTCATTCCCCTCGACAATATCTTGCTGCAGCCAGGGTCCTAGGGTTAATTATACCTTCCTACATTTAAAACATTTCCTTTCTTAATCTACTTAAAATATGCGTTCTTTAGAGTCAGAACGCTGGTGTTCCCCATCTGGAGATGTCGTATAACTAGATGCCTAAATGGCTTTTTAGATGCACTAATTACTTTGCAGTGACCTCTGCCAGAGCAGCCTCGTTCATTCTCTTATCATAGCATGTGCTCGCTGATGCCGCTGCCTGAAGACCAGCTATGCCTTTCCTTTCTGGTTATGGAACTGTTCTTCTCAGAGAGACAAGCCATCTACCTACCTCTTGGCATCAACAGATGTTTGAAGCATCAGCTTTGGATCATTTCTAATGAACTACCAATATCTACCCTGTTTTCCAGGTGAGGAAACCTACCCTGTGACAATTATTGTTGAAATTTAATAATATGTTATGTAAGCTTAGAATTGGCACATTTTTAACTCTCATCTTTCAACAAACATTATATTTTACATGAAAGTTAAATTGGAAAAGTCTCAGTTATACTGTCGGTCCTGAATATACATGGATTCAGCTACCCACCTTCATTCCAAGAGTAGTTTATAGTGGCCTGAATGTTTGCACCGGCTTCTGCACAAACCATATCTCCAATCTCTGTGGCACTACATGTTTTCATGTTTAAACAGTGTATCTGAAGTAAACAGGGATAGCACAGTAACAGAAAAAGCAAAGATAGAGAATTTGAGTAATTTCAATTTTGTTATTCTATGTGACTACTTGGAGTATTTATTTGTGTTTAATATTTAAAACAATGAAACAGTGTAAACTATGAGGTCTAATATTTTTGCTTGATAAGTGCATATTTTTGTTCATATATGGGATGACTTATTGAATTTGAACAATATCTTAACTTTGAAGTTTATTCATTTTAATTGATAACTTTTAAAACTAAAATATGGGTTAATAAAATTTTAATAAAATTAACTTATTATATAGTTATTTACATTAAATAATATTATATCATACTATTATCAAAGTTCAAAATATTAGGTAGATATAAAAGTATAGAATAAATAGTGCTTTCATTGCCTGGTAGGAACATGAAGGAACTAGAAATAAAGGCAGTGTTCATTCACATGTATTTGGAATTTTGTAAAGAAATCTGAAGTGGGGAACTACATAATATGACATTGAATTTATGAAGTTCAACAACTAACAACATAAATACACCAAAGGAGGGACACTGAATCAACATCTGTATCTGTTCTGAAACACATAGTGCCTTTGACATCACGTATAACTTTATTTCATGAATGTCACTGAAAATAATTACATTGCATGTGGGGTGTTAAAAATTATAAGTTTTACATGTCAGACATGTTAGATACACCACAGAATCACTGTTGCTCTAATTTACATTTCTGTAATTAACATGAAACTGAGCATGTTTTCACATTTATTGGTCATTTAGGTTTCTTCTTTTATAAAATGTCTGCTAAATCCTGTGCCTATTTTTCTACATGATTTTAACATCAATTTATACAACTTCTTTGTACATTCTTAATATTAATCCTTTCATCCCCAAACAACTGTCTCTATCCTCAAATTCCAAGATCATGTCCTAATATTTCGGGTGATTCTGTGAGGCTACTTGTTTTTTAGTAATTTTAAAATCTATTGTATTGCAGAACTTAGGCTCTATGACAGCAAATCTTTGATATTCTGAATTTCATATTTCTTGGTATATAGCTTTTTAAATTTTTACATAATGACCTTACTCATTCTAAATAATATGTATTTTTCTTATAACTTTTTTTTTATTTTTAAAGTTTTTGGAAAAGTCAGAGGCAGAATGGTCATTGCATTCCTAAAAAACAAATAAACAAACAAAACCCAAAAAATCTTCTCATTTTCCAAACCACTTCTTAGGTTCTTTCTTCAAACAGGGAGGTCTTACAGTCTATTTTTAAATTTATTAATATTATACCAGAAATTCTACTTCTAACCAAGATGGAGTAACAATAACTGGATTTACCTTTCTTCCTCATCATCATCGACAACAACAACAAGAAAATGAAGCAATAATTTTCAAGCCACTGTACAGCAGGTAATAAAGAATGGTTATCGCTGATATGTAGGAAACAAACGAAGGAAGAAACGTGTCCAGCTTACTGACTTGAGAGTTCCAGGATGTGGTGCACAGAGGAGGGACCCAAGGAGAGTCTGGCAGACTGAGTAAACCAGACAGAACCACAAGTCAGGGGAGAACGAGGTAGCTGGAGTTCACAATACAGAATACTAAAAAGGAGAGAACTAGACAGGAAGAAAAAAAAACCCTCTACAGATCATGGAGGGGTTCTCTTGAGTATTCAACTGAATACTGACATGTGCCAGAATGTGAGAAAAATACCTGAGGCTTGGAAAGACCTCCCAGAAAGGATTAGAAGGAACAGTGACCAAAAATCAGAATGATAGGGAATAGTTCCTTTTCCCACCAACGAGACTGGAATATTTCCTAGTTCTTGGGCCTTTGGGTAGGGAATACTCTACCCAAAGGATTTTTCCTTAGTGGTGAAAAATAATTGGTGCCAGACCAAGCACTGCTGTGGTCCCTCCTAACAACAGATTGAAAGTAAGACCCAAAAGGACCAAACTGTTTCAAAGTAACTTAATGTATTCCAGAACAAAGCTCAGGACTATTTTAGGAGTGCAATAATATCTGAGAACCAAGGTAAAATTTATAGTAGCTGACATGCAAGAAAAAAGAAATCAGTAAGCATGAGAAGCAGGAAATGTAGCCCAAAAGGGAAGGATCGGCCTAATGAAAACCAACTGAAAACATGACACAAATGTTAGAATTAGAAGGAAATGCATCAAAACAATTAGAACTATATTCCATATGTTCAAAAAATTAAGTAGAATCATGAGAGGTGCAAAAAAATTATATGGAAATCATATTGTACTTATATAGATAAAAATACAATTTGTGAAATGACAAAGACATTGCATGAGATTAATGGCAGTTTAGAAATTATAGAAATAATTAATGAATCTAAAAATATTGTAATAGAAACTACCCAAAATAAAAGGCAGAGAGTAAAGGGAATAGTCTAACAATGAACAGAGCATCAGAAAACGAATATGAGCATTAGCCACCTAAATATGTATGTAATTGGAGTTCCCTAAAGAAGAAGAGAGAGATGGGAGAACAGACTTCCTCAAATATTTAAAGAAATAATAGCTTAAATTTTTCAAAATTTGATGAAAACTGTAAAATAGCAGATCTAAGAAGCTCAAGAAACGCCAAGCACAGATCACATGAAGAAAATTACACTACAGCACATCAAAATGAAGTTTCTCTATGCCAGTAATAATGAGAGCAATCCCAAAGTTAGGAAGGAAGGAAGGAAGGAAGGAAGGAAGGAAGGAAGGGAGGGAGAGATGTCTGAAATATGACATCAAAAACATGACATATAAAAGAAAATTAATAAATTAGTCTTCATCAAATGTTTTAAAACCTTTTAAAAAGGACACTTAAGAGAATGAAAAGACAAGCCATAGACTGGGATAAAATATTTGTCAAACATGGAGGACTTATATTGAAATATTTAGCAACTCTCAAGACTCAGTAATAATAAAAGAACTCATTTTTTAATATATAGCAAAAGATTTGAAAAGACACTTGATGAAAGAATATAGGGAGATAGCAGATAAACACATGAAAAATGCTCAACATAATTAGTTCTTAGGGAAATGAAAATTAAAACCACAATAGGCTACCAGTACCTGCTTATTAGGATGACTAAAATTAAATAATTGGCTATACCAAGTGTTTTAAAGAATATAGAGAAACTGCAATTTTCATACACTGTTGTTGGGAATGTAAGTTGTACAAGTATTTTAGAAAATAGTTTCAGTTTCTTTAAATGTTAAACATTCACCTACCTACATTCCAGCCATTCCACTCCTAGGGATTCACCCAAAATAAATGGAAGCATATCTCCAAGCAAAAAATTGTACATAAATATTCTTAGCAGTTTTATATGTAATAGCTAAAAACTGGAAGCACCCAAATATCCATCCACAGGTGAATGGCTAGGCAAACTGTGCTATAAATTATAGTGGAATACTATTTAGCAATAACACTAAATTAATTTCAGCAATAATGGATGAATCTTTAAAATAATTATGCTGAGGGAAAGAAACAACAACAAAACCCCCACATAATATATACTTACATTGTATATAAAATTCTAGAAAAATACAGGTTAATTTATAGTGACAAAAAGTCAATCAATGGCTGTCTGGAGATGAAGGGGCTGGAGGGAGGCATTACAACAGGGCACAAGGAAATGTTGGAGGTTCACTATCTTGATTATGGGGATGGTTCACTTGGTATATGCATATGTCAAAATTTATAATATTATACATTTTAAATATGTGCAGTTTATTGTTTATCAATTACATCTCAATGTAGCTGTATAAAAATTATTATGCCATCTTTCCTTTGGTAAGGATTTTGCCTAATATTTTTCCCCTTTTACTTTCAATTTTTATACCTCACGAGTCTTTGGTATGCCTCCTATAACAGTATATACTGGATTTGTTTTATTTTTGAAAATCTGTCAAAAGCATTTACTCCATGTATGTGCGTTATTCTTACTGATTTGGTATATTTTTATTACTTTATCTTGGACTTTCAAATTACCATACCTTGTAATTTGTTCTTTCACATTCTTTTCTTGTCTTTTATGATGTGTTCTTTAGTCCTTTTTATCCTAGTCCTCCTTTTAGTGGTTAAGAATTTCGTTGTTTCTTTTCATATAGTTGTTACTTCATTAGAAGAAGAAGGAGAAAAAGGCCCAACGTGTTAATAGTGCCTCTTACTTTACGGAAGACTATCACCATTAGCCTCCACAAGGCCTCTATAAGGCCTCTATATCGTCTATCTATATATGTCCGATACGTATAGATATGCATTTCTGATCCCTGTTCCTAATTCTCATTCCCCACTCCCACAGTAATTTGTTCGATGTATTTTATTCTGTGTTTTTAAAAAAGGTAAATAATTATTGTACATGTATTTTTAACTTACATTAAATGGTATTGCAGAAGACTTCACTCCGCATCCTACTCTGTCCCTCAGGACTATGTTTCTCAGCACTAACCATGCGGCTAGGTGTGCTCCTTGTTCTCATTTTCTTGCTAACACTCAAGATTACCCAGCTTTTAGTATTTGCCTTCCTTATATATGTAAAGTGATATATTATTTTATTAATTCTCATGTATCTGATTAGCAATAACTATGTCTTCGAAGAATTTTCTGTTCACATCTTTCATCTAATTTCCCTAGGGTTTCAGTAATTTTCTAGTAGATTTATAAGCATCTTTTATATATTTTAGACATGAATCCCTTGACATTTTTTTTCATAATTAACTACCTACTAACTTCACAGATGATGTCACAGAAATTCTTAAAATCTGTGTAATCAAAGTTGTTAATTTTGGCTTCATAAGTTTAACCTTTAATATTTTAAGTGTTTAGTGACTTCTTGGTCACAAAGGTAATTGTGATAGACCTTTCACTTGTAAATTTTTAACTGATCTGGAGGTCCTCGTTGTACGTTGTACGTGTATCTAGGTAAAGACCAGTTTTCTTTTTCTCTGTATGGGAGCCAAATTTGCCAACAGCTTTACCTCACAGCCTCCACTGTTGTCTATTAAGTTCCATGTGTACTCGGGTTTCTGAGGCTCTGTGCTCTTCCACTGTCCACTTGGAACCACCCTGCAGTACCATCACACTGATTTTACCGATGTGTCTTTTGCAGGGTGCTTACAAGATATCTTGCAAGGAAAATCTCTTTTCCTTGCTTTTTTTCAAAGTTTCCTCAGTTCTTTGTGAGAGCTCCAGGTAAATTTATCTATTCTTTAAAGGATTTTATTTATTCATTGTTAGAGAGAGGGGAAGGGAGGGAGCAAGAGAGGGAGAGAAGCCTCCACCGATAGCCTCTTGTGCACTGCCAGCTAGAGAACTGGCCTGCAGCCAACGCATGTGCCCTGACCAGGAATCAAACTAGCAATCCTCTGGTTTGCAAGCTGGCACTCAATCTACTGAGCCAGGGCAATTTATCTAATTTCTTAAATAGTGCAGTTGGAATTTGTATTGTCATTCAATTAAATTTAAAAATTAAGTTAGAATCAGTATCTTAACAATATTTTTATCACATCTCATTTAAGAGTATATAAGATTTCTGCATTTTTTCCAGAACTTCCTCTATGTTCTTTAATATAGTTCTATTTTCTTCATCAAGATTTTGTGTACTCATTGTTAGTTTCTTCATATTTTATTGTGAATGGTATTTTATTTTAATATTTTATAGACATACTATTATGAACTGATCTTTTATCCAGTGATCTTGCTTTACATTTACTTTAATTACAAAATGTTGTCTGTTAATTTTGTGCATTTTCTATATAAGCAATCAACTCATCTTGTCTGTAAATAATCTTACCCCCTTTTTTCCAATTCTTTAAGTTCTATTTATTTTCTTCCTATAAGGCATCAGCCAGGACCCTTAGTAATGGCGGTGATCTATGTATGAATCCCAGATCTCAAAGGAAATGTGTTGTCTAAAAATTCTCCTTTGAATATAATGTTTGCTTGTTACACTTTTGTCAAGTTAGGGAATTCCCTTTTATTCTTAGTTTGCAAGGGTTGTTATCATATGTGTGGGTGATTTTCTGTATCTGATAAGATAATCAGCATTTTGAAGACACTATTTCACTGTCTTTAGGCATCTTTTGTTGTTGATAGGCTAGCACTATTAATATCATTATTATTTCTCTGCAGGTAATCTAATATTTTTTCCCCTGGGTTTTAAAAGGTGTGTGTGTGTGTGTTCTGATATTCCTTTACAGTAGGCCTAGATATGGGATATTTAGTTTTTTCCCTTTGGTTTCTGAATTCTTCCTTTATCTTCAAATTCCCATATTTATTCAGGTCTGGAAATTTCTCCCTGATTACTTCATCTCCAGCATTCTTTTCTTCTAGAATTTCTGATACACAGATTTTACACTATCTCAATTTTTCCTCCTATACCTCTCACTCATATTTTCATCTATCTCCCCATGAATCACTGTGCCAATTTCTTTAGCTGTATCTTCAAGCTCATTAATTCAACCTTGATCTAATATAAGATTAATTTCTACAACCAACTTATGTACTCACCATGGGAAGTTCTTTGTGAGTCCTCATATTTGAAAGAATATGAATAACTGGATGGATAAATGAATTGACAGATGAGTAGCTCACACATATACACATACACACACACACACACACACACACATGGACTCCCTCTGTGTTCCTTGAATGTTCATCCTTAGTCCAGGCTTCTCTGCGGTGTCGAACATAATCCTAGAAGAGGTTGCCTTCAGCCGTCAACAGTTCCAGCTCATCATTTCTCTGACTGTTGTGTTTAATATCAGCCACGTGCCTCTAGAGTGTCGTCTGAGATTCCATCCCTGTCTTTGGCATCTGTCTCCATCCTTCCAATCTCTCCTCTTTTGTCATTCAGCATTTCCTTTCTGTTAAGAGGAGGACAGCAGCAGCAATTTGCTTTTGTGCCATATTTATGTCTCTGTCCAATATCTGTCATTTTTATTATATTTTGCTCTCTGTGCATTCATCTTTAGATGAGGCCTTGTTCTTAGTATTTGCTTTCAGAAAAGAGAATAGGATGTCTCGCGGAGCTAGGAATTTATGCCACTGTTTCCTCCTGAACCCAGCTACACAGGAAATAGAATAGTCTCACACCCATCATGGACCATAGAAACTTAAAACTATTCAGTGAGTTTACTTCCTTTAAAGCATTTCAAAAGGATTTTTTCCTTTGAGTCTCACAAGGGTAATTTAAGGCAGGTATCATCCTCTAAAAACATCAGGGTTTGGAAAAGCCCAGTTGGGTCTGATTTGTGTTTGAGGTCTTCTCTGCTACTGTAGCCATGGGCAAGTCACTTGCTGCCCCAACCCTCTTTCTTCCCACCTCTTACCTAGTGATAAATAATACCTATCACTTTCCCATCTTTTAGGTTACAACAAGTATATATAACAGTACATGCCTAACCACCTCATACAGTTTTGATAAGGCTCAAATAAGATAGTAAAGATGAAAGAGTTTTTGAAGTCATGACGCATTATAAAACCAAAAAGGATCAGTATTGTCCTTACTAAAGTATGACTATCATATATAATATATTACCAGATTCTCGGAATGAAGACAGTTCTTGATGATCAGAACTCAGGTCTCCTGGCTCCTATTCCAGGGCTTTTCCTTCCTATCATGCTGCCTACACTATACTGATACAGGGCCAGGGCATGAGTAGGAAAAATGTAATTCTCCCCACCCCTACCCCTCCTTCCTGTTTCTGGATGGAGGAGCTGGGCTTCCTCTACCAAGCGAAGAGCAGCCAGTCGAGTTACTCTCCATCTCAGTGACTTGTGGAAGAGGTGTTTGGCTTGAGCCAGAGAGAAGAAAACAGCAGACCTGTCTGAGAACACCTGTGATTTACCCACCTTGTTGCTGTATAGCCAGCCCAGAGAGATCTGTTAAAAGGGGCAGAAAGAAAGCTCACAGATGCTTTTCTTTTCTGTTTGGTTCTCCATAGTCTCTCAGTTATGGCTCGAAGACCTGGGCAATTTTCTGATTTATTGAATAATTCAACTCTTTTAAAAGCACTTCAGCTTACCAATAGATTTCCTTTCTGGCAAATACTTCAGTGGTTGCCACCTGGGAGCTGCTTTGCATTTGTAATTTTTTTCACCGGGGCTGTTTTTTTTTTGTTTTTTTTTAATGCATTTACATATAAAACCACAATTGGCTTGAGATCTGCAGTAAGAAGCAAGCTGTGGCCATGTAAATGGATTGCAAAGGAGAGTGACCTCAGAAAGGAGCATGGAGGTTAAAGACAGTTCTGAACAAAGAATATGAAATCACATTTTCTCGACTCAAAAGTAACTTGATGGAAACATCTTAGCCTCAAATCCCATTGCTTTCACCAGGATAGTGATGAAACTGGCTCTGTCGATAAAAGACAGCCCATCTCCCCTCCCTAATTGCATCAGCTTGACCCTCTTTTCTGATTAAATGCTTATAATTTTTCTCCCAGCATGTAATTTTTTAATTATAATATGTTTGAAGAACATCAAAATTATTTGGCTGTTTGTAGGGTGATTGTTGACAGCAGAGTCAATCCATTTCTTCTCTGATATGCCAAGCACCCAGTGGGTGTCTGAGAAATAATAATTGATGCTAGTGGCAGAGATGTCCCTGTGGATGGGTGATGGGCTCAGAGGTAGCTATGTGTAGGGAGAAGAAGGCTCTGGATTCTCTGTGTGCTGAATTCCGGCCTCCCCGAGCCTTGGGGGTGGTATGAAAGAGGGGAAAGAGACCTTGGATTACACACCCATGCTGTTATTCACTCTAGAGAAATTTCTACTCAAAGGCCTCCAATTAGGTCAGCTGGTTCTCCCTGGATTTGGGGAGGGGATGCAGCAACATTTTACGGGAGGGATTCTGTTTAGGAAATATTTACTTGTCACAGTTAAAATAATCTTAAACCAAGTAAAAGATATTATTTTCTAGATAAAACAAGCAAAACAAACACAGCCCAGATTTCTAGAAAATTGGGATGAGAGGCAAAGATAGGTTTAGGAAAATAGCGTCCCTCTGTGGGATGCGGAAGGAGATTAGGCTTCCATGTCCGGATTTCAGAGTGGGGTGCATAAATGTTAGGCCTCAAAAGAACTGTCCTCAGATTCTGCTTCCCTGCTTACCAGCTGAGCAGTAACCTTGAGTAATGTACTTATCCCTCCTCACCCCTGCTTTCCTCATCTGTATAGTGATAACAATGTACCTGCCACAGGCACGGTTATGCTTACGGGAAGTGACACCTGTCACAGAGCGTAGCATACCACTTCACACAGCGAAAGTGCTCACTAATGGTTGACAACAGTTGTTCTATCAACAAGTTTCTGAATCAGCATCAAGGAACAGCGCTCTTCCTGCAGACTCTAAGCACAGCTTAACTTCACAGCTGTTTGTGCCTCTGTAGGTCTATCCTTTCTGCAAGAAGGGGGCTGGACAAGATGGCCTCGAGGGACTCCATCTGATGGAGTTACTGGTCAGCACCTGGGAAGACACGGCCCTCTGGCTCCATTACCTGTTTGTCTGATCTGTATATTTTTTTTGTTTGTTTGTTTGTCTTTTTTGTTTTTCCTGGAGTCAGCGGTGTGACCCTCAGACCTCAAAAGGATACTGAATTGCCAATTCAATTTACCTAAAACTGGCGGAGGCTGAAAGCCGGGCCTACATTGACATACAGCTAATCTAATACAAATTGATTTTGGTTTTAAATCCGAGCAAGTCAAGAAATTGCTGTGGATTTTTACAAAACACAAAGGACCCTACTTTGCTGCAACTGCAAAGCCTCTGACCTAGGCTGCCTGGGTCCTAGTCTTTGAACGCCCTTATAGCTGAAACTATATAACTGTAACTATCTTCATCCCCCCAACCCACTGCCCACACCCGCCTCAAATGTGGGCCTCAGTAGAGATTTAAGGAGCCCTAGACCTTCATGCTCCAACTTCCCATTCAGTTGCCCTTGATATCAGTTCGACTGTATCCTTGAACTTAAAGTCTGATCACTCAGGCTTATTTCTGAAGCTGTATCACCATGCACTGCTGTTCCAGTGGCTAGAGTCCCTGCTGTGGCCACTTACCCTGAGTAACTTGTGACTAAGTTCCCATAGAACTTGGAATCTGCACTGCTTTGGGCCTCCGTTTCCATCAGCAGGGGCTGGCTTCTTGAGTTCCGGGGCGCGGCTCCGAGTCCTATAGCCCAGGACCCTTCCCTGTCGTCCGCCGCCTGCCTGGTGCCCTGCTTGCTTTGACTCCCTCAACATCCTGACCCGAGAGTCCCCATTAATCCATAAGCCATTTCAGATTTTACAGATGCCAGCCTCCTGCCCAGACCGGCGCTGGTTATCTATCTACAAAACAAAACAAAACAAAACAAAACCTCTCTAAAAGCATTTTTATTGAGCTAGCCACAAATCAATTTTAAACAGGCTTTTTGATTATGAAGGAATGGATGAGATTCAGATGTGACCATTTGGGGACACACACAGCAAGAAAAATCACTGTGTCGCATGTCATTTTCAGCAAATTAGAAGTCATATGCTAACCCTTCTGAGGGCATGTCCAAATGTAAAAAAATAATAATAATACCTAACTTAGGTTGTTATGATTAAATGAGATAATAAAACATGATGATCACTTAGCACATGTTGACTGCAGGGGTGTTTTTTTTAAAACTCCTGAATCGGCAGGAAGGGAAATGGGTCAACTAAACAGCGTCAGAACCTAAGGAGAGCAGGCTAACTACGGTGGGACCTGCTCCAGGAGGAAGGGCACGTCAAGCTCCTGGCCTCAGTGAGGGAGGCCTGGTGCAGCCCGGCAGCCAGCATCCTTCGCGCGGGAACAATTGCAACAGCCGGCCGGCATCGGGCAGCGCAGAGAGCCAAACTAGCAGGTAGGTAGACAGGAAGTCAACAAGGGGCCATGAAAATGTCTCGAGTCTAAGAAAGGGATAAGGATTTCAGTCCCCAGTTGTATGGAATAGTCATACCTAAATTCCAATGTGTGTAAGAATGACATGAAGTGTCATTAAAAATCGAGTTTTTGAATTATTAAGTCTGGGGCAGGACATTTTTAACAAGTTCTTTAGATGATTCTGATATGGCTGGTTTGAGGACCCGTGATACTGTGATTTATAAGAAATATATATTTAGTCATTCACATGACCAAAATATATTTTTAATACATATTTGATCTTTATTCACAGTACCTAGATCTCTGGCTCCCAAAAATCCTTGGAATTTCCTAAGCGTTGAGAGTGGTAAAAAGTATCTTTTGTTCTGTTAATAAGGTGACTTTAAGAAAGTTCCTAAAGACAAGGAGGGGCTGGTCACCAGTTGCCCCCAGGATATAATTAAAGTGTTGGATATTTCAGTCCCACCCCTGACTCTGGGAGGGGAACAGAGCTGGAGGTCAGTTGAATCCATTGCCAATGACCAATGAATTAATCAATCATAACTATCTAATGAAACCTCCTTAAAAACCCAGAAGAACAGGATTTGTAGAGCTTCCAGGTTGGAGAGCACATGGAGGTGTAGGGAGAGTGGTGTCTATGTTTTCTGAGTTCTACGAGCCACTTTAGCAAATTATTCAAAACCAAGGAAGGGGGCATGGAAACCTCTGATTTGTGGACATTTGGTGACACCTGGACTTTGGACTGAAGTCTGAAGCGGGAGTGCAGTCTTGTAAGACTGACCTCTTAACTTATGGAATCTCATGCTGTGCCCCCCACTAGGTAGTGTCAGAATAGAGTTGAATTTTTGGACACTTTGTTGATGTGTAATAATTGATTGTCATTACAAGAAACAGCCCCCTCTGTGTTGGAAATGAGGTCTCAGAATATCCAAAAAACAACTACTCTTGAGAAAAATTGAATGTAGAGACACACAACAACAAGGCGACCTCCAGGACCAGAGGGGCCGAGTCACCCAGATAGTTAATCAGAGGAAGACTCCGGTCCAAGCATTCAGATAGAGCGCCGCTAGGAGTCGGAACCTGAGAAAACAAGGCAAATCGACCATGCTCTTGACTGTTAGGGAATGAAGCCACTCTGGATGGGATAATGTAGGTTTCAGAAAAAACAATGAGTCAAATGTACTCCACATTTCCCTTGCTCTCATCTGTTCATTAAGGCAGTCATTTTTTTATGTATTTAGTGCTTCATGATTCCTGCTTCTATTGTTCCAACTATGATCTTGCTCCCGAATCTAAAAACTACACCCAAAAATCCTCTTAAGAACATGATATACAAAAAGTATAATTCACTATCTTTCTTTTCATCTCCAAGTTAACTTTCCTTCTAAATTCCTATTCTTCAAAGGATCAAGAAAGAAAATGAGAATCTTTCCCTCTCTTTTCATTTGTATGCCATAGACTAGACTATAAAGAGGTCTACCTATGTTTGCTATGATTCATGGTAGAGAAGCAAGGGTTTTCTGGCCATTCTAAATACCTTGCAACAGAGGCTACAAGATGACATGCCGTCCATATTGGGGTGGGGGGGTGGGGTGGAGGTATGGGCCCTGACACCCTGTTCCCACTCAGGATTCTTTCTATTGGGTCCCCCACTGGTGAACTGAGTGTCCCTGATGTGGTTTGGAAATGGGAATTGCAAAACTATCTAAAGGGCCAATCCGTCTAACGGATAATTTGATTGGAGAAGCATAAGGAAAGGTGCCATCACTCAAAGTCAGCAGCAACAACAGCTTGATGTAGTGCCTCAAACTCTACCATTAGCAACTCATTCTTTAGAAGCCTTATTTCTAAAGGTAAATAAATACCATTGCCAAAGTAAATAATTACAGCAAAGGTTTTCACACTGAGTTCCCAGGACCCCTCACAGTTCCCCTGAACATTTTCCCAGGCCCACCAGAGGGGGCAGGACTCAGCAAGGCCTCCAGCCCACCAACCCCGCCAGCTTTGTCAGACGAACTTTGTTTTGTTTTTTTTCCCCTGAGAAGTTTAGGAATTACCATGCAGAGCATTTATATGAAAGGTGCTTTACCTTCAGAATGTTACAAATTATTTGTAAGCGTGGAAAGAAACTGCAAACAACTTAAATGTCCATCATCCTAAATTACACTGCTTCCACGCAATGAAGTGTTGATGAAGCTGTTAAAAAAGATGAGAGGCTGATATGTTCTGATGTGCAAACACATACAGATATGCCATTAAATAAAAAAGACAAGAGAGAATTATGGGCTAGTTCTAACTATGTTTAAAATGTACACATATATATTGTGCATGTATGTATACTTTGGGAAAGATTCATAACAGTTTACCTTGAACTTGGACTTGGAGTTTGAGGTGTACATGTAACATTTCACTGTATTCTTTTCTGTACTATCACCCCCCCCTTTTTTTTTGCCATGTGCATATTTTGATTTTTGAGTAAAAATTTATCTTAAAAATTTTGAAAGTTCCTGCATTAAGATATTACTGGTCATGATTAACACCTTGGCAGGTTTTAGTTATCACTCTTTTTCCACAGTGACAATTATGTCAGAGAAAAGAAACTCCCGAACAGGTAAATTTTAAATGAATGGGGTATATGGAAGAAAGGGCCCACCCAAGGGCTGTTGCTGGGGAATACATTGGGAAGATGTGGAGAGGTGCTCACCTGTTCAGGGCCCTGACATTTGACAGGGAAATGCCTTCTGGTTGGGAGAAAGTAAGGATGAATGGCTTAGAGAAAAGGCTTTCCTTTTCCATGTTTTTGCCTGGTCCTATGATAATGAACATAGTCTCAATGATTCCCAGCAGAGAAATTAGGTTCAGAGGGCTGGCGCGTCAGAGTCAGCTGCCACAGAAACACAATTTTCTCTGAGGGGTAGCAAGGCTGTTATTTAGGTTGGACAACGATGCTGAAGAAATCAACCATACCGTTGCTCAACTTTCCACTTCCCGAGTCTGGGAAGGAGGCACAGTGCTTGCGTAAGGACACTGGAGTCAGAAAGCCTGGGTTTGTATGCCACCTCTAACAATTAAAAACTTGTAGCTCTGCGCAATGCAGGGGTTAGACTAGGTTTTTCTTGAAGTTCCCTTCACATGCCAAGTTCTGTTATAGTTCATGCACAGGCAGAAAAACTTCCAAGGCCTGCTCTGACTGCTGTGGCTCAGTGGGTTGGGCATCGTCCTGCAAGGCAAAAGGTCACCAGATTGATTCCTGGTCAGGGCGTAGGCCTGTGTTGCAGACCAGGTTGCCGGCTGGGGGTGTGCAAAAGGCAACTGGTGCTTCTCTCCCCCTTTCTCTCCCTCCCTTCATCTATCTCTAAAAATAAACAAATAAAACCTTTAAAAAAAAGAAAAACTTCCAAGGGTTTCCCTTTCTCTCCTCTACTTCCAATTTCCCTCCCCCAAATAGGCTTCCAGAATAAAAAACCTGCCCCCGCCATGGACACTCTTCTCCCTGGCTCGTGTGAGCATACGTCAGTTAACGTGTGCTTGTGTGCCGGGTTGAGCCCATGACCCTGTGCACAGCTCCCTTCCTCAGGGCCCGTGGAGCTATAGTGTCCAGGCTGTCAGTCACGTACTCAGGTGGAGAACAATTTGAACATCACAGTTAATTAATCTGCAGCCTCAAGTAGACTCTCAGAGTCCACTGGGAATCAATTTAGGTGGTCCTGGCAAAGCTGTCACTTGATGTAAAAATCACTCCTACTCTCTGTTGTTTCCTGTAGATGGGGTACCTCTGTTCTCATTCGGTCCCTCCCAACGCTGGGCTGAGAGGAAAGGTCAATGGTGACCAGGAGATCACGTCAGAGTGGAATTGAGGTACAGGTTACATAGAGGCAGGCGGCACCTTAGATCAAGCCCAGGACAGAGCTGAACTATAAACAAGTTGCTGCCTGGGATCTCTTGTCCTGTTAACCCAGCCTCCCTCCTTTGCTTGCTTGACTGTCCTGTGGGTGGTCCTGCTGAAACCAGGGTTTGGAGAGTGTCAAAGAGCTTTCATGTCTAAACGCTGCGTTCCAGCCAGCAGAGGCAGTGCACGCAAAGGGTATGGGCTGGGAGTCCCTGGCTTCTACTGCTTTCCTTTGCTTGCTCAGGCAAGTTTCTCTCCGTGAACAGAATAGTTTGTCCTCCTGACCTCAGGTTATGGGATCCCTGACTTCTAAAGTGCCTGAAAGCTGTCCTTGTCTTCTCTCCTTCACTCCCTACCCGATCAGCCACCGAGTCCTATTAATTTGGTTTCCTAGAGTTTTCTCAAGTCTTCCCACTTCTCTCCCTGCCCTCTGCCTCTCAGCCCTAATCACCCACTTCCAAAGCATTAGCACAGCCTCCCAGCTGGTCTTTCTATGCCAGACATACTCTTGAAAATCCATTCTTGCCTTTGCCGCTGAGTATCCAAATAAGCAAATGTGATCATAAAACTCCCAAGTGCAATCATGAAGCCCAAGAGAAAAAAAAAAATTCAATGACGCTCACTTGTCTCCACAAAAATAAGGGGACCAAACTCCATGTGGCCTGCAGGGACTTGGGCAACCTGGCTCTAAGTCAGCCCCATTACAACAACAACAGCTGCAGCTGCTGGGTGCTAAGTAACTAGTCTGACCCAGATAGCAAATTGGGCATTTGGCACCTGCAAAATATTTTTAAAAGTCAGATGCATCTAACTTCTTGCTATCGCGAAAATGTCCTGCTCCCTTAAACCTCATTGCATCCGTATGCCATTCCTTCTGCAGAAGGCACTCTTCTTGTTGATCTTATCTTCTGTCACTCAAGACCCAGCCAAGTGGCCTTCTCCTCTCTGAGACACTGCTCCCCTACATGGCTAATTGCTCCGTCCTCTGAGCTGCGGAACTCGTAGCATCACAATGCTTATTGCATTGATCTGCAACTATGTACCTGCCTGTGCGCCTCACTGGCTGGGGCTCTTCAGTGGGCAGGGACTATTTTTCATCCACCTTTATATCTTCCACTGTGCTTAAGGCTTTCTTAGCTCAGTTTTCAATAAATGAGAGAGAGTAGAACACTACGTGACTGGAAGGCCGTTCAATAGCAAAACATAAATCTGAGAGGGCAATTTAGGACACTCTATTGGGATTTCAGCTCCACCCAGAAGAGAGCTCTCCTTGTCTTTCTACCTCCCCTCTAATCATAAGGAGGACCTGAGTGGGGAGTGGAGGGCAAGGATCTTTGAAAACAGGAGAATGTGATGAAAATGAACCTCGCTCCTAATGGGATGAGGAATTTGCCTTTTAAAGCATACCTGTGCAATTTTGAGCTTGTCCTCTTCACTCAGTTCCCGGGTGATGGTTGAGCATAAAGCAGGCTCAATCAGACAGGATGCAAAATCTATGATATTACAATGTGATAAAAAACCTGAGGACTTTCTTTACACAAGTAGGTAAGTTGAGGCAAACAGCCTTTATTGGGTACACCTCAACTCATGTATCTGGGTCTTTCACTGTTTCCAGTTGTACTTCTCTGCCCCTCCTTCACAACTATCCCATCCCAGTGTGCCGGAGATGAGCACCTCTGACTGGTCCTGTCTGCTGGGGGCCTCCTTACAGTTCCAAATAAAATAATTATATCCATAGATCACTGGGTCTTGGTTAAAGGGTTCTTTAACCTCCCCTCCTTTTCTACCCAACACCTGCATGCCTTTTCCACTTGAATTCCTAGCTGGGGCACTGGGGGCAGTTCTAACAACCGCTCTGAGCCCCATCACCTTGTCTGCACAGTGGGGATAATAACAGTACTTCCTACCTGAGAAAGCTGTTGCGGTGATTGCAAAAGTTAATCAAGCCCTTGACAAAGATAAATATTAACTAATAATAGTAACCAGAAACTCTTTCCATGGCGCAGGGATGCCTTAGATGCTGTTTGAGTTTTAGTCATTTGAATTTGTCTCTCTTTCCAACCCAGCCGTATTCCCCTGAGTCCCTCTCCTCAGAAGCAACTGCTTTCTCCCAGCCACCTTCCTAAGTACCTTCACCTGGAACAAATCATTCTGCTCCCCCCACCCCTCGACCAGTTTTTCCACCCTCTTTCCTTTCCTCTCTCTACCTGCGTTGCTTCCTGGAAGAGACACAGGGAAGTCCCACCGTTCCAATCTCTGTCTTGTCTGTACATGCCCCATAGACACAAGTGAGTGCAGGGTGTTGCATACAACTGTCTCGGGAAAACGGATGGTAGGAATTCTGCAGTAAGTGAAATGGGGATATTTGCCCTGAGAACCATTTGTTGTGTTTTCTTTCAATTGCAAGTGACACAAATTTTCCCTGAGCCTCCCTGGTTATGCTGAATCTCCCAAAGCAAGACCAAGAGAGGAAACCAAACTCCGCGTGACCAACTTTCTCTCCTTGGAAGGTAGCGCTGTCTGTCCAAGTTAGGGTATGGGGTTTCCACATGGCCTGATTTAGAGAGGAGTCTTCCAGCATCAGCGGGAATCGGGCAGAAGCAGAGAGGAAGAAAGCCAGGGAGTCTAAACGGTAATGCTCACTCCAGCTGGCCTGTGGTAGAGCAGTCGCCCTTTGCCCACTGCCCTGTGTCTCCCCATTAGGGTCCACTATGCCATTCCTCCAAGAACAAGGTCTTGCATCCTTCTGCTCCTCCCGTTGCCATTAAATAGAGCCATGCTTCTCCAGGTGTGGCGCTCAGGCCCCTGTGGAAGACTCTCTTGCAACCATTACCACCAGTGCAGCTGCTCAGCCCTTTATCGTGTCCTCCCACTGAATCACAGTTTCCAGGGCAGGGGCCTGGAGCTCTCTGCTTCTAGAAAGTGTGGGAATGTTTTGTTACAGAAAGGTCAGCATACGTGGCCTACCCAAGACCCTTCATGAAAAGTCAGTCCTCTACTCCTTGTCTGCACTGTTATCTTCGCTTCTCCATGAGTAACACCCTCAGCCACCCCAACAGGTGTTTTCACGACTCCCCAGATATAATGGGCAGGCTCCTACTCAAGGTCCTGCCCCAGCTGCTCCCCTTCAGAAACACCCTGTCCCCACCTGAGTCCTGCTCTTCCTTCGAAGTCACTATAGTTACAACTTTCAAGCGCATGATTTTTCAAGACAGTCACTGAGTACCCTCTGATGCGAGGCTCTGTGCCCTCTGTCTTACTACGAAGCGCAACTCGTGAGTCCTGCCTTCAGGGGCTTTAAGGTTCAGCAAGGAGAAGGAGAGTATACATCAGCAACCATAAAAGTGGTAAAATGGAAAGGCAACAAAAGAATCTGAGAGGGGAGGAGGCGTGAGGCATCAGGGCAGGGCTAGAGACTCGGGGAAGTAAAGGCTGGGCAAAAGGAGGTGTCTGAGCAAAGACACAGAGGAAGGGGAGTGAGGATGATACACAGAAATGAGAAGCAGCACAGCATGGCTTGGCTTATAGTAGAGTTTATGAAGAAATATAAGAGATTTGGCTGAAATGCGCATAAGCGTGTCCTTACTTCTCACTCTCCTTGGAACTCCTCTATTTTTATGATCTGAACAAACTCAGCTAGACTACTTAGCATACACCCCTATGCATTTCTCTGAGTTGCTATTAAAATGTTTCTAAAAGCCACGGTTTTTCTCATGATAAAATTTCTTCTCATTATAAAACATAGAAAGGCAGGAAAATTTAAGTTAGCCATAAGCGTACCATGTAGAAATAATGACAGTTAGCATGTGGGTTGATCTCTAAATACATATATAGCCATCTAAAATAAGACTGCATATAATTTTACATCCTATTTTTGTCACTTTGCAGGTATAATGAATGCAAGCCCGCACCACTGAATATTCCTTGAAAGCATTATTGTTAATGGCTGCCTAATATTCCAATATATGAATATTCAAATCTCAATTTTACCTAGTATTTACCAAGTATAATTCTATGGGAAGTTAATGAAAGATTTATTAAAAGGTTAAATCAAGTTAAAATAATTTCTTTTTTTTCTAGATTCTCGCTAAGTCTTTGAAGAGCCCAAATCTGGATTTTGACTCTTCAAAAAGGGAGTAGAGCAAGTAATAACTTTCAAATGTATTAACAACTGGTTCTTTTTAAAACGAGCATCTCATGGGACTCATTTTCTACAGGTTTGGAAAATACTGGTTTAACTTTTATCTTATGATAGAACATTTAGAGCTTTCCCAAGTTTTTATTATCATAAATATGCTTAGATAACAATCTTTGTATATAAAATTCAGGCTGCAGTTTGCAATGTTTCTTTAAGATAGATTTTTAGAAGTAGAATTGTGGGGTCAAAGTATATGGCTTTTTAACTTTTTCTAATGTAATAGCCATTCTCTCTCTCTCTCTCTCTCTCTCTCTCTCTCTCTCTCCCCCAACCCCTACCTCCCTTAATCCCTCCCTCCCTCCCTCTCTTTCTCTCTCAACTACAAAAGTCTCCGAAGCTCTATGATTATGCCATGTACTTTTTGCATCTCCCTATACTCTTGCGTTCTTTATTTAGAAAGTCTTCAATATGCATTTAATGATGATGATAACAATGATAAGGAAGGAGGATTATTAGTGCAGAGAGTAGGTAAGAGCAGAGAAGAATTGCATCTTTCAATAGAAAGTGTCTATACGAAGAGTCCTTAAATGCAGGTTATTCTCCATCACACAGCCTGAGTTCAGCTGTTCTTCTCATTCTCAGTGTGACCTTGGCCAAATTACAGTGATAACTCATAGGTTAATAGCAAGAACTAAATGAGAAAATATGTGTAAAGGTTTATAGCATGTGCCTGGTCACATATAAGCACTGAATAAAGATGGTCGTTATTATTATTATCATCATCATCGTCAACATCATCATCATTATTAGCTGATATCTGAAGCCCAAAGGATAGATGACCCTCTCTTTAAGAAAATGAAATTGCATGAGAGTTATACAGGATCAGAGTCAATAGTAGCTGATTTAAGGAAAACTTGCAACGGAGAAGACATACAGGAGCAGAGGCTGGGGAATAGATTGACTGTGGTGGAAAATGCAACCATGGCAGCAAAAGGGAGCCAACAGGGAAAGATGGGAGTCAGCCAAGGCAGCTAGGGACTGCATTACAGATAAAAAATCAAACCTGTTTTGGCATGTTAAGGACTAACATTTCATTCTGATCTTCTCTCCCATCAGAAAACTCCATTCTGATCCCATCTCCCATTCCAGCAATAATCAACCATCTCCCGCTAGACACAATGTGGCAACTACCAGCCTGGCTCTTACCAGTCAGTTCGCTGTCACTGCCTAAGTGACAGCAGGCCCTCCAAGCCAGCAGCCCCAGAGGAGACACTGACAAGGGCAATTCTGATGCTTGGCAGCTCCCTGGACCCTCCTGTTTATCTCTCCAATTCGAAGAAGAATTTATCTCTGCTTTTCTGAGTCCACTACTAGCCTTTTCTGGATTTCCTGAGTGCATCGAACCCAGAACCAAAAGCTTGAGCATTTGGTAGTATCTCTGACAGGAGTGAGCCTAGAGCCCTAGGGCCTGGTGGTGCCAGGCTGGGTCCCACTCCTCCTTCGGAGCCTCCTTCTCTGCTCCGTACTCTTCCCCATCACTCTCAGAGCCGCTGAGAGTTAACAAGTGTTAAAAACTCTTAGATCTATTTAAAGGGAAAGCCAATTTGCTGTGATTAAATGCAAGGTAGCGTTCAATTAGCGGAAGATAAACACAACATATCAACCCACCAGGATAATTTTTAAATCAAAAGTTAGAGCACACATAGGCTGCTGCAATAATAATTTGCTAATTTAATGATGATGGAGCTTTTTAAGATCTTGCCATTCTCTCAGAGTGTGTATGAAGGACACCCCTAATGTTAATTAGAGCTCGCTTCATTAACAACTTAACCAAAAGGCCACACTTTGGGAAATTATTGGGGAACTTGTGAGGAATGAGAGTTGATGGAAGGAAATTACGATGAGGATCTTTCCCATCAGTTAATGAAGGGTATGATGTATAAATCATTAGCAAGGGCCATATGGTGACAGTCAGTAAAAGACAGGAGAATGTGGAGTATATGGATGGGAGCAGGGCAGATGGCTGTAAAGAATGTGTGAATGATGTGCCTCTTCACATATACACGCCCAGTGGCAGCAAAGACCTGCCCCTCTGCAATGCAAACCACGGGACAGTTCTGTTTGGCAGATAGCTGTTGCTTACACCTCTGGGCTCTGCGTGACGGAGGTGGAGTCACATCTAGCAGAGCGCTAAAGCTTTGACAGACAGCAAGTGCTTGGGAACTCCTGATGAATTCTTTAGCCTGCATTCCACCTGGAGGGATGCTGCTTGGATTTAGTACAGCCTTCTGTTCCTGGTGGCCAGCTCCTTTGAAAATGTGTGCACTGGTCCACAACTATCTAAGCTGACTTGGGGTTCTAGAGGTAAAGGGCCCCTGAGAATCTGTGGCAGCAGTTCCCAAAGTTCGCTACACATTGGAATCAACTTGGGATCTTTTAAAAACTAATTTCTGTTCCCCACCCCCATGCATTTAATCAACAGAGGGTATGCTGTGGGCTGAATGTATCCTCCCCAAAAGTCATGGTGAAACACTGATCCCCAAAGTGATTCTATTTGTGGATGGGACTTAGGGGAGATGATTAGGTCGGGGGGGTGGAGTCCTCATGAGATTAGTGCCCTTGTGAGAAGAGACAGCAGAGAGCTTACTTGTTCTTTCTTTCTGCCACGTGAGGATACAAGGAGAAGACATCTGCAAACTGGGACCAGGGTCCTCACCAGACACCGATTCTGCCAGCACCTTGATCTAGGATTTCTCAGCCTTTAGTGCTCTGAAAACCAATTTTTGTTGTTGATACCACCCAGTGTGTGCAATAGCTTTTGTTTTTGTTTTTGTTTTTTACAGCAGCCCAAATAAACTAACAAAGGTATAACTTTAGCACTGAGATTTTTTTTTAAGCTCCACCTGCCAGGGTGGTTCTAATATGCAACAAAATCTAAGGATCACTGGTCTGTGACCCAAGCCCAAGGTCTAAGGTAGATGAAAGTCCCATAGCAAATCCTGGAATCTAGGAAAGTATGTGCCCCAGCAAGGCTGATCACCATTGAGGGGGAGGGTCTTTAAAATTCACAGACTTGGGTTTCAACAACAGCACCACTGTTTACTCCTGGTGATTATTCTTCTCAGGGCTTCCTACTGTGTAAAATGAAGGTGGGAAAAATGCTTTTATCAGGAGTTGTTTGAGCATTAAATAAAATAATATATGTGAAGCAATGTAGCTTGGAAAACAGTAAATGGAAGAAAGCTTTATCTAATGAATGAGAATTAACTAGCAAAAAAGAAACAGAGAATCATGGAGCAATCGGTATTGAGGACTTGCTTGATGTTGCTAAAGATGCTGTGAGCTTTCTGTGCAAGTGCCTGCAATAAACCCAGAACAAAGGCTGTGGTAATGACTGGACCCGTGTGGCAACTAGGAGACTGGGCACCCTTCTAGGCACGTTATAAACACTTCTTAGGTTGTTGACTGGTAGATATGTTAGTAAGGGTTTTCTGGCAAATGGCAGCCCAGAGGAGAGCTGCTCAAAAGAAATTCTACTAATCCAAGGCACATGTTCTCCACGGCTCTAGGTCATGGATGTTGAGAGAATACCCATTAATTTCCCAAGTGGACGAGACATGATTTTGTGGGAAGAAGACTGGACTAGCAGAGACCTGGTTGCAGTCCCAATCAGGTCTGCCACTCCCAAGTTGACCAATGGTGTGTATGTTTCTTCATCGTTCTGAGTCTCAGCTTGCTCATTAGTACGCAGCATAGAGACAGGTGCCTCACTGAGTGTGAAGTATGAAATGAGATAATACATGTAAAAGTGCAGCTCATGGTGCCAGGTTCACAGCAAGAACTCAATGAACACTCTGCTGAATTACACATTCTAAACAGCAGAGCAAAGAAAACTGGAGTGGGATGTTTCTAGGAGAGAGCCTGGGAGCAGGATGTCTGGATCCTAAGAGGATGCAGGAGCATCCCTGCACCATGCCACCCCATTTCCCAGCAGTACCAGGTCTAATGAGCTCTTGAAATCATCCTCTTTTCACACCCAGGCATATTTATACACCTGTGGGCACTTTGTTCCAAGCCAGCCCCTCAGCTGGAGCTGAGAAAACCCGAAAGGGCTTGGCAGCTACCTGTGCCATCCCACAGGCATGATGGCTTGGCACCTCAATTAGACTGCGGTCTGCAAAAAGCCGGGCCCAGACCCCCATGCAGCACCCTGCCTTTCTGTAGAAACAACCAACCCCCCTAACTAGGAAAATCAATGGATTTTTCTCCCCACCGATATCTAAATAGCTATTTGAATGTGTTCTATAACAGGAGGAGCTGTTGAACAAAAGGTCAGGGCTATTTTGAAGTTGGTCTTTATATCAGCAATTGCTTTTAAGGAAGCAATTCTCCCAACCGTGCAACTCCCTGAAGATAAAAAAAAAATTATATAAATGTACAAATGACTTTATGACTTTGATTATACAACTTCTGAGAAAATATCCATATGAACTGTTAAGGAAGACTAAAGATATTGTGATAAAGAAGACTCTTTGAAATTGTGCTTTAAAAAAAATTCTATGTCATGAGATATGAATGTAGCCAGAGCCTTGATAAAAGTCATGTCATCCTTTTGCCATAGAGATCTTGCCGCCTTTAAAGTCTGCCTTATTAACATGCATTAGAGTCTTCCTGACGATGGGTCTGGCCAAAGGTTATCAACAAAAATTTAATGAGCCCAGAGCAGGGGGAGAGGAGCCCTGCAAAGCCAACACTGAGAGGAATTTTGGGTAAGGGCATTTCATTCTCTGAAGAGGAGACACAAAGATAAACTCATTAAAGCAGGAGGTACGATACTGTTGGTTTTCCTCCTCACAGCACCACTCTCCATGGGAATGACACTCACTCTCATTTTGGAGACTAAAACCTCACTCCACCCAAAATAGCAGCTGATGATAATAGAGGCTTTGAGGGGAGGGACGAGCCGCAGGGAAGGCTATTCTATAGACCAGCAGCAGTGTTGAGACGTGACGGCCAGTGTGTCCTGGAGTCCAACAGGCTTCCCAGAGGCGAGGCTGTGCTTTCTGATATCTGATTAGCAGTAGATCTAGGCCAGTCACTCCCATCACAATCGTGGCAAGTAAGAATCCCTGGAATCCTGAAGACAGAGAGAGCTGCTTAAAGAGATGTTGCATATGCTACCCAGCCACGAGAATGAATGGTTCCAAGCCTAGAATGGTGAGAACCCCTTTGGGGGTAAGTCATACGGGGTCACAGGCTGACACAGTTGCAGGAGGCCGGAAAACGGCATAAGTTAGTGAGCCAGGCCAGCAGTGAGATAGCACATTGGGGTGAGAGTGAGACTTTTTGTGAGAGCAGCAGATTCTCAGCTCTGAGAGTTGCCACACGGGTTACATACTGTCAGATCTGATTGTTCAAGTGAAGCTGGAAACTAGAATTTTCATATAAAATCTCCTAATTTTAAAGAAGAGACACCTAATTTGTTGTTTTTTAAACTTTTTGTGGGCCAAGGAAAACACGTCTATGGAATGGATACAGCCAGAAGCCTGTCAATTTGGGACATATGACTGGAACCTCAGATGATGGTGAATAGCATATGCCAGTACCAAAAGTCAGAGGGAGAAGTGCCTATTATAGAGCTGAACAAGCCTCTCTAATGAGCATTTATAGAGGCCTCTATAATGAGCCTCTCTAATGAGCATTTACAGAGGCCTCTATAATGAGCCTCTATAAATGGGTATTTGCATTTTCGGGGGGAAGACAATATCACCTAACTAAGATTGTCGTGAATGGCCATGTATGTTGTATATGACATAACTCCAGGGGGCATCATTTATAACAGACTGTACAAATGGCACATCTTGAAATGCAAAGTATCCAACGTGTACAACCACACCCGGTAGCCCCGGTGGGGCACACGCCCAGTCCCTGATGTCAATGGGCTCCTGAAGGACAGAAAGCAAACCCGCGGAAGTGCTAATCCATTGATTCAGATGAGCCAGGACATCTATGTTTGACCTCAAAAGGACTTTCACCCAAACCAATTATGCATAGCTCTTTGGCACTGTACACCATAACCAGAAAGAATTTATTTATTTTTTTCTCTCAACTTGTTGACCACAGAACACGATAATCCAAAAAGTTTCATTAGCATAGATGCAGTGGACTCTAATTTGGTGGTGACTCAGCCTAAATAGACTCAAGTATGGAATTTTTTATAATAGGAAAATGTAAGTTATATGAATATAAGTTCCAGTGGCTTTGTTTGTGGTAGGTTTATAAAAATTGCTACATCATCTTGATTGTTGGGTTGTATATTCTGTACTAGGTAAGTTTAATAATTAAACACAATTTCTTCCCTCACAGAGCATAGAGTTATAGAGGTTCCAAAGGCAATGACCACACTGGCTGGCTGCTGGAGCAGTAAGTCACCTGCACAACTGACCTCATGGTTAAGGATAGAAAGAGAGCACCAGAAACTGGCTGAAGGAAACATTCCTAGGATCTTGAATCCAGACATGGCTCTTTTCCTTAGAAGCTCAGCAGTGGCGGAAATACAAGGCTGTAGCGTCTTCAAGGAAGAGAAATATAGGAATGTGTTAGTGAATGTGATGTGGCTCAGAAAATATGTAACCAGTAATTTCCATAAATATTTCATAATAAGCCAGACATATAAAGACAAAGAGGGACACAAATACATTTGTTACACAATATTAAAAATGTATCACAAATATTTGTTGACTAAAACGGTATTTCAATTTACATAAGCCCCCAAAGACGGAGTTTCATTCCTGATGACAGAGACATTGCCTAAGGGAGAAGATGAAAAAGAAGGTTGGATCATTCAGCTGACTGTGCCATGGCTGGCCTTGGTGGCAGTGATGTGGGGCATGACAGGCCTCTGGTCTCCTGGGTCACTAAAAGGAACCTTAATATTCACTCATCTGCATGGGGACTGTCCTAAAATGTAGCTTGTTTTCAGAATGTAAGATTAAAAAATTCAGTAAGACACCTATCTTCTTGCTTAAGGCTGGGTCAGTCTGCAAATAAAATTGAGTGTTCAAAGTAAGAATGGCTATATCTGACTTGTTCGATGCTGTACACGAGGTGGGAAATGAATCGTCACAAACAAAGAAACATTAGACCGGAACAGTGCAGAGCTTAATAAACATCTTCATGAAAAGTTAAAATGGCTGCTGCATGTGAGGCACCACTGCGAGGTGTTCTTACAGCCTTTCCAAATCAGGGCAATTTGCTGACTTCAAAATAAAGAAAGGAAAGGAGAGGGGTCCCTGCCTGGTCAATGATTTATTCATGGAGCCAAGAAAACTCTTCCCCTCTAAAATGATATTTTTCCTAGGTTCTAACCCTTCAATCTTCCTCCAGCCTGGGAATATATCTTTCTCTCCTCCATGTATTTTTCAGTGGTTTCCATTATTACATGACACTCTGTTCACCTCAATCTACAGAGCCGAGATCTCGGCGGGGTTGCCCTTGCTCGGAGAATTGTGCCGCTCCACAACTCAGAATTGATGCTTTGTTTCGCCCGAAGAGCTGAGCAGTTCTCCTCTAGACGGAGGCCTCCCCACCCCAGGAAGGGCTGCAAGCAGAGCAGTGGGGAGCCATGGCACCTGCAGATGGTAATGTCCACAGTTTGAACACAAATGACTTTTTAAAAGCCAGCAGAGAGATGAGTTGATGATCAAGTGGCTCAAGAGATCGTCTGTTTCGAGGCAAAGAAAAAAATCTGAGCCTATGTCCTTGGAGGGCTCCAAGTTGCCCTCAGATTTTAGAATTATTATCCATAGGTACATGCAGATTTGGGGCATAAGAGACTTCAAGCTATGATCCCTGGGTATGGGCTAACCTGCCCATCACAGAAGCCAGTAGGAACCAAGTGTGGATGCCTCATTAGAATAACGGTCAGCAAGATGTGCATGAGTTGTCAGCACTGTGTAAACAACAGGACGAGATAAATCCTAGCCTGAAGTCCAGGATCTGGAGGAAAACATCACTTAGGACAGAGATGCAGCCACCCACTTGCTTCTCTGGTAATTCTGAGGGAGAAATGAATTTAAGAGGATAGTATTTATTTGCAGAATTACTCCTATATGTAGATGCTCAATGGTCTCTCATTCCATGCCCACAGATATGTTTGGGAAACTGATCCTATGCCAGAATTCAACTCAGATATCACTTTCTGGAAGAAGCCTTTCCTCTCTGCTCTGTATCCCGCGCCTACTTGTGTGGTTGCATTTGTCACCCTGCAGCACACCTCTTGGTTGGTTGTAGATCTCTCCTTTTGAATGTGAGCCCTTGAAGGCAAGACACCAACTCAGTCAGTGCTGTATCCTCAGAACTCAGTACCGTGTCTGACACACAGCAGGCAATCAATAAATATTTGTTCAAGCAGAATTTCATTCTAACTTTCATTTTCCTTCCCCTAACCACCATGCTAGTTTGGCCTTTTCCTTATCTTTGAGACTATTATTTCTGGTCTTGTCATTCCCCTTTTAGGACACTTTTCTCCAGTCCTTCTTCCATTCTCATTATTTGTCATTTAACTCTCTTCCCTCTTTCCATCTCCAGCCTTGGTCTTATGTTTGCCAGTGACTCCCATGGGTGTTTCCTAACAAAGGGTCCCCCAGATTTTCCTGAAAGAAGGCTATTTTTGTACACCTTTGAGATCCCTTGGAGTCACTGGAAAGAGGAGAGTGTATTGAGTACAGAAATCTCTCAGTGGGGTAGAAGGGAAAAGAAGGGTAACGATGTTCTTTATACACCCCCATGAGTGAAGGAGCTGCATAGGGAGGGGATGAACCTATGATAACAACCAGCTTTGAGCTTCACCAGAAAATATCCCAGTACCTATAAAAAGGTTCATCCCTGCTAGTTAGGGATTCTCTCACTAGCACAACAGGTAGATACATGTGGGAAGCTCTACTTTAGGAAATAGGTCCTATTGTTTGCCTACTTGATAGGATCTAACCAAAATCCATACATTTTTTTCTTTCTTATAAAAGGATACTCTCACTAAATCCAGAAGTCAGAAAATGAATAGAATCATCCAATGCAGGCTCCATTAGTAACATCCCAGTGCTGTCTAAACATGGTCCTCCTGGAGATGCCAGATTCGGCCATTCTGAGAGGTGCCCATAAAGCCTGTGATATTAATCAAATTCATGACTGGAGGCTGAGGCCAGAATGCATAAGGCCAGTGCATCCTAACATGGTCTTTCCCCATTATGGGGGGAAAGCACGCCTCTGTGTGTGTGACATCATCAATCTAAGAAGGCAAGTGGAATAGATTTCCCGATTACCAGGTTAGGCGATGCATCAAACAGGAGTGAGCCTGGTCACTAGTAATCATTTAAATTTAGGAAGACTGAGCTCAGTGACATTATCAGGCCCACATTAAAGAGGGACTTCTCTCTGCTATCAAGAATGTATTGGTGTCCCTTTCAGGATTTATTACACTGGAAAGCTGCAGGAGGGGCTGAGGCAGGCAACCATCTATGGCACTGGTATCCCATCCATCATCCCGCCACCCCACGTCTGGTCAGCCTCCAGGGTCTGGGGCCTCTGATCTCTCCTCTTCGTTGGGGACTCAAGAGCAAGAATCTAGATATGAGTTCAGTTACAACAACACTCTTCATTGTATTATCATTAAATCCCCAACTAACTTATTTCCCTTTGGTTTTCCTTTTGGGAAAGCACAATGTTTTCTCAAACTCCAGACTACAACAGCCATCTGAACCCAAAAATGGTTTTTGCCTCGGATATTCAGGCTTCAAACCCATCTCCAGAGATTCTATTTCATTTGTTCTGCGGTGGGCATCAGGCACGCAGATTTACAATGTAACTTCAAGTGATTCTGAATCACACCTATCATTAACAATCACTGATTTACAAAGTCCCCTTTGGGAAAAACTAGGGCTTAAATCAGTTATGTGGGGACTACCCACCAGCAAGATCATTAAACAAAGACTCACAGACTAGACTTAAGAACCAGAATAAAGCCATGAGCCTGGAGCAAGACCTTGGACTTTATTACCTATACCAGAGCATCTCAAACTTTAGAGCACATGTGAATCACCTGGGAAACTTGTTAATATGCAGATTCTGACTCAGTAGGTCCAGAGCAGAGCCTGAGATTCTGCATTTCTTTCAAATTGCCATGTGATGCCAGTGCTGTTGGTCTAGGAACCGCACCCTGAGTAGCCAAGATCTACAACAACGGCTCTCAAGATGGACCTCACATTAGAATAATCTTGGAAACTTTAAAAAATTCCAGTGCCAGACTAATTAAATTAAAATCTCTAGTGATGGGGCCTAGGCATCAGTATTTTTTAATCTCCTCAAGGTTGGGAATCGTTGATATATACTCATGAAGAACCCTAGTGCTTGGCTGAATTCAGTAATTGCTGAGTCCTCTGTGTTAGATATTTTGGTGGACATTTAGTATAGAAATCTACCTCCCACCCAAGCACATAGGTCAAGTGCTTTCAGGGAAGTTGACCCCACTTTCAACCCCAGGTGTGAATCTGAGCTGTCCAAAGTTTTTCTGACCACCCCCCACCCCGGACAGTGGTTGTTGAGAAATATGCATATCGCCTAATATAAGTCAATGAGATGTCAGGAGAGGTCCCTGAAACTGACCTTAATTGAAGATATATGTGATCTAATCTTAACTCATAATATTGTCACTTGGCTCATATAGAACATAGAACTGGATCATGTAGGAAAATCCTGCTAATTGTCCAAGGATGGATAAAAGTCTGCCAAAATTGACTAAAACCTATCCCATTTTCCTTAACCTTTCCTCTCTCCCATTTCTCCTGCCGCCCTCCTCCCTCTGCAGAGAAGGCAGGGTTGAGCTAAAGGAAATGGTCTTAGGACTGTAATCCTATTTCCACCCTCTCATAAGAAGAATGACCTTGGAAAAGTCCCCAGCTTTATCTAAGTCATGGTTTGCTGATATTTAGCAGGATAAGAGTAATATCTGTGTCATAAGGCTTTTGTGAGCATCAAATGAAATAATGGATGGGCGAGTATCCTGCAAATGGTAAATTGCTATAAAAATGTCATCTTTGGTTTTTTGTGGCTGTTGCTTACTGTTAGGAAAAATCAGCAGTGTTCCCAAAGGGGGAAGTTTATTCATAGTGCTAGCCACTGTGCACCCACACACTGTCTCATGGAGAGTTCAGGCAAGGCTGGGTGCACTGGGTTCTGGCAGAGTTTCCCATTCCAGAAGGTGGCCCTCTGTTATCTAGTGCAATCAGGTCACAGGAAAAGACATAAATCTCACTGGTTTTTGCAAGTGAGGGAGGGAGTGGGGCAGAGGGAGAGGAAAGGAGGTTGCAACCTAAATGATTTTTAATTATTTTCTGATTCACTACATCATTAGGGAGACAGGGAAAACTCTTAAGACTAAGACACAGTGATCTAATGTCATTGATTTTCACATATATTTTATGAGTGATAATATATGTTGAAACTGGGAGAGAAAGCTTTTCAAATATGGTAAGACAAGAGAATCACCAAGCCCATTGATAAAAATAAGCCATAGACTCAGGCTGATTATGCAAAAATCAGACTTCAAGAAGCTTCCATGTATGTTGGGCCTAAAAGCTCCCAGCTCCCCTGAACCTACTGTGAGGTATGTCTACTAAAATGCAAATTTCTTTATATCACTCACCGTCACATCCTCAGTCTCTAGCATAGGGCACTGCACATTGCAGGCCCTCAAATGAATGGAACTCAAGTGTCTAGCACTACACTGGGTCCTTCAGGGACAAAGGAGTGTGACCCTTTTACCATCTTCGTTGAGCCTATAATTATTTGAGGGCCTGTAAGCAAAAGTAATTTAATGAGAAACAAATAAGCAGTGGTACAAATCATGCAATTAAGTACCAAAGAGCTACTACAAACAGTGAGGTTCTAGCCTTCACTGAGCAAAGAAGAAATGAGTAGTGGTTTGAGTTACATAGGATGACACTCCAGGTAAATAGGATGTATACTTAATCTTCCAGTGCCCAGCATGTTGTCTTGAGCAATTATCAAGTTTTTAAGTACTCAGTCAAGTGGCTTTGTTTCCAGTCAATAATGTCTTTATTTTTTTTCCAAAGGTAAAAGTAAGCAAACTTCAATCAAGCCAAATAAAGTATAAATCAATTAGTAATGTTAAAAAAAAAGACATATAGTGAGGTTCACTTGTATTCTTGCTTTGAACTTAGAATAAACTGGGAAGCTGAAAATGTAGAAGAAGAAGAGAGCCCGGATTTCCTCATGAGCACAACATCGCCTGCCTCTGCTGGAGGTTTCCTTTAGTTAGTTCAGGTGTCACCTGGGTTCCATCACACAGGGGAAGTTTGGAGGAAAGGACAGCTTTCGTCATCACAAGGTCCATGTCATTCACATTATTTTGCCATTCTTGTCCTCCTCAACCATATCAACACCAAAGACCTAGGAAGAAAAATCTATCAAATAACAATGTCAGCAACGACATCATTTGTGCAGTCAGGGAGGGAGTGGAAGCCATTTTCACTTCTTCTTCAGCACCGAGGATCCCTCTCCAATGGCCTGCGAGCCTGGGAGCCATATACCAATAACAGGTGAACTAGGTTTCCAAAGATACCCGGAGTTTACAGTGAATTAAAAACATGGAGCCCTGGATATGGTGACGCAAAAGTACAGAGATAGTCACTCAAGAAGATGGTTTAACAAAACCAAGAGAGAGATTGGCTATCTCAAATGATAGGAAAATAATTAAGAATTCATTAAATCTGAAAGAGAGGTGGGGGTGGGGGAAGAACCAGAGAATCTCCTTTCCTAAGATTGGGGAATTCACAGAAAAGCCCCTGCTGTGATTGGAGGGCCAGAGCATGGGCATTACTTCCAGGGAATAAGGGTTAGAAGAGGTCAATGAATGTTTTTGAAAATATGAATGATCAGTTGAAAAGACATCCTTAGAAAATGAATCTATTAGTAAAGTACAGGATAAAACTAAGGAAGGAAGAAGCTGGAGTCCATGTCTTGGGGACTCAGCAAACTTTTGCTGAAGTAGTAATCCATTAAAATGTTATTATAATGCAAGAAATATTGAATATGGTGATTGACATAGGTCTTTGGAGTGGCTATAGAGTAGAATAAAAAAGTTTGCTTTGAAGTGTATAGCCTAAATTACTTAGAAAATGCTGGTACCACCAATATTTTAAAAATGAAAAAATAAAGGCAGATATTCAGCTAGGAGAAAAGTTAACAACAATCACAGCTATCACTTATTGAACTATCACCATGTGCCAATCATTGTATCAAGTACTCTACAGACCCTACTTAATTTAGCCTTTACGAAAAGTCCCATGCTTTAGCCATTATTATTTTCTTTTGCAATCAAGGAACCCGAAGCTTAGGGTAACTCATTTGCTTAAAGCCACCTAGTTGGTAAGTAAGTGATGGCACTGGGATAATGAGTTCAGTTTTAAGCATGTTAAGATTGTATCAGAACATCACAAAAGAAATGTGGAAACAAAATTTGGAAAAATGAGGTAAAAAGAAAATGAACTGGAGCTATCCCTCCAGTGACTCTGTTGCCTGAAGACGCCACTAACAGCTGCTCCTTAACCATGTTCCAAGGCAAGGGCATGAGGCTGGCAAGGCAAATCAGGGGGAATTTGTCATGGATTTGACCGAGAAAATGTAATTTCTCCAAGAAATAACAAAAAAAGGAGGAGGACGAGGCCATACAATTTTGTGAATTCCTATAAATAAAAAAGCAGTTGGCCATTTTTTTTTAAATCCCCCAAACAGAAAGTAACAAGTATTGGTGAGTACGTAGAAAAACTGGAACCCCTGTGCAGTGCCGGTGAGAATGCAAAGCGGCATAGTCACTGTGGAACACGGTGTGGCAGTCCCTCAGAAATATTAAACATGGAACTATCATGTGGTCTAGGAATCCCACTTCCGGGTATATACCCAAAAGACTTGACAGCAGGGACTCAAAGGAACAAGTGGTGAACACTTGTTCACCAATATTTATAGCAGAAGTATTCACAATAGACAAAAGCTGGAAACAATCTAAATTTTCACCAACAGATGAATAGATAACCAAAATGTGGTACATGTACATACGATGGAATATTATTCAACCTTAAAAATGATAAAATCCTGCACATGCTATAATGTGAATGAAACTTGAAGACATTATACTAACTGAAACAAACCAGATACAAGAGGGTGTTGTATGAGTCTACTTATATGAGATGCCTAGTGTAGCCAAATTCATAAAGACAGAAAGTAGAAATGTTGCTGCCAGGAACTGGGGGAGGAGGAAAGAAAATTAGTGTTTAATAGGTACAGAATTTGAATTTGGAAAAATGAAAAAGTTCTAGAGATGGATGGTGGCGATGTGACTATATTCATCACAAGGTGAAGATAGTTCTCCTGAACTGTGCACCTAAAAGTAGTCAAATGACAACAGGAAATAACTACTGTGTTTCAACATAGTAAATACAATGGAAAATAGTGTTAAATGGTTAAAATGGTAAATTTTATGTTATGTCTATTTTACCACAATTTTTAAAAAATAGTTGGCTGAGTATAGAGTAAGAAGTTGAAGGTAAGTTCTCCCATTCTCTGTTGGGTGTGTTGTGAGGAGGTGGCAGAGATAATTCATCAATCCAGCTATAATTCACCCAAAAGGCAGTCCAGCTAACATTTTAAAGAGGCCAGCATTAGGGGAAAAAAGTTACAGGTATATGGTTGCTGATTTTTATGCTATGACCCACCTTATTATAACAAAGACATGGGGATTAACGAAATGATTTCATTCATTTGATAGCAAATTCATTAATTTATCCCCCCAAGAAATGTCACCTTCAGTATAGCACATAGCCACCTCTGGCCCCAGCATGACATCAGAGGAAAAGGCACTTTAATTGGAATTAAGAAATTAAATAGCATGACCGAAAATAAGAACAAATTTCTTCATGGTGTGAGTTCTTCATCTTGGCACCAACTGCTTCAGGGAGTACGCAGCTTCGTTTCCTGGGAGCGCTTAGGCACAGGATAAGATCAGGTCTTCTAAGCTAAGATAAAAAGCAAGGATTGGGTGCCATCACTCTGCAGTCTCCCTGTCCTTGGATCCCGCAGCTCATCTAGTTATGTGCTCTTGTGTCCTTCTCAAAGTGTCTCATACAGACTTGGAGATTCCTTGAGCCTTCTTATCTTGGGCAAAAAGACAACACTCCACATTCTCAAGCTATGCAAAGACTCAGATGAGAGCTGAGGGAGAGGGGCTGGCATCGAGTGGAGACAATTCTCACAAACATTTCTCATCTCAGAGACGTTACGGCTTCTGACAGCTTCAATCTTTCATTTCAGAGATTTATATTGATTGGTTAAGAATCACACACACTTTATCCACAGCACAGAGATATCAAAGCAAACTTTTCCCCCAGTGTCATTTCCCCAGGGGATGGGAATGATTGATTTTTATTGGTTCGGCTTCTAGGATACTCACATCTCAATCCAGCCAATTTTCTTTGGAGAGAGCCCACTCCAGTCCACTTAATTGTATTTTCTAAGCAAAGAGTTGAGAGAGATTTGTCATCTTTACAGACCAGAAGAGATGAATCTCCAGACTCCTCTTCCAATTATGTGAGCTTGTTTCTGAATGGTGATCGAAGAAGGGAGTCGGGGCTTAGGGGGAAACATTATGTAACAATATGAAGTTGAAAATACAGTGATGGCAATGCAGGAAAACAAAAAAATAACTCATCAGGTATGAAGGAATTGAAAGGTCTGGGAAGAAACAGTTTACTCCAGGCTTGCCTAACTTTTACTGGACAACAGTTGCTGCAAGTACACTTTCGTCTGCTCCTGAACAAGGAAGCACCATGGGGGGTCGGGGGGGAGGGCAAAGTAGGTTTACAGTTGCAAGTACACAAAGCACAGAGTTTCTTCTTGTATTATTATTTATTAATTATTGTATTATTTTCCATATGAACAGCTGCAAACATACTTTGGCCTCACTTTGTATTGGCTAAGAAGTCATACCCTCCATTCTCTGATTTTTCCTGCTTGCTTTTTCTCAAGGTTCAAGGTTCTCCTGCGACCCTCACATCACACCTGCCTCTGCTTATTTTAACCTTCATTTACTCTCATACCAAATTTCCCACATTTTACCTGTCTCAGCAATAGCTTGCTCTGGAGTGTGGAAAAGAAGACCCAGGGCAAAGTAAGAGCGCAAATCTATCTTGAGACTTTGGAAAAAGTAATGCCCACAGGAAAAAGGTAGGCCTCCTCCATTCTTTTGGTGAATCTAAAAGGTGCCCGGTTTGGGTTTCTTCTGCACACTGCCACTTCCAGTCCCCAATTATGTACTCCTTCCTATTAAATATAAAACCAGCCCTGGCAACTTCTTTATGTTGGTCCTCTCCAAACCTATGTGTTCTATGTTATGTTCCATATTTCTAGCTCATACATAGATTTATTTTCTTGTCTGTTATACTATAATATTCCCAATTAGACTGTAATAGTCCTACAGACCCAGTAATGCTGTTTCTTTTGCTTTTCCCCCAACACCTGCTAAACATAATGTTGGGCAAGACACTGGAAATATTATAAGATAGAATTATAAAGTGATAATACCATTTTTCAGAATATATCTGTTTACGGTCAATCATAATTTTTGACACATTGTTATTAGTTATTTTTGACCTGTATTTTTATATTATTCAACTTGACTGCTTTATTTACCCACGTGCTCAAAATTATTATTTAATGACTTCAAAAATTACTACTGGTGATTCCCTCCAGGCAAAAGAATTTACCTCTACCAAAGTAAAAAGAATGTAGCAGCAGGTCTGAAGGTCTTCCCCAAATAGGACCATGATGATTCTGAGCATCGATAATATTTTTAGAGTAAACAAGTATATGGCCACCAAAAGTGGCCTCTTTGAAGAAGATATTGGGAGACAACTCTCTTTAAATGTTTTTGCCCTTCTGCATGGTCTAGGCTTTCTGAGCAAAAGTACGCACAACACGGGGTTAAAAGGATGATCACATGATAAGCATTCAATTAGGGATAGTGTTGCTCCAGAGAGATTTAGAGACTCATCTCCCCCGGAACTATTTTGCTATTTTCTTACATTTTAAATGTAGTGAAGTAGATTGTTAATTCTCTTCTCCTCAGAGAGGCGCTCTCTGTCTGTCCGTCTGTCTGTCTCTCTCTCTCTGGGTTAGGGTGGGTGCAAATGTGTTAGACACCCTGTATGAGGCCCAAGTCTTACAATTTTGGGGTTCTTCTTCTGTGGTACTAAAGGTTCTACACCCAATTCCACTGTTGAAGGGGTTTCCCAACATCAACCAATTCTCTGTGGTCCCATCTGGATAGCCTATGGTTCAATTCAGCTCTGATACTACCTACCTGGAGATAGCATCATATACCACCAGTTAAGGGCTTAGTTCTATAATTTTGACACCCCCCCGCCGCCAATACAGACACTTCAGATGATAATCTAAGTTCAGGTGGTACAGGGGTTTGTGGACCTGAGGTTCCATGACCCATTGTGGGTTCTTAGCTTCATGCAGGAAAGAACTCAAAAGGAGCCAGAACAGAGTTTAAGGTGAAAGAGAGTTATTAGTGAAGCTGTGGGACAAAGAGAAGGCTACTTCACAGGCAGAGCAACCCCCCAGTGGGATCTACTTCTTTTTTGAGGCTCATTTAATCAGATGGATAGGGCATTCATTCAATAAGGGTGGGGATGGAGTTCAGGATATTTCCAGGAAAGGGTGGAGACCCCTTGGAAGAGCCCTTTGGACCATTTTGTGGCCTTTAAATGGACTTTCTGTTTTTGTGGTGGTTCAGGGTCTGTTGTTCAGTATGCTAATGTATTATAATGGGCATATAATAAGGCTAGGGGTCAAGGTGAAATTAGTCACCATGGTGAATCCAGCTGGTTCCTCTGCTGATTCTGAGCCATAAATTTGTTAGGAGTTAGTCTTACTGTCTCTGCAATAGTCCCTGTAGCCTTTATTAGTTACAGACATTTTTCCACATACCCTATCTTACAGGTGGTCACCTGGGTTTCTCACCAACTAGCTATGGATTGGAGGCTCCAACAGCCCTCTCCAGAGGTTTGATTAATTTGCTAGCACAGCTCACTGAACTCAGAGAAACATTTCACTCACTAGATTACTGAATTATTATGAAAGACTGTAACTCAGGAACAGTGAGGTGGAGGAGAAGCATAGGGTAAAGTAAGGGGTAAGGGGGCAGAATTTCCATGACCTTGCCGGTACACCAATTTCCCCAAATCTCCACGTGTTCACCCACCCAGAAGCTCTCCAAACCCTGTCCTCCTGAGTTTCAATGACTTCATTAATTACACAGGAATCATCAGCTAAATAATTGGTCTTCAGTAGTTGACTCAACCTCCAGCCTCTCTCCCCTCCCCAGAGGTCAGGGGGATGGGACTGAAGGTCCCAGTCCTCTAATCACGCCATTGGTTCTCCTGGCAAACAGTCTCCATTGTTAGAAGGCGCCCAAAAATCACCTCATTAACAAAATAAGAAATACCTTTATCATCCTCATCACTTAGAAAATTCCAAGGGTTTTAGGGGCTTTGTCACAAAAATGATGAAGACCAAATATATATTTTATTATAATATCATAGTATTAGAGGGACAAACCCTCCTGTCTGCACAGGTAATATCAGGCCCTTGTCACATCATCCTGTGGCTGGATTGGGACACAGGGAACCAGTGCTAAGATGCTTTATGAGTAATAAATGATATGCTGTCTAATACAAAGTTCTGGTATTTCTGTTAGTATTGTATACATACACTATTAGTTTATACAATATATACTCACACACACCCCTACACAACACAGCAGGTTAACTCATCAGCCTGCAAGTAGGGTAACTTCTCAGGCCCATCGCAGTTTTGGACTTAATAGAAGATAATAATCATGAAAACATCCTTGGCTATTAATCAAATGTGCTACATAAATAAGAGTTTAATAATGGCTTAATGAGTTAGGAGCCTTTTTTGGGGGGATAGCAAAACTGTGTCCTCGGTTCTTATCTTCTTGCGTTACAAGTGATTGTCTGCTACGAGTATGTTCAAGGTGGAATTGTTGCCTTTGGGGGCTACAGTTGTGAATGCAAGACATTTTTCATCCTCGAGAAGTTTATCATCTATAAGAGTAGATAAGGTATTTACCCAGATATCTTTCAGACAAAAGAGAGATTGCTTCTGTGAGGGAAATATATTTAGTACCATAAGCAATAAAAGGAAGAGACAGTGTTATTTTTAGCTGTATCTGTTGTGGGTGGAGAGGAGCTACCTAAGGAGTTCCCATGAAGGGGAATTTTCAATATCTATACCCATCATTTAGGTAAAGCCACAGAAGCCAAGCTTCTAAAATTTGTAGATAACACAAAGCAGGGTGTGATGGCCAGTGAACTGGTTAGCAAAAATCAAGATTCTGAAATATTTTGCTCTTTACTTTAGTTTTTTCATTAGATTCCATATAGGAATGAAATCTTATGGGTTGGGGGAGTTGGTGTAGGCAGTGGAGGAACTGAGCAAAAATGAAAAAACTTATGAAAACAGATTCTGAAGTATTTTTATAAACTGGAATTTTATAGAAATAAAATAAAAGTGGAAAATTAACAAAATGCAATTATGCAGCTATAAATGTGGAGTGACAAGCAGGTGAACAGCAGTACTAACAGGAAGAAACAAGAGTTGTAGCAAGCTACATAAGTGCAATAGTGGTAAAATTAAACCGAAACATTCCTCTCGATTCTTGTGTGTTGTTTCAAACGCACAAGTACCCATTCAGGCTGGAGGCACAAAACTACAAGGACTGTATCAGACAAGCTTTACTGTTCCAACTGAATAGAAAGGGGAACCTGGTCTCTGAGCAACAGCGACTTAACAAGGTAGTCAATCAAAAAAAAAAAAAAACCACAAAACTTTGGTCCTAGAGGTTAAGGCATGACATCACAATCAAAGGGCCTCAAAAAATAATCAGACTTCCACCCTGACCAGTGTGGCTCAGTTGGTTGGAGTGTCATCCTGTAACGGACAGTTTGCGGGTTTGATCCCTGGTCTGGCATGTGTGATTGCAGATCTGAGGGCATATGGGAGGCAATCAATTGATGTTTCTCTCTCTCTCTTCCTCCCTCTCTAAAAGCAATGAAAAAAAAATGTCCTTGGATGAGGGTAGAAAACAAAACAAAATAAAATAATGATAATTCTGCAGCCAATTTCAGGTTCAACAATTTATTAGGGATCTTGTCAAGAGTGCATGTCATCCTCTGGAGCCAGAATGACGAGGGTCTGGACATTGTGGCATATAAGGAACGTCTGGAGGAACTTGGCCAGGAGTAGAAAAGACTTAAGAACTACTGTCTGTAAATACCTGGGGAGCTGCCATACGGAAAGGGGTCTGTGAAGGTTCGTGGGGCAGAACAAACACTGTTGTGTGGAAGTTACGGAGATGAAGGTTTCAGATGACTGTCAAGGTGAGCTTTCTGTCACTTAGAGATGGGAAAGATAAGCCTGCCAGAGAGAGAACCCATCATCACAGGGCTGATTATAGCACGGGCACAGATGCAGTTGTTGTAGAAGGGATTCCTGCCTAAAAACAAAAAGTCCACAGCTTCTAAGATCTCTCCCAGCTCTGAGATTCTACATCTTAAATAAAAATCTACAATACCAGGAAATTCATATCCCAACACTAGATCTTCAAAATATGCTTAGATATTAAAAGTCACACTGATGCCATGCGTTAGCACTTTATCTGGGTTAATCAGACATCACAAATAGTCATAAAGCCACTTACATACCATGACTTTTGCTTTTTGCTAGTCTTCATACCCCTCCATGAATAAGATGGCTTGACTTATTACCCCAAAGAGGTTGTGACGAGTGTAGAGAGATATGGCACATTAGTAGTGAAATCAGAGTCAGAAATCCAGTCTCCCCTCAGAGTCATTCAGATCTCAGCAAGAATATTCATAATTAAATGACCAATAATTATATAAAGCATTTACTATGGGAAGTTCACTGTTGTAAGCACTTTACATCTATTATTTTATTTAACTCTCAAAAAACCCTATTAGGTGAGAACTATTATATCTCCACTTTATAACTTAGGGAACTGAGAGGCTCAGAAGTTAAGTGACTTGCCTAAGAGAACAGATACTACATGCAGGGCCGGATTTCAAAACTGAGTAATAAGGCTCCAAAACCTGTCCTCTCAGCCACGGGCTATGGTTCCCCTCTAGATCCATTTCATTTGGGAGACAGAGGCAGTCCCCCTATTTGCATATCACAGCCTCTGTGGAATATGTTATCAAAGGAACGAAATAATCAAGTGTGGGAAGCTAGGAGACAGAGAACAGATTCTGCCTTAGAAGCTGTCTCCCGGCCTCGCTCAGCTCCTCTCTCCAAACACAAAGCAAGGCTGCAGAAGAGTGTTCTCGCCAATGGGATGGTGGAAATTAACCGAGCATGCTGCAAACTTGTGACTCAGCGGTTTCGGTAATCGGACTGGACCGAAATGCGGTGGAGATTCGGCCGAACACGATTGGGGGAGGGGCACTCGATAGACGGGTAGAAAGCAGAGTCCACATTTGACCCTTAACTGGAGTGTGAGAAAGACAAAACCAAAATAATGGGTAGCTCAGATAATGGTTTGTTCCTTTCCTGCACAACAAGCAAATAAACTGCCATTGGTGCCTCAAAACTTCATCCAGGGTAATATTCCTTTAATGGAATGCTTTTAGAGAAGAGTCATAAAAATAAATTGAAAAGTGCTTTCTGCTAGCTACAGCTGGCATAAGCAGCATCTGAGCAAACAGGATAACACAAGGCTTAACTTAGCATCGCCATTTTTATTACTCACCCGCGACAGGCCTTATAATAGTATAAATTCACTTAAAAAACGAACTCTCCCCCTATCATCGCCCCTCCTTCTCTCCACCACCACACACTCAATGGCCTTCTGTGTTAATTCTGAGCAGCATGATTACAGGTCTTCTAATGATTTAGGTCTGAGACCAATTAGCTGATACTGCAAGCCTTCCACATGCCAGCTTCTCTCTCTTGGCACTCCCTGTTCTGGGATTTATCTGTGTACTTGTAAAAGGCAAATGTTTTGTGCGAAGTGGAAAAACCAGCTCTGTTTGTTGGGTGGGTTCCCTCCTCCCCTCTCTTTTCCCTTTCTCATCGATCTATGCATCTTCGGTGCACCTGGTCTCTAAAATTGTCACAGCGTGAAATACACTTTGAATACTCATGCTGGGTGCCCACACTGCTTCTGATAACTGGTAGCCAGTTGCCTCCTCCATGAATTGCCTTTGCTGCAGGGGCAACAGTGGGCTGTCACCATTGTGGAACCTGTTAGCCTCTGCCAGAGGGGCCAGAGTTCAGGAACAGAACAGCCCTGCCTCCTCCACTGTATCTGCTCTGAGCACCCTCCACCCACATTCATCATATAGCAAGGTTACAGCATGGGCCTCGATGTCAGATGCTCAGCAAAGATCTACATAATCAGACAGTAAGCATGGATGGTATGAAGACCTCCGCACAGCTGGAAAACTCAGGAGTAAATAAGATTCCTGCCCTCACTGTTCTTTCCTCATCGAATGGAACTGAGCCGACTCACAGGAGATAACGTAAGAGTACAACGCGGGATATGGTGAGTGCTGTATGGGGCAGGCAGCAAATTCAAAGAAAGATTTTGCTGCAGGGACATGAGTAATCGGAGTCTCCAGCATCTATTCTGTAGCAAGCACTTTACAAATATGTTCACTCCTCACCCAACCCTTCAAGAGGCATATAGCCTGTATTTGTTACGCAGTTTCCAGAAGAAGAAATCAAGACTCCCAGAGCTAGGTAACTTGTTCAAATCACAGGATCCCAAAATAGCAAGTGACAAAAGCTGAAAATTTGATTTCTGGCTCATGTTTCCTCTCTACAGGTCAGCAGAAATGAAAGTTAGTGGGCGTTAGACTCGTGGTTGTAAGGGACGGCGTAAGAATATTCCAGAAGGAAAAAGTTGACTAATTTGGATAGAATGGAAGGATGAAAGAAGACCACAAAATACTAAAATATTAGTCCAAAAGGGACATATGGAGTTAGTCCCAGGTATATTATTAAATTCACAAGTTAACAATATATTAGGATATTTCACAGGCATTAAAAAACTGTGAAGACCAAGTAGAACTGTGGGAAATGCTAATGCCATAATGTTAAGTAAAAATAAAATGATAAGCTAAAGCATAATACGAAGTACTCTGTGGTCATAACTATGTGAAAATAAATATTTTTTTTCATGTAAAATTTTTACTTGAAATTGTTTAAAAGAAAAAAAATAAGCTTGTCCCCTGGGCATGAGCGGGAGTGTATTTACTCTGTTCCTGGTAGATCGTTTACTGTCCTCTTCTAACAATTTCCATGGAGGGACATGTAACGCCCTCCCTGTCACGTTAGTGCCTTGTAACCCCATTGCCTCAAGTCCAGCCCCTGTCCTCTACTATCGCAATTTCACCCCACAGTTGGTTTCTATCTCTGTGAGCAAACTGCTAGTTTTCAATTTTTCACATTCTTTGGGTTCCAGAGATAGTGAGAGCGCCATTCTCCGCACCCTCTTCCTGCACTTTGCATACCTGCTGTCGACACATTTGATATGACTGCGGAGTGGGAAGGAGGGGAAGGGATGACCAAGGAAAAAAAAATTAAACCATAATTCACCAAACCTGTTATTTCTCAACCTTGTGCTTCTCTTTCATGCTACTCTCAATGATTCCACTTAATTTCCCAATACCATTCATACTTAGTAATTATTAAAAGCTCCATAGTCTAGAATAGCTGCCATCTCAGGCTGTTTATCCACAGTAATGCATACAACTTGCCTTTCAGATGCAGTTCCTATTATCACCTCACCTTCTCCCACCTCTCCTTCTCCTACAATATAATGACCTTTGAGGAAGTTAAATAAACCACATGTCATTTGCTGTTATGTGTAAATATCAATAGGTCCTATTAAGAGAGGCCCTTTTGTGACCTGATTCTCGTTTTCTGGAAGGGTACCCAGCACTGTCATAACTGGTCACTGCTTAGCTGGGACAAATGACTAGAAGAGGATACAAGAGAGGACCTGGGTAGATCAGCAGAAGTTAATTAACTTAAAAAAGGCAAGAGGCACTTAAGCAAAACAGGGATGCTATGGAGAAAAGTCAACAATCAAGCCCATCATTGTCCTCAAATCTGTGGCAGCCAAGTGGGAGTGGCAAAACCAGGCAAGGAAGCCTGAGCTGAGAATCAGCCATAAAATTTTCAAAGAAGAGAAAATCAGAAGGCTGTGTAAGGAGACATTCAGTTATGTGCACGCACTGTATTTTGCTGCCGCCCTTTCGGAGGGTCCACGATCTTCCCTGCCCTTGTCTTACCAGAAACCAGCCTGCACCTGAAGGAGCTCTGATGCGGTCAGCCCCCATCTGTCTTTCCAGGAAGCCTGTCTGTGCCCTTGGCCCCCACTCACACCTCTGCTGGCTGCACACCGCCACTTGGCACAGCCCCCCGCACTCGAGAGCCGCCTGTGCCTGGAGCGCAGTACTCCACTTTCTCTATCTGACATGCTCCCAGTCTTTCAGAAGGCTCGTTCTCTGTCACACCGTCCCCAGTACCCCTCAGCAATTTGTAGCTCCATCTCTGGGGCTCCCATAGCATTTTGTAAAGATTTCTGTCAGAGAGCTTATCACAGTGTTATAATTGCTTGTCTACATGTCTCTCTCTCTGACTCTACACAGAGTCCCTTAAAGATTGACTGTACTTCCTTGACCATCTTTTGAATTCTCATGCCAAGCACTTTGCTTGGCATACCATCGGTACTCAATGCGTGCTTCTTAGATGAATGAATCAAATACAATTAATTTCATTTTCATCTATTCACTTCATTCTCCTCCAGGATCTCGCAGACTCCTAAAACAAACAGGGACACCTAATAGATGTGTCTGTCACAGTTAACAGCCAGCCAATGGCCTCAGCCAGGAAAAGTCATTAGCATGCTCGGATACCGTGTTTCTGTTCAGCCCTGTTTTCCCAGGGCCACTTGTCTAGGTAAGGGCTCTGTCTCTGGGAGCACATGCAAATATATATTCTGAGACTAGTTCTGTGGGTACAGTGCAAAATTTTGAGATTCACCACACACCTGGGAAATTCAGACATGATCTCAATAGTAAGAGCTGTAATCAAGGAAGAAACCCTTACTTAAGCAAATAATTTGCCTGGGGAGTAAAAGGCTGAACACTGTGTTCTTTGCACACAGGGACTTTAGCTGGCATTCTGTCTTCATTCTAAATAGACCCTGCTGAACAAATCACAAAAATAAAATATTTACACTATGCCGACCATCAGCATAAATGGTCTGCCCATCAGGGAAATAAGCAGTGGGTTGGGATGAAATGCCTGAGTCCAATGAAGATTGGGGGGGGTGTGTGGAGAAATGGAGAGGGGGAAAGGGAGAGAGAGAACAGATTTAAAATTAAAGGGAGGTGTCATCCAAGGGCAAAGTAATTTGAACCAAATTCTCCCCGAGTGAGGGTAACATGGACAGTAAATAAATCTGTTTTATCTCTGAGGTTATGGGGATGATTTGCAGATGTCAGATTTTGTGATGTTATAAACACAGCCTCCATCTTAGAAGAGAGGAAGGGGAAAGTTGATGCAGAATAATATAGTTACACTGGATAAACAATAGCCAGACAACTGTATATCACAGCAAGATATAATGTCAGGCTTGAAATCAGATAAATTGCAAATAGCAATGGAGAAACAACTGAACCTTGAGAACTACCAGCAGATTAACCAGATGAAGTGAATACTCATCAGGTAGAGATGGCAGGGAGGCCACTGCAGAAAGGAGGGAGGGAAGTAGGGGAATTGGTGGAGTCGTGATGGAGCATGAGCATCTAGATAAAAGGCTGCAGCCAGCTTCCCAAAATTCAGAGATAATAATAGCAAGAAATAATAAAGCAGCCTGGTAGTAGTGTCAACTGTGATAAGCAGATAATTTGTTACTTTGTACAGCCTGGGGTCCTTTTCCAGAGGAAGGCAGAAGTCCAAGTTCCTGGACTTATCAGCCTGTGCAATCAAGAAGAGAAAATGTAATGCAAAGAGCAACAAGAATCACAGAGTGTTTGCATTAAAAGAAACCTTAGCAATTATTTAGAGTAACCCCTCTTTCCATGGCACCACACTGCTTTGGTTTTCTTTCTTTCACACTAGCCATTTCTTCTGCACCCTTTTTCTGGTTTCCCTTTCTCTGACCATCTTCTAAATGTTGGAATGACAGCCTGGGTCTCCTTCTGGAACAACACTCATTCCCTAAGTGATCCTATCCACTTCCCTAGATGTAGTTACGTAAATGCTGACCAACCATGGCTTCTCTCCAAACCGAGCTCCAAACTTACATACCCAACTGCATACTTGGTATCTCCACTTGAATGGCTTCCAGGAATCTCCAGTATAGCAAGTCCAGAATAGAGCTCTTGATTCTACTTTGGCCATGAAAACTTGGTTCCCCTTGGTCTCCCTATGGAGTAAATGATACGTCTATCTACCCAAGCCAAAACCTAGGCACTTTGGTGCTCTCTCTCTCTCTCTCCACCTTCTCTTTCCCCCTCTCTCAACAAGACTAATCTATTTGTTAGTGAAAAACAGATATCGCCGCTCTATTTCTGCAGCTGGCCACCACCCTCCCCCAAGCCACCATCAGAGTTCAGTGACTGTGGCATCCTAGCTGGACTTGCCTCTGTTCCTGTTCCTCAAAGCTCATTTCTCACACAGCAACTAAAATAATCTTTTAAAAACACTGTTGAGGAGTAGAAATTGGGTAAATATTTGTTATATTATGAATGAGACAGAAAAATTGGATGGGTGGAACTCCCCTGGAGTGATAATCATAAGTGAAAGTATCTTCACTCCAAAAAATGTCTTTTGCATAATTGCCCACTGAGCACCCAGAATTTCCACTGGCCTTCCGTGTTCTTTAATAGCACATCATTTTTTTTCTTAGGAGCTACTTGGACTGCACATCTCCTACTCAATTAAAAAAAAAAAATATATATATATATATCAAACACGACTTCCATTGCTCTCTCCTCCCTCACTTCTGGAGCATTGTTTCTAAGGGGTCACATGAATGCTGCCCAAAATCCGGGTATTTAGAAGCACGTGGATGGCTGCTCACTTTTCTTTTGGGCACCAAATGATACCCAGCCGTAGCTATAGAGACTCTTAGTTCAGAAGAAAGCAGAAGCCATTTAGGATTTGGGAGGACTATCTCATTCCCATTTCTCTCTCTCCCAAATTGGAGCACATAGGTCAGTGGTTATGTCCAGAGTTGTATTAAAGCCATTAAGCTGGGGATGAGGAGGAGGGGGAAAGAGAGTTGTGTGTTTGCTTGCTTATGATGAGTGCTAGAATAAGGGCTCTAACGCGCCCCAGAGACTCTGGAGTCTGAATAATTTGATGATGTGTAATTCCCAAAGTGCCATCATGTTCATTATGTCATTATTCAGCCCAATAATGCTATAGCTATAGGTACTAACATCTCTATTTTACAAAAGAGGAAACTGAGGCTCAAAGAGAAGAATAGCATACTAAACATTACAGAGCTATGCTGTTTTGTGACAAATGCTGAGTGCATTTTCAAAAAAGCAAATAATGAAAACACCTCACATCTGCTCCCTGAATGAGGTTATAGAAAGGCATTTTAGCAAAGTTACCTGGTACTTGTTGGAACTAAGAGAAACCCCTGCCAACAAGAAAACCCTCTTGGTTGGCACTCCTTCACAGAGCTACTGTGAGCGCAGGAAGGGTCCCAGTTCACTTCATCATCAGGGTGTCTGTTTCCTGGTGCAAGGTTTCCCATTGGGTCTACAGATTGTATTTTCACCTTCTCACTTCACCAGGGCTGTTTCTGTGTGTCTGTCAATGAGGTGTCCTTGCTGCGGGAACTACCTCACATTAACAATCCCTGACCCACCCCTGGGAATGACCGCTGATTAGACCATGGGCTCTTCCTACCCAAGATCCAATTTGAGGCCGGAGGCATCGTCAGGCAGCCCCTCCGTCATCTTCATCTCTCTCTGCTGTGGGTTACTGTGCAGACAGAGGAAAATGACAGTTTTCATCATTTCCTGCTAACTGATTTAGTGCTGATTCAGCCAGTTTCAACTCCAAGCAATACAATGAAGAAAAAGGGAAGAAAAAAAGAGACCCAGAATAGAAGAGCACATGCTTATCAACCATTCTGAAGTATTGTTATGGGTGGGTCTTTGCTTTTCCTTCACTCAGAAAAATCCTTGTTACCCTCTCCAAGGGCATACAGCTGCACTGAAGAGAAATCTCCTCCCCTCTCTTTCTTTACTCTACTTATTTATATTTCAGAGACTCTTTCCTGGAAAGAATCCATTGTTTCTAATGCACCATCAATGTGAACTGTACAAGAGGGGACGCAAAAAACCCCAGAATTTATTTACAAAAAATTGTGTATTTATTCTTACATGTTTAAACTTCAGTCACCTTCAAAGTACTCTCCATCTGATGTAATACACTTACTGAGATTTTTTCCCCACTATTCAAAACAGTTTTGAACTCATCAATTTTGATGACCTTTAGTTCTTCTGCTGTTTTTTTGTTTCACCTCTTCCACATAAGCAAAATGTTTCCATTCGAGGACTTTTTTCATCCAGGGAAACAAACAAGCAAAACAACCACTCTGGGTGAGATCGTGTGAATAGGGAGGGTAGGGCGTGGTGGGGGTCATGCCATTTTTGGTCAAAAACTGCTGAACATCAGCGTGGTGTGGGCAAGTACACTTGTAAATCACCCTTCATGAAATGGGCGAATGCGCTGAAAGAGTCTTCAAGAAAAATTCACTGAAGGTGAACACAGCCTCTCACAACAACACCAGTTGGTACACTGATACAGATAGGTTCTTAGAACACTAACCAGTGGAAGAAACCTGCACTACAAGGGGCCCACCCTCCAGAAGATAATCCCGGGGATTTTTTGCGGTGGGAGTTCCCCCCTCTTGTGTCAGAGTAAAAATTATTTGAGCAAGAATGTAATGGTTCTGTCACAGAGCGTAGCCATAATCTTGGGTAAGTCATTTCCCATCTCTGCATCTCAGGTCCTCCCTATAGAACAAAGATAATCAACTCCTCTTCAGATGGGTGTGGAAAGCTTTGCAAACTATGAAGAATTGGAAAACCTCAAAATGCATGGGTTTTTTCTCCTGAAACCCCTAATTTGTCTGTACTGTAGGACCTTGTTGAGTAAGAGCATGAAGGCAGGTTGGCCAAACTAGGGGTCATCAGGCCTGAAAGGCACCCAAGACAGAGCTGTACTCTGAAGGGAACTTTGAGGGAGAAAATCTAGTCTTGGCATCTTCTTATTGGTTGAGGGCAGAGTGAAGGACTCCTCATCACTCTGTTACATTTTTGTGCCTTACTACCTCTGAGCATTACCTACCGTGTCTCAGCTCAAGGTATCTGGCCACCTCCCAAAACTCCGCTGCTTTACTCAATCAAACTCTGCCTTCAATAGATAATCTCTTGGGCTTGCTTTAATCCCTTCCAGATCACTCTAATCCACACCAAAATGTATGCATTCCTTTTCCACCCTCCCCTACCTCAACATTTAATTTAACATCGCTAATTAAGCTGTGCAGATAAGTTCATGAGGTTTTTCCTGAGTACCATAATTTACTTTGTCCAGACATCAAAGCTATGGAGTAATCCCAGGAATGGGATTTGCTATTTCTTTACTCAGTGTTTTCATACATGCTGTTTTCCTTTCTTCCCCCACTTCCCAATCTCCCCTCCTCCCTTTCCTTAGCTAACTCCTGCTCACATTTTAGGTCAGTCTTAAAATCACCTCCTCCACGCAGCCTGCCCTCACTGTATCAGATGATATACCTATGACTCATTCCATAGTACATGCACTTCTTCATCACAACCTCAGCACACCTGTACCTATTGTTCACTTTCTCTGCCCCATAGGTGGGATGGACCATGGGAACAGTGTTTATGTCTGTGTGTTGACCCCCATGTCTCCAAAACCTAGCACTTTGCCTGGAACATAACAGATGCCGAAGGATTAAATTTTGGTAGCAAGGAAGGTGTTTTTGTACCAATTTGGAACTGGCAAGACTTCAGAGGTCACCCAGACCAGTGTCTCTATTCAAGTCTGCCATTCCTCACAGAGGGAGGCAAGTGGCTTCCATGTGAACAGGAGCAGATACAGAGTAATCACTCCTTCACAAGCCCATTGATTATCTCCTTTGGCAGTTCTAACTATTACCAAGTTCTTCCTCATCCTAACTGGCTCAACACCCTAACCGCCCCCTTCCAACCTACTGGTGAGGTTATAGATGTTCTGTGATAAGCCCTCAAGTTGTACTCAACATGAATGAGAATCTTCCTACTTGGGATCTCTTGATTCTTTTCTGAAGTCATTGGCTTAGTTCTGCTGCCTCCTGATTTCATCTCACTGTTTCATGTCAGATTCCATCTTCTGCCCACTCCTGATTGCCCCACTTTCACTTCCAGATTCACCCCTTGACAACATCTTTTGCACCTCCATTGACCCCATCCTCCCTGTTCCGTACCCAGACTCAACCCTGGGTGCTACATCCAGGAAGGTGGCTTGGAACACTACTTATTTTCTCTGGTAAAATGTATAACTTAGTTCTCATGTGCCTTCTGGAACCACATGCTCCCTCCATGGGGGGCAAACTCCTGCCATGACCTCCCTTTCCCCACATTCCCCCACCTGAGATTGTCTCTCTTCTCCAAGTCCAACAACCTTGGATCTTTCTATTATTTCTCATGTGGCATAGCTTCCAGACATTTCACAGTTTCTCCAAGCCTGGCAGGGGCGTGCAAACTTTTGGCATCTCTGGGCCACACCGGAAGAAGAAGAGTTGTCTAGGGCCACACATTAAGTATACAAACACTAACGAAAACTGATGAGCAAAAAATAAGTAAATTTACAACTTTGTATTGGGCTGCACTCATAGCCATCCTGGGCCACAGGCGGCCCACAGGCCAGTGGATGGACTCCCCTGCACAGGATTAATTAATTGGGGTATTCCCTCAAAATCTTAAGCCTCCAGTCCTAACCCGAGCCACACCCACCTGAGTCCCCAGAGTAAGGAGTAAGACTGTGAACACTGCTGGGCAGGCCTTGGGTTTTCATTGATATGCACAGAACACTAAGAAAGGTCCCCATCACTATCAGACTATCAGATAATTATTTTTTCCTACAGTGGAATATGTTATGTTCAGCAAGGCAGAAGTTGCCCTGGGGAAGAACTAGGATGGATATATATATATATATATATATATATATATATATATATATATATATATATATATATTTACTGCTCTATATTTTAAAAATGAAAAAGAAAATGGAAAAAAATTCCACAATTCCCTTTCTGTGCTGTTAAGATAAACATCCTTTCCTTCAGTTACACAGCTTGAGCTGATGGTGAAAACTTTTCTCCCTACAAAAATCACTTCTGAAAAGCAGACATTTAACATTTCCAATCTGTCTCCGAAGCCGAGATTAAATTACAGTCTGTTTTGAAGGAATCGAAAACACACTTGTTAATATAATAAATGCCTTCCGTTAGTTTTAGAATTTGTCTTTGTTAGACACATAATTCAAGAATTATCTATTATGGTAAAAAAAAAACTGAGCCATCTGGGTCTGTGCTAATATCTGTAAGCAATAAGTCTTCAATTTCCTTCATACTTCATTACTGGCGATACACGAAAAGCAATCATTCCAAAATCAGAGCTTGTTTTCTGTTGTCGGACTATTGTTTATCAGGATTTATGAAGCAGCAAAAAAGCATTTTCTTGATTTTCATAAGTTAAGCTAACAGTTCAGTGATGACAGCCCCATTAAAACTCAGCAAGTTAGATGTATAAGCCATGGAGTTTTATATCATATCTATCATTTTTACAAAGCTGCTTTCTTTCCACCTTCAACTTTCCACAGAATCTTTTATCGATAGAAAAGACAGGAAAAAATGCTTATTTACCATGTATTTGTTAAGCCACATGCATTTGCAATGTATCTTACCTGACACTGTATAAAGGATATGAAGCATTATCAAACTGACCGATTTTGATGATGCAGAGAGAAGGAATGGTAGGCAAATAGCATTCTCTTCCAATTTGACTCTGTCACACACTGGCTTTTTAATGCATTTTTCCCTGGGGGATGGAGCAGGGAAGGGAGAGCCCACTGGTAGCTGGGGTCAGCAGCACATTTTCCTCTAGAAGCAGCCTGTCCATCTCTGGCGGTTGAATAGACAATCTACAGCTGTACAACCTGTAGACTATATTTCGTGAGTCCTCCTGTGTGTTAGGCTGCTGAACACAGTACCAGCTGAGACTTTGGGAATAAAAGCAGGAAAAGAATCTCCAACTGTCAAGAAAAAGAGATTTCTTGGCTTTAAAGTCTTGCAATTTAAGAAGCTCCTATTTATGATAAAGGAATCCTGTTGGGTAGTGAGAGCATAGTCCATTCTCTGTGACTCATTCCTTCCCTCGGCTGCCCACTGGATTTACCAGCAAAAGAGTTGTCCAGGGGCAGAAAGTACTTTTTAGAAAAGAAGCTCTTGTCATCTAAAAGTCAATTAGAAGTCTCTCAGGTCAATTCAATTTAAATCATCTGCAGTGTGCTGGCAGCCACAACCTTAGTCGTAGGAACCTGAGAGACACTTGTGGATGCTGCTAAAAATGGAGAAATGAGTTTGAAGAAATTTCATTATGAGAAGAATTGAGCTCCCCAAGTTGGGTGAGTTAATTGTAAACTGTATAGAGTTGGAGAGATGGATTGAATTCCGGAGAGCCCCAAAAGTCTTGCCTCTCAGCCTCTTAGTTATCTTTCTACTCTAGAGACGCAGCGGGGAGTGGAAAAGGAACCGGGGGCTCGCATTTTTTGTGCCCATTTTTTCTGCACACTGTACTAGGCATGTTTATATATGTGATCTGTGGTTTTCAAAGATGCCTGATCTGCTATTTTCCCAAACATATCCTTTCACAAACCCAATGTTTCAAATTCCAGCTGCGATGGTGAGACATGAAAAAAACGTGTGCCCAACAGTGCTTGATGTTCTGCCCCCAGGAGGTGACTGATGTGGAGCCGGCTAAGCACAATCACTTTGATAGATGACTGGCTCCTCCAGGCTCTGTTTCTAAGAAACTCAAAGTCTTCCTGTGGGATTGCCTAAGGTTCCAGAAAGCCTGGGCTTTGTTTCTTTCTGCCATCATTATGGCTGAGGTCAGATGCCATCTTCTGTGTGACTAACTCCCTTCCCTGAAATGAAAACCAGTAGAAACAGCTACCAAGCTAAATTGGCATGGGCCAATTGGTAGTTGAATTCCCTGTCTACCAATTTATGCCTGTCGCTCTCTCAGCCTGATGGGTTAATGCCATAAAGTTAATTCCCATCAGTTCTATTATTACCCTTTATCTTGCTTCCCTTGGGGTACCCAGTGTAAAGTATTGGAACACAGACTTTTTTTAATGAAACTGCCCTGTAATAAAATAATTTTTAAGTGATAGATTGGATCTTAAAATATATGAACAGCTTATGTTATCATTTGCCTGAGAGACTTCACCCCTCCCGTATGGTTCTGACTCTGTTTCTGATTAAATAAAAAAAAAATTTTGCTGTTGTGAGCATTTGGCTTCTGAGTTTCCATAATTCTTATTTGTAAGCACTTTTGTGCTGCTACCTCCTTAGATTTACTAAGTGCTTTGCTCTTAAAGAGCACTTAGTAGAAAGAGGTGCAGGGAAATTACATCTGGCAATTATGCCAGTAAATTTAACTCCAGGACTGAAGCAACACAGGTCATTCCTGTCCTGAGGTTTTCTATCCCTGTCACCTGCAACAGGTTGCCCGTGGGGATGCTGCTGACCATGCTGAGGAGGCATGAGGTGCCTGCCTGCTGTTAAGCTGTCATTTAGGGATCTGATGGCCCTTGAAATGTATTAGTGAGACTCATTCAAGAGCCAGAACAAAGATAATACAGCCACATCAAAGACTAAAAAGTCTGTGTACCAAGAAGTCATATGGTCTTAGTTTCTTGTGGCACCAACTAGCTCACCCCTCAAAGAGAGAATGTGCCTTAAAGAACACCAACAACCCTGCCTATGACCTGTGCCTCCTAATTGCCTAACCATTTCCCACATTTTGTGCATAGAACAGCCATATAATTTATCTCCAAACCCAGGCACTGTTGAAAGTGAAAGGGGGAGCTACCAATAGTCATACAAGGAAAATAGGTATAAATGAAGACTTCTGGTGAAGTTGAGGATGAGTAGACACTGTCTCTCGAGCCTCCCACTTCCAGAGTTAACATGAATATAGGGATATAAAACAAGATCAAAGACAGAGCAGTCTGAGTCATCAACTCTGAATCATGTTGCCTTTGCCAAAGAGCTGGTGGTTTTGGCCTTCTTGCTGCCAAGGAGAGAGAAGACATTTGATATCATGTATATTTTGTCTTATGAGGAGTTAGCATGGTGAAGCATCAAAGTGTGTGGGCTGTGAAGCCAGACTGGCTGGGTTGAAATCCTAACTCCCCACTTACTAGCTGGGTGACCTGGAAAAGTTATGTAACTTTTTTTGTGCTTCAACTACTATGATTAAGAAAGAGAAAAGACAGGGGGTTACACCAATGGAAACACATCTACCTGGAAACAAGAGGTAAGAGGAAAGGGGGTGGCATCCTAAAGACAGTTACCATTGATTAAGCACCCAAAAGCATCAGACCCTACATGGTATGTTTAACCTTAACAACAACTCTGCAAGGCATATGTTTTCATAATCCTCATAATCACCATCGCCAATGTTACGTTTACTTCACAGATGTGAAAATGGAGGCCCTGAGACAGTAGGTATCTTCCCCAAGGTCATCCAGCTAGTAAGAACTAGAATTCTAAGTGACTTAAATCTGACTATCTCCACAGCCCATGTTGCTTCCAGAATGCAGGGTTTCTTGACTGGAGTACATATATATATAACAGGGGTGCTTCAGTGAGACCCCCATTCAAACTTACCTCGCTAACCATCAGCACATACTCCCTAGAGAAAGTTAGTCCTTGCTGGAAGCTCTTCTTAATGAAGTATTTCTCCCTCTTCAGGACTTCTGCACCCTTGCCGCTTGACCTAAGGTAAGTGGCTTAATCTCTCCTTCCCTCAGTTTTCTCATCTATAAAAGGGAGCTAATATCCACATATACCCTGTGGGAGTTTTGTGAGCATTTCATAAGCTAATACATGTAAAACCCTTAGGCTGGAGCCTGGCACATGGACAGCGCTCAGTAGCTATTAGCTGTCAGTATCATGCTCCCAGCTAGTTTGGAGAATCCAGAAAACTAGACGGATTAATCTTCTCATTGGGTTGGGAGGAATGTGGAGAACTTTGGGATTCTTCTGCCAAACAAGAAAGAAGTGATCAGGGCAAACAAAAAGGCTCTCCTTCCCTGCCCTCATAAAGAAACTTCTGGAGGATATGCCCAGCCCCCCATGGGCAGCTTTCTCCTCTCCACTTACATAGTAGCAAGCAATTAGTCCACAATGAGCCTAATTGAAACCCAGGTCTACAATGTCTGCCCTGCAACCCAGTCTCCTCTTCCATGAAGCCCATATGTTAGCGACATTAGCAGGCCCGAGAACCGCACAGTCTTGCTGCTCTGTGTTTACTGGAAAGAGCAGGTGAGAGCAGGGCAGCCAAGCCTGCAAGGCACACACACCTGAATAAAGGTCCTCATCTGTGAGATAAGGGGTTTGGACTCACTCGGTGATCTCCTGCTGCAACCTTCTACGGGTCTGTGATTTGGAGGCACCCCTGGATTACCAGAGCTGGGCCAGCTGCATTTCTCATGTATAATAGGCTAGAGAGAAGCAATTGGCAGAAATTAAAGTCTCAAGTCCAGTGCACTGCAGTTTGTCCTTGCTGCTTATTGGGGGGCCGTAGGTCATGCTTTGCCAGCGTCTTAAATATCAATCTCATCCATAAACCTTATTCAGGCTGTCTGGAGAGTCAAAGTCTCATATGGAGAGGACAGAGGACAATGGAATATTTTAATACAAGCGAACACCTTTCAGAGTCAAATTTCCTTGTTCAGCTTTCCTTTGCAACTGTGCTGTTTGATCCCCTTGCCACAGGGTTGAAAATTGTAAAAATATTTAACTCACAAAAACTACACAGTAGAAGTGGTTTTCCACCTACTAGTGTTTAGGAGGCAATAAATGTACTGGAACACTCTGATAACAGAGGGCCATGGGCTCGGATCATCAAGACCAATAGGTCCTGGGATGAAGGTCACGGCTTTGTCTTGTCTGGCCATGAAATGCAAATTTTAGTGGGAATGAGGTGGGGTGTGGGGGTATACTGATTCTTTATAGGGCAAAGTAACGTTTTCCTGGATGTCACATTCTGAATGGAACTGGGCCAGCTGAGAGAGAGATGTCTCCTTGTCCCCAGAGACCTAATTCAATTCCAGCTGCTGCTGGGATTCCACTTACCCTCAAGCAAGTCATGTCTCTACAGTGTTACACTGGCGTATTCCAGTGATTTTCAAACTTTTCCATCTCACGGCACACATAAACTAATTACTAACATTCTGTGGCACACCAAAAACTATATTTTTTTCAGACCTGAAAAAAATAGTTATAAAGTTAATTGATTTACAAAAAATAACAATAACAGTAATCACCTACCTTTTTTGCTCCAGAGTGACTTTTTTAAAAATCAGGTGCTTATACTTGTATATAGGAATTTCTGGTACCAAGAAGTAACCAGTCACACAACCTTATTATGCGACATGACCAAAAAGAAGCAACTCTATTATATGACCTATACATTTATGGTTCAAGACAGGGCATTTACACCAGAAGGCTACTGTTGTGTTGGCTGTTGTCATATTTTTTATTTGACAGTCTAAGGGAAAAGAGGTCAGTGCCCCTGACTAAATAGTCAGGTGTTGCATGTCTTAAAAATTCTTGTGGCACACTGGTTGAAAATTGATGGCATATTCAATAGTCGAATGAGAACTTTGCCATGAGTCCTCCTGCCAGATGGTTAGGGGATTGCTCGATTCTACCTATTCCAAATGTCTCCAATTCACATCTTATATCTCGGCTCTGAAAACACACCCCCGAGGTTCACTTATGATTTCAGGGGGTCAGTGCTTTAGACACACATGACCACAGCACTGAGATCAGTGTACGAGGTTGCTAAGCTCCCAGACCCACAGCCAGACCCTCTGAGTTCAAACCCCAATTCTGTCACATCTTGACAAGTTGCTTAAATTTTTTGACTCCGTCTCCCCATGTATAAAATGGAGAGCCAAATATAATGCACCTCAGCAGGCTGTGAAAAGGATCCTGCATGCATATAACCTGTGTGTGTGTGTGTGTGTGTGTGTGTGTGTGTGTGTGTGTGTGTTTCTTTGTTATGATCAAGGGTGGGTTAGGGCTAGGTGTATTGTGTCAGACACTACTGGGAGACACTTAGAGTCTTACAGCCCTTAAAATCCTCTTTCACCACCTGAGGGATTTATCCCTTCATCATCTGACGTTTAATTCCAGTCTGCTGCTGCAGAGGGAAAGGTTACTTAGCTAGTGATTATCAGTGATTATCTCAATATCTTGGTGAGATAAAACTCTGTCTTAGTTTGAAAGGAAGAGGGAAGAAAATAGAAAGGCACTAAGTGCTGAGAGCCAGAGGTGAGGAAACTGGGAGCAGGAAGAAAAGAAGGGGCCAAAACAGAGTTGCCTCGAGATCCACCAAACCTGCATTGATGTTACAGATATGCATCTCTGGTCTCACTGACCGAGCTCCCCTTCCACCTGCCATCAGAAACTCTCGTATCTATTCTTGCCTTATGCTCCTCTCCTCCCCCTCACCAGGTCCCCACTGCCTTGTCTCCTAAAACGCCCCTCAGCGGAAAAGAAGGTGGCGGGAGGAGATGGGATTTCACGTGATTTTATGGCCACCATCCATTGCACTGAGTGCTGCTGGTGATACAAGATATTCAGAAGGAAGCCTGGGAACACACTTTAACGGAGAGCTCACACTGACATGTGAGCTGTACTCTTACCGCTGTGCTCAGCGGAGAGTGGCAGGGAGGACGGAACCTGCCAGCCAGAGGCTTCTGAGAAGCAAGGCTCCCGCCTCCCATGGAAAAGAAGAGGGTGTCCCTGCCCCTTGTGCTGAGATTTGATTTCTTCTTTCTCGCAGCTTCAAGGCATTAAGAGTTCTGTCAATGGCGCATTTGATTCACTGGGAACTAGCTCTTTCTCTGAAAAGGCTCAGAGACCCAGCTGGGCAGGCCTTGGAGCCCCACATTTGACCCCCTGTGTCAGGTTCCTTCTTCTCCTCCTCCGGCTCTTGTTTCTTTCCTCCACCTCCCAAAGAAGCCCCCTGATCTTTCAAGGGACTTGGCTTTTTTTGGAAAGGAAAGATATTAACAAATGTAATACGTGTTCGGTAGGGGGAAAATGAAATAAAGAGTTTATGAGGAAAAAAGCAAATCATTTCCATAATGGCCCAACCCAACAGGTCCCCTCCTCAGGGGTAGCCTTGTTAAATAGCCATGTGGATGATTTTCCAGACGTTTTTAATGTACATATAAGCACATGAGAATAAATACAGCAACATTTATTTTAAATAAAATAAATTGACATTATACTTATTGGTCTGCAACTCTGTATTTTGCTCCATAATAGATCACGGGTGTATTTGATTCCTAGGGTTGCTGCAACAAGTACAGAAGCTCCTCAACTTATGATGGGGTTATATCCCAATAAACCCATTGTAAGCTGAAAATACTGTAAGCCAAAAATGCATTTAACACACCTAAGCTACTGAACACCATAGCTTAGCTTAGCCTACCTGAAGTGTGCTCAGAACACTTACCTTAGCGTACAGGTGGAAAAAATCATATATTTCTTGCTACCCAGGATCATAAGAAAGTACCGTATCACATATCACTAGCCAAGAAAAAGATGAAAATTCGAAATTCCAGGTATGTCTTCTGCTGAATTCGTATAGCTTTTGCACCACTGTAAAGTCAAAAAAATTTAAGTCAAACCCTTGTAAGTTAGGGGCCATCTATAATAACAACTGGGTAGCATTAAACAACAGAAATGTATTCTCTCGCAGTTCTGAAGGCAGGAGTCCAAAATCAAGATGTCCGCAGTGCCATACTCCCTCTGATGGCTCGAGGGGAGAGCCCCCCTTGCTTCCTTTAGCTTTTGGTGTTTGCCTACCCCCTCCGGTGTTCCTTGGCTTCCGTAGACAAATCATTCCACTCCCATGACTCTCTTCTCCCTGTGTCTCTACATCTGCTTCCTTCTGACCCTGTCTCATATATACATTTTCTGTTTCGTTTTTTTTTTAAATTAGGACACCAGGCATGTTGGATTAGGGCCAATACTAATGACCTCATTTTAAATTGTCTGTCTCTATAAAGACTGTATTTACAAATAAGGTGATATTTTGAGGTACTAGGGGTTGGACTTCAACATGCCCTTTTTTGGAGGGGACACAACTCAACCCTTAACAATGGACATTCTTTTGAATCTACTTTATTTCTTAATTGCTGCTTAATATTCCAGAGTTTTATTGTGGTTTAATTTACCATTCCCCAAATGAGGAGAGTAAGATCATTTTAAATTTTCTGATATGCCAAACAGTAATAAAAATTCTTATATCATAGCCCATATATTTTTGTATACATACTTTCACATTTCTTTTTAGAATGAGTTCTTAGGTGTAAAATTTCTGGATCAAAGGATAAGTACATCTTAAATTTTGATAGATATCAAAAAATTGTATATAAAATTAAATTCATGTTTACGTCCACCAACCGTGTAGAACAGTGCCTCCCCCAGACACACACACATTTTCGTTATCACTGAAAGTGAGCAATCCTTTATATTTCTGCCAATCTGATGGGTAAAAACAAAATCATACCTCGTTTCATAGGTATGTCTCTGATCTCTGGTGAAACTTAAGGTAATATTTTTATAATCCATTTGATGTTCTTTTTAATTCAGGAAATCGGATTTTTTAATAGTTTGCCCATTATTCCATTGAGTTATTTATTCATCCAATAAATATTTATAAAATACCCATGACGTGCCAGTTAGAGTGCTTCTATATTATTGATTATTTTTCTTTGGTTTTGTTTGTTTTCTTATTGGTCTATAAATTTTTAGATAGCATCTTCATAATGAGGAAATTAGTCCAGTTTCTATAATAGTCTTAAATTCTTTTCCTAGATTTTTGTTTTTTTATTTTGTTTGTGGTATCTTCTGGCCTGTACAAATTATAAAAACTTAGGTAAATTACTCCTATCTATATTTTTCTTATTTATCTTGAATATCTGTTTAGAAACCTTTCCATAGGTCAAGACTGTAAAAAGTATTCTGATAATTTTTCTATTACTTTGTAATTTTGGTAAGTTTTATTTGCATTTTAATTTCTAATCCATATAGAATTTGTATGTGTTTGACGTAAATTTACCTTTTTTTCAAAACGGTCTCCTGATATTTAAATACCACTTACAAATTATTCTGTCCTTTCTTCTGCTAGTTAACAATGGAGAAATGAGCTAACATTTGGCTGTGTACTTTCTGTTTTAACCTTAGTTCCCTGAACATGGAACCTAAGACAAAAGCTTGTGTGCATTTGGAAATGTGATCCCAGGGTTGCCGCAACTCATCAGTGAGAACTGAGACCTGGCAGGAGGGTGAGTCAGTACATCGATGAGCTTTCACATCAGCTACCCCATGGGCAAGTGTTGTCTGCTTCCCCAGATCTTTGGAGAAACTTTACTGAATATTATGGGAATGTTACTAAATACGTTAGGAATGCAGGGAGAAGCACTTCCCCTTGACTGCTATTTCTCATTGGTGGAGGGTGGCTCCATTCATATCAACTGCCCTGCAGTTTCAAGCTGGGCATGTATGAGTGCAAAACACAGTCTCGCCTACATTCCACAAATGTCTCTGGCGGGGACCAGGGATAAGTGCTATCTGATTTCACGTGTATGAAGCTGGTCAAACACTGTAATACATGCAACTGGTTTTTGCAGAAAGCTCTTGAATAGTACTGCCTAATAGCACTTTCTGCAATGATAGAAATGGTCTCTATCTGCACTGTCCAATGTAGTAGCCACTAGACACAGGGTTCTCGACTCTTAAAATGTGACCAGTGAAACTGAAGAACAACATGGGTCGGGAATAAGAGGCAGATGAAGATTTTGAAATGATGTGTAAGTGGAGCCAGTACAATTTTTATGATGTACCAGGTAAAATAAAATTTAGCATTTTTTTCTTTTTTTTAAGCCTCACCTGAGGACATGCCTATTGATTTATCGATTTATTTTTAGGGAGAGAAAAGGGAAGAGAGGGAGAGAGAGAGGGAGAGAAACATCGATCTGTTGCTTCTCATACATGCCCCAACGGAGACCAAATCTGCAACCTAAGCATGTGCCCTGAGAATCAAACCCACGACCTTTCAGTTTACAGGGCAATGCTCCAACCAACTGAGTCACACTAGCCACAGCAAGTTTAGTGTTTTCTATGATATACTAAGATTTTCACATTTAACCCTCATAAAAACGCAATGTCATAGATACAGTTATTCATGTTGTATAGATGAGGTGACTAAAGATTAGGAAATGTAAGTAACTTTCCTGTGTTGACACAGCTAACAATTAGCTGAGGCCAGGATTCAAAACCAAGCAATATAATTCCAGATAGTGTACTTTGAACAATTGTTCTTTGAGATCCCCTTTGAAACAAATTCTCATATATATGTGGCTCTGTATCTAGATTTTTAATTGCCTGTTATGCATAGAAGCACACTGTTGAAATACTGCAGCTCTAAAGTGTGTTCTGATTTCTGGCAGTTTTTTAGTACTCTAACATGATGCCTTTTAAAATATTTTGGTCGTAAGTATCTTCCCCGTGTAAACCGGAAGTCATTAGAAAGACAGAAGTCAATTAAGGTGCTTTGTGTTGCAAGTAATAGAAAACTACGGAAAACAGGTGTTCGTTATCCTATATATTAAATCTATAGGCAGGCATTTCCAGAATTAGTTAATACAGCTGCTCATAGATGTAAGGTTTCAGATTCACTTTTTTCCACTTTTCCAGATTACCAATATGTGCCCTAAGTTTGACTGTCCATGGTCCCTGTGTATAGCACTTCCAACATCACGTTCTCACACAGAGAAGACCAGAAGATTTGGATTTGTGTGTGAAACTTATAGTATCTTCGATAAAGACAAAGGAGACTATGATGCAATTCAGAGACTATAGACATTTAATATTTCATAGAACTAATAATATTCCAAGTTTGTTTTCTATTTAAACATGATCCCCTATACTAGGAAGTAATAGTATAGGAAAAGGAGAAACCAAAGAACTTATGTGTATGACCCATGGACATGAACTAAGGTGGGGGGAGAGATGCTGATTGGAGGGACGTATAGGGCAGAGGGGAATAAAGAGGAGAAAATAATGGGACAATTGTAAGAGCATAATCGATAAAATATTTAAAAAATAAACATGATCTCTAAGTTGAAGCCGAAGTAGGGGAAGGAGAGTAGAGGGGTGAGTTCAAGAAATCAAAGTAATTCAGTACAAAATCTTGATTCTTCTATGGGTAAAGAAAATCATGTCTGAATTCAAAAAATGCAGTCACTATGCATTTCTTAGAAGAATTCAATTTTGACATAGTGTCTTACTAATGCAAAGTGAAGTTGATTTTCAACCCAGTGAGCAGTGGCTCTCAGTGTGGATTTAACCCACATCATCCTAAATTTTAGATCTGGGGAAATCTGCAAAGTCATGTGGTCCCACTTGTTCAAGTTAGAAATAAGGAAACTCACACCCGTTGAGAGTCAGGGTGAGGAATAGAGCCCCAGTTCCCTAGCCTCTCCCCTTGAAAGTTTCCCCAAATGGAAGGCCAATGTTACAATTACATTTTTTTCTGCAACAAGAAGCCCTTGAACCTCTTCTGGCCCACTTCTAAAATGGGCACATGCTCGCGGAGCCTTTCAGAACCCTAAACTCACTGTTGGTCAGAGGATCTAGGTCCTTTTAAAATAACTGTTTAACTCTTACAGATATTTTATAAGATTATTGAGGCATCTGATGGGCATTCTAAGCTTAAAACCTGAAGACAAGTGTCGAGTTCTGTGTGTATTTCGTAATTTAAAATGTAATGTGTACTGATTACAGAAAACTTGCAAACCCCTTAACAAGAAGAAAACCTCAAAGGAAACAAAAATTACCCAGTGTCCACCATCCATAATCACTGTTTAACATCATGACTATGTCGTTCCATACTTTTGTATTGCCTATTAATAAGTGAATTTTAAAATAAAAACATATTTTATCTTTTCAAAACCTTTTTTTAAAAAAATACAGATCAGAATCATTTTCCAGTATCAATAAATAGTATACAGTTTGATTTTTGTAATGCCAAGAATAATAGCATATAAATAAACCACTCTTGACCTAATCAAATCTCTATGGTTCAACATGTAGGTTTGTTACTAATATTTTAATAATTTAGAAACACATCACTATGCATTTTCAAAGGCAAAAATATGCAGTCAAAAGATATGCACCTTGTTAAGGTTGTTTAAAACATTCTGCCTAACTGCCCCCCGGAAAGCTGATGACAATTTGCACAGCACCTGGCTCAGTATAAGCTTCCCTGTCTCCCGCTCCCATACCCACACTAGGGGTTATGGCTCACTGTAACCTCAGCCAACGGCAGCCTTTGTGAAGACCAAGCTTACCTTTGTGAATGCATTTTATCTGTCCCCTTTTGCAGCTCCCGTGAATTCACGTCGTGAGGGGTTTCTGGCTTCACTGGGCCGCACTGACTGATTCAGCAAACAGTTTTGCCAAAAGAACAAAGCTAACGGATACGTTCACTCGAGGGACCTACTAGCAGTGGGCCATGAAGACGGTCTGAGGGGAAACAGCAGTTTCTCCAAAAGCTCCCAGGATGTTCTGGAGAGAGAAGATCCCTTTTTAAATGGCTTTCACCTTCCTCTTCTGCAGGTTATCTCCCTTTCGGCCTCAGAGTCCCCTAGGTAGGGGTTCATTTGCTTTTCCATGTGCAATTCTGACTAGTGGGCACACAAAGGTGAATCTGGGAGAGTTTAACACACTGGCAAGAGAATCTATTCCAGGCTGTTCTGGATAAGTTTGATATAGCAGGGTGTTTTATTTACTGTTAAATCAGTGCAAACAAAGGGGTGATTTATGTCTTTCCACACAAGCTTTAATAACCCAACCCAGTCATAATGAATTCTGGGGCAGAATTAATGTAAAAAAGTAATGGTGATTAGGTAATTATCAAGTACAGAGAGTATTTAACCTTCCCAGTGACAGGACTGCCTAAGACTACCTGATATCATGCATGCTCCCTGGGAATAATAATAATAATTTAAAATTATCCAATCTCTACTGTTAATAAAGAAATAAGGATCCAGGAGCAGCGTCAATCAAGCTGAGTTTTTTCTCCATTTAACGTTTGCCAATGTGCTGCTTCTCTCCAGTGTCTTTGAACATGTCGGCCTCTTTGATTTTTATTTCAGGCTGGCCAGACTTAAGCGGTTGCAAGTCTCCAAGAATATCTCAACAAGCTGAGACACATCGCTCTCTAAAATTATCCACCAGGAGTGAAATGCCAGGGAGTAACCTTTGGCCTCTGCCTTTTTAATTGCAACTCAAGCCATTTTTAAGCCACAGGCTGTGACAGCCCCATGTTCTGCTCTCCTTCACCCGCCCTCCTCTCTCCCTGCCTCTCCTGGGCGATCTACTCAAAGAGGATGTGTGTGGCACCCTTACATACTGTGTTATGTCCCAGTAATACATAAATGGACGTGCTTCCTCCCTGGCTTATTATTTAATTCCACAACAAAGACAGGTCTGTGTAGATGAGCTTTACCAACACATACGTGCTTGAGTGCCTGCGTGCACCCATGAATACATACACACACACATGTTCCATGGAGGGCAGAACAATTCATTATGCTAAGTGACAAAGTGTGCACTGCAGCAAAATTCAGAGTAGAATAACTAGAAGGCATTTTAAAGGTCATTTTCTCCAAACCCTCTACAGAAGGTAACTCTGAGACATTGAGAAAAGAAGTAACTTTTCCAGGGTCTTACAACTAATTAAAAAGAGAACAAGTAAAATACAATTTCCTGACTCCTGATTCCATAGCTTTTTTCCCCTAAATGGAATAATGTCCAAATCAGGGTTCTCAAGTAATATCAGGAATCTAGTAACAAAATATTTGCTTCTGTGATGCTGCTATGATCCTCCTAGAATTCCCAACCAGCTTCGTTCTTTAACTGGCTGACTCCTTACCGAAACAGATCGAGGACCACCTCCTCCAGAAGGCCTTCCCCGATTCACTGAAGGTTAAGTGAAGGACCCTCTGGTGAGCTGCCACAGCATTCTTGCTTAATCTTAAACTAGCACTTCTCACATTGATTAGCCAGCATTGGTTTTCTGGTCTTTTTTTTCCCTCTCTGATTACAAGCGAAGGAGGATGCCTCTTGTTCCCTGTTGTCTCCCCAGCCCCTCGCCCAATGCACAGTATCCAATCAGATATCATCAAATTATGCAAAGTCTCATTGATCCAGGACGCATGACAAGGGCAAGGGGACATATTTACAAAAGAGCTCAAGCCAGATAATTTGTCAACAGTCTGGACAAACAGGATAGAGAAGGGAAGTCACCGCCGAAAGGTGTTCTGAAAGGGGAGCACAGCAAAGCAGAGACGGAGCGGAAGGCAGCAGGGCAACGTAGACGCCAACTGCAGCCTAGAGTGGATAGCGGTCCGGATGTCTGCTTGGGGTCTACGGCTTGTTTCTCTTAAAAGGACTATTTTGTGGGGAGAACAGGGGTGTAAATTTATGCCTGTTGAATAAGCTGACCATCTGCTTACTGCAGATCCAGGCTCCAGGCTGCTAGATTGGGGATGTAGATGGGGAAGGACCGTGGAAAAATTCTATCCTCATAGGGACATATCCTCAGTCCCCAACCCAGTGCTGGGCGCTCAGAAAACACAGGCAGTGGTCTGGGGCTTATCCATGCGTCCTTCTTTTCCTCATTAGGTGAGCCTTGGGTTTGAGTCATTACTCCTGTGTCCCGGAGGTCCTTTTCTCTTTGCAAACATTTGTTGAGGCAGTTGGTACCAGGCACTGGTTTAGGCATTTGGTTTTATAGATCAGTGTTTTCCAAAGTTCTTTGATTGTAAGAATCATTGTAGAACCTTTTTTGGTTAATTACAGATTCCTGGAAAACCGTTCTATATCTGCTGATTTAAATTATAGGGAAGGGGCCTAGGGACACATATTTTTTCAAATACCCCAAGGAATTCATACCACCAAAGAAGCTTGGGACACACTGGTAGAGATAAGGAATAGCAATAATGACAATAATATTAATAATAAAATAAAGAAAGATAATGGGTCCTGCCTCCATTGAGTACTTAGTCAAGTAAAAGAATGTTCTTTAAAATAATTATTCCTGACTCATGGGACACTCACTTAAAGAAAACACATGAAAACAAGTAGAGTTTCATTTTTAACTCCATGGTATTCATCTATGTGATTTCTGTGCAAGCACTTCCTGTAGGGACTAAATTGGAAATCTCCAAATGAGCACAGGTAACCAAGGAGAGGACTTCAGACTGGCTCCTGAGAATGCTGGCCCAACAGAAGGACCCTTGGCAGAAAAAGAGCTCCTCAGGAAACAAAAATGTAAACATTTATATACAGAAAAAGTTTCTTTGGGTTCTGGGAAACATTTGTAGGCAGTTTGGAGAATAAGTATGAGTAAAAATCGGTCACCCCAGCAGAAGCTTTTGATAGATGAGACACTTAGTACACATTGTGGAGACGGGAAAAAAAAAAAAATCCTCACCCAGCTTCAGCCAGTAATGCAGAACTTGGAACAGCTGGGCAAATAGTTCTCAGAAATTACTGGACAATCAAAATCCTATTTGGCTGTAAAACGTGCATTGCCACCATGCTGGCTGCCCAGTGTCCTCCCTCCCCTGTCTGTTTCAGCATCTCTGCCTCTTTAACAACCTTTCTCCTGTCCCCCTAGAGAACTCCTCCCCTATCCACCCAGTGGGCTTGGCTCCCTTTCAAATGTGCTCACCCTTCTCCAGAGCTTATCATCAGTCCATAAGGCATTAATGCATGTACTGATGGTAGACACAATAAAGTTATTTCTACATGGTGCCAGGATAATCAGAGCAATTGTTAGGGGGCGAAAAATCAGTCTGAATGACAGTTCATAGATACAAAGACTAAATGATGGACTGAATTTACTGTTTTTTAACTAGAACATTTTTGTATTGAAAATTATTAAATGTTGAGGATTCTGTGGCCCAGAGTTTTTGTTTCAAATTTGTTTGTTTGCTTGTTTATTTTCTCTTGTTTGGCAATAAGGTCTATTTTTCCAATGGAATGTTATTCAGAAACCTAATGCATAATGTATGCAAGTTGAACTGCTCTAAATGGATGAGGAGAAAGGATGAGATTCCTGCTTCTCCCTGATTTTATTTTCCTTCAGTGTCCCCTAAGTCACCCAATAGGTGCCCAAGGCTCTACCAAAAAACAAACAAACAAACAAACAAAAACCTGTCTATAGGTCTCCAAGTCCCTTGTTTTACAAATGAGGAAACCGAGACCCAGAGATTGGAATTGCCTAGCAGATTTCTTGCCAAAAGCAGAGGAACTAAGAGTAGAACTCGGATCTTGAATCCTAACCCATTGCTCTTGCCTCCATACCAAGATGTCAACCTTAGCCCAGGAGCCAAGGCTCCCCCATGGGTTCTCACCACCCCAGGGCAGCAAGGTGCAGGCGGCCAGAGGAGGTAACAGATTAGTTTCTTAGACTAGCCATCCAGTACCATCGCATCCACTCACTGTTTTCTTCATAGACACACCCTTATTTCTTTGGGGTTCTGAGTTGGATTCAGGTAAAAAAAAAAAAAAAGTGCTTATCCCTTCTAAACTAGACAGATATCCTGAAAGAAAATAAAATGGGAAGTTGGAATTATTATCCCAGTTCACCATCAATTTCTGTGCACTCCAGACCTCCTTGTCAAAGGGGTACATATTCACACGGGTCTGGACATTCCTTTCTCCATCCTCCTACTTCCCTCTCAATTACCGATCCGCTCCGCATTTCTGCATTTGTATCTGCCACTATTCCCTTCTCCAACAAATATTGTCCAATAGCTGTCAAAATCCTTTGCCTTGCCCTGGAGAGCTTCTCCTTCTACTATCTGCCAATAAGGTATTAATACATTAGTTGCCTCGAAGTGCACTCTTTAATGAGGGCCATGGACATTCATTTAGCTGAATTTGATAGTGACAACACATTGACATTGGTAAGGTTAATGACCCAATGCTTTATTTCATTGAGCAAGCTGAACAACAGTTAGCACATTGATCCACAGTGTCCTATAATCTGTCTTTGCTATTACTTTAATGGTACCATGGCATCTATGCCCTTTAAGTAATTGGCACCGTAAAAAGATGGACTTGGCCTTGTCATGTCAGAATAGAGCTATGCTGAATTGTGAACACTTTTTGTCTTTTCTTTATTCTCTCTTTCCTCTCATTTTATATATTCCTGATTGAAGGGGCAAAAGGGAGCTCGTGGACATGAGGAGGGACAGTGTGGCCAAATAGTGAAGATACATTGAGCATTCAGAGACACAATGATCATTTTCTAAGTTCTCATTTCCCTCCCAAGTTGTCAGGCCCAAGTGACCTTGGGCAGGCCTCTGAGCCTTTGTAGATCTCAGTGTCTTCATTTTTAAAAAAATGAGGATAATTAATGAAACCTACTTGTCCCCACCTGGTTAACAAATGATGGGTCCTAGTTTAAGACATGATGCTTTACCCCTGGTACAAGGAGTCAACAGGAGAAAAGAGCAGGCTGGATCTCACTTGAGCCCTAACTACGAGGACAGAGTATTGGTTTGGGGACAATGTGTGTCAGATGCTAACTCTGAAGTGACACCTGAGAAAGCTGGAAATAGAATCTAAGATCTTGGTGAGCTCATGGGCCTACCAGGAGAGGACAATGATGCCCTGACCGTGTAGGCAGAACAGACTAGCCGTGTGTTATAGCCGTGATTATAGGCGAAGCCAAATGGACAGTCGTTATTTGTATGTCCTTGAGACACACTTGTCTACCAAGGCTAAATTCACAACAGGCCTCCTGACCTGAAGGTGAGCCATGGCTGGGATAGTACACAGAGCTCAATGGTATCTCTGAGAAGAGATATCACATTATGTTTGGGAAGGTTGGATTCTATGGAACTGGGCAACTGAAGCCAGTAAGTCTTGAGCCCAAAAGCTCACTAGATTAAAATTACAATAAGTCTATCAAAACCCTAACTTAGTCAGGACTGGCTAAGAGTTTGGGAAAAGATGCCGAAAGGAGCCGGCTCTGAGGCAATGAGTGAGCCACCCCATGGCACATGGGGGCTAAGGAGGCCCAGGCCCTGAGCCTGGTTTCACCACAGATTGGCTGACTGACTTGATTAATACACAGGCTGCAAAAGAGCTGAGTTTCATTTCCCTGCCCTGGAAAAGAGGGGGTAATACTGCCCCACAGGGGCATTGTAAAATTGGTTGCTATAACCTATGGGGTGGGGTGGAGGCTGGCTGGGGTGGGGGAGTGGATCTGCAGCAGCAAACTTTTGTTTGAAAGACGTGAAATGAGGCAGAAGAAAGGGACATAAAGTACGTCTAATATTATTTATTTAACAGACCTGCTATGCACCAGACACTAAACTTGGAGTTGAGAAAACAAAGGTAGACCATATGGTGTTTCTGACCCCAAGTTGCCCACAATCTAACAGAGGAGACAGGCTGTGTATTTTGATGTCAACTCTGAAATATTTAGTCCCCAGAAAGGAAACAATTACCAATCTACAGGAAGAAAAACTGTGGAGCCTCTTTCTTTGCATCGTCTTACATGCCCCACCCCCACTCCCCCCCGCCGCCAGCACGTTTCTGATTCTGCCCGGGACTGGATGGGTGCGCTTAGCTCTGGAAGAAGCTAGAAAGCCACACTTGGCTGCAGATCTAATAAATATTATCGATAAAGTTTATATTTTTATTTCCATCTGTTTGACAACTGTCTTATTTCTCAATTGATTCTGAATCAATAGAATGAGGAGGTGTTGCTTATTGGTTCTCACAAAATCCAACATGATACAGATTATAATACGGCAAAGGTATAGACAAAGCACAGATGCCACATGCATCACGGGGTTTATTCTATACAGGGTGTGTGTGGAAAGAGGGTGAGTCCAGAAAGATTAAAGAAGGGGGGTGGACTGCTAACAAAAAGGTGATTGGAAAAGGAAAAGAAACACCCAGACAAAAAGTACTGTGAGGACAGAGAATCAAAGGTGAGAAAGAGCATGTATAAAGAAACCTCAGAAAGGGCAACATGATGTGCAAATTTATAGTTGGAGTGCGAGCATCATTTTGTAAACATTGTACTAAAGGGCCCAAAGATCACAGAGTAGCATTTCTCAGATTTCTCCCTGTCAGAGTAAACTAAAGAAATATCCGCACCAGAGGTGGCCCTGTGCAAACTGGGATGACACTCAAGTAGTTTTGCGGGTTCAGTAGTTCTGAACCATGGGTTTGGTCCCACCACGCCATCATCAGTGCAAACTTTGTGCGACTCCAGTTTCCCCACATGGAAAAGGAATAGTATACAAACGCTCTAAGACATCCTGCGGCCCTGGCATTCTGTGAACAGCTCATCCTTTCACGCTGTTTTTTTTAATCAATTCTTTCTTGACATTTTCAACTCTTAACAGAGCTCTTCATCCTCAAGATCTGTATAGATTAATTATCAATAGTTCAGATCTTACTTTGACAACTCTTGGGAGCATATCTCCGTAAAACATCACTTGGCACTTACTCCATCGCTTTATGATCCACACAGGAGGGTAAGAGCAATTTTGCAGAGAGGAAACAAATATTCGGCTGAGCCAGTACTTGGTTTTGAAATCAAATACAATTCTTAAAGCCCATTTCTTTCCCTTAAGAACTTTCTTATTCAATAGCGATAGACCCATAAAAAAAGGTTAATGTCAAGATTGTCTCTATCCTACAATTAGGGCAAGAATGGAAATGTTTATTCCTCGAGGGCAGAATTTCTGAACCTTGGCACTACTGACATTTGGGGCTGGATGATCTTTGTTTGAGGGCAGGGGAAGCTGTCTTGTGCATTGTAGGATGTTTAGCACTGTCACCTGTCTTTACCCACTGGATGCCAGTAGCACTCTCTCCCCAGTGTGACAACCCAATATGTCTCTAGACATTGTCTAATGTCTGTTGGGGTCAAAACTGCTGTCTTTGAGAACCACTGCTTTAGGAGATTACATTTCCTCTGCCTAAATGGAATGGATCAATTGTAGGCATATGTGCATGTCCTCAGAAGCTAAAGCATATACTTCTCTTTGATATTATTTATTCCTTAGTTAGTTTGACTAATGAAGTTCTTACTGGATGTTTGCTACACTTCTTGGTTATTTAAATTCTCATTTCTGGATTCCTAATTCTATCCATTTTAAGCCCGACAATGTTGGCTTTCTCCTTCATATCCTCTGCTGTTTGTTACAACACAGCCACAGTAGCCACAGCTATTGTTCAGCATCTCAGGCCTCACTCATTTCCAGCTCTGTGCCTCCACACCTGTCACTCATCCCCAGAAAATGCTATGCAACAGTGGAAAAATCGAGGACCCGAACGTGAGGCCTTGGATTCTAGTTCCAGTTCTGCCACTTATCAGCCATATGAGCTTAGAAAAGCATGAGCGTCCCTGAGTATCACATCCTGGTCTATAAAACGGGAATGACAATGGCACATTCCTGCCTACCCACTCCAGCTGTTTTGAGGGGAAAAATACAAGAATGGCAGAGGAAGTGATCTGCACACTATGAAACACTATACAAGAGAGAAAGATTATCATCATCATGGTCATTATCAGGAAAACAAGAGAGTGTTAACACGAGCTGCTTTTGTAGCAGAGAGAAAACCAGCTGAGGGAGCGAAACAATAACCACCTAGACTGGGGGAGGGATCAAGGAGTAGAGAAGAATGGCACTATCTCTTTGCTGATTTGGGCACAACCACACTCACTGCCTCCAGGAGCGTGAGCATAAAGGTAAGAAGCCCCAGTGTGGCTCAGAGAAGGGCCTCTCAGAAGACGGCTGCTTGAAGGGGCTGGGGGCGCTGGCTTCCAAGTTCAGCTCCTTCATGCAGAGGACAAATCAGGAAGTTCTGATAACATGTATTAGGTACTGACCAAGCGCCAGGCATGCTGGGAGCGTTCCTGAGCTTGCTTTCAAAGCATTGCACCTAGAAAGGATGGGGGAGTCTATGCTGTCCTCACAGACCAAGAAGCCCGTCTACCCTACAGGGAGTGTCTATGCCACCCCAGTAGTCTGATGGAACATTCTATATTCTTCAAGGAAAAAAAAGTGGTGAGGTTTGGAAACACTAGAACATGAAACAGCATAATCCAGAAAATCACTTATGTAAATTCTGAACCATGTGTTGTAGTTGTTTTTGATGTTGTGATGATGATGGTGATGGTGGCAACAGGAAATATTTGTGCAATGTTGGGCCAGGCACTAACCTAGACACTTTAACATTTGTTCACTAATAAACACAAGCTGAACTAAAAGATTAATATGAGCACCAGAGCATGGAGAGGACTGCAACCCTTCCTCTCTACATCTAACCACATCCCTTGCTCTGTGCCTCTGGGTTTTCCATGAAAGGGGAAAAAGGTATGTCCAAAATGAGCAGCTGTCCAGGCAGTACCCATCAGAGTACTACCAGCAATGGTGAAAGTGGCTGTATCACATTCAACCGACAAGTGAGAGGACAAGTGGTGATGGCCAAGGCTGGAAAGGACACTAGGTAGAGATGAAACCAGTGAGAAGTAACCACAAGAAGAAGAAGCAAGGTAGCTCTTAACTTGTCAGCATGTCTGGAGTTAGAAACTCCCCAGGAAGTTGGAGAAGATCTCAGCTTACGAGATACCACCGAGATTTCCCCTTTTCCACTCAAGTAGAGATTTTCAGGGACTACATCTTCCCATAGTTCTTTGAGTAGAGAGAGAATAATAACTGTTGTTTGCCTGTGTGCAAAGGTGCATGACCTGCTAATAGGACCTTCAGGGTCCTGTAAAGAGGCATTTTCTTTGGCACTGACGGAAAATGTTCGGAAAATGTTCTACCTCCTGACAAGAGCAGCATGATGTTCAAGTGACATTCACTCTACACCACCCCCAACTCCTGACTAAAAAGACCATGTTACCTAGAAGTCTTTCATAGAGAACTGGTGAGCACAGTCATTTTGTATGCCTGCAAGTTGTGATTTTTTATTTTGCTTGAGGTCAAGCCTTTCTTTCCAAGCCAGCAAACATTTCATTTTCACTGAGATGAAGTAGGAAGGAGAGGCAGTCCTCATAGCCCTCACTGATGGGCTGTCAGTTAGCTGTGGTTTAGACCTGAAAGGATGGCCCCATTCATTGTAAGTGAGACCGTTGCTTTGATCATTTACCACCTTGACTTCGACCATCAGTCTTGGATCCAAAGAAATATCTTTGGCAATGAAAAATTCCCTTTTCAACCAAATACCTTGCCTCTTATATTTAAAACCACCTAAAAATTTATCATTTTTGTGTACCTGTGTACTCCCCAGTTCATCACTTTATGTATCATTCCATTTAATCCCTAAAACAACCGTGAGAAGACAGGCATCATTGTTAGTATCCCTATTTTAAGACTGGCAAAACGAGGCTGCAAGTGACAATGCAGCATTCCCAAGACCAGGAAGTAGAACCCCACTCTAAGAGATCTTCAGAGTTCTTAGGCTCCGAAGACCTTGATCTTCACACTTTGCCGCAGTGCATTTGTTTCTTGACTATGGATTGGTAACTTCTCTAAAGACCTATTCCGCCTCATCTGCTAACAACATGACCCCTTCCACAGCAGTGTGTGAGTTTGGCAGCATATACACTCCCATAGCCCTCCCCTCTGAAGGCTGCTGCCTTTGTATTTCACAGCAAGTCACCAGAAAGGTGCCCATGGCTTCTGGTGCACTTTCTTGAGACACAGGAAGCACCCAAGAGCCCCAGAAAGGGGACAGTAATGGCACAAAACTCGCTCCCCCACCCCCGTCATTGGAAATGGGGTCTGTTCTTTTCTCACCTTCTCTTTTCCTTCTAAATTACTGTTGATTATGCAGCATCTGCCTCCTTCTGAGATGCATATGCTTCTCCCTCTAAATCTGAATGCCCGTTGAGCAGCTCGCACAGACAGCTGCATACAAATACACAGATGAAAGTTGTCTTTGAGGCCTCTGTAAATCACATCTTCAAGCTCAGCTAGTGCATCTCCGAAGTGGCAGATAGCAGGACAGGCAAAGGTGGAAATTACCAGACCTCCCCAAGTCATGTGCTCGCTCAGAAGCTCTCCAGTGCTCTAGACTCAGGCAGAAGGCAAGGCAGTCAGCAGGGCGACGCTTTCCTTTCTTCCACTGGTTGGATCTTCGATGGTCTTCACAGTGGAAGGAAAAGGGAACTTGGGGTGTCAGAGTCCACAAAACTCAAAAAGGGAGTGTCAGATGATGTTCTCATTCCAGTAAACCCTCATGTCAGTTTATCTGCAGGTTCCACATACACCAATCCCATTCTGCCTCTTAATAAATCACTTGTGTTCTCACATGAGCCCCTAACCCTCCTAGGCTAAGAGGTACGGACATAGATTCTTTCTCAAACTTATCTGCCACGTGTCTTGCATAGACTATGTTGAAAAATTATTGGTAGAATTAGAGTTAGATGATTTGACTTATGTTGGTGGCCATAAGAAAATTCCAATAAATATATAACTAAATAAATAAATTAGAAAGAGTTGTTAAAGCCAAGACACCAGGAGGGCCCAGTGTGAGCAGAAAAAAAAAAAACCCAAAAAACAAAAACAAAAAACCAAACATGATGGACTGAAGAAACCAGCCTTCTTGGAGAGACCAGAGAGAGGTCATTGCTGACCTCCATCCTCTAACAAATGTCTTCTGGGAGAAGCCTGGGCAACCCTGAAAGTCAGATCTGGGTTCCAGGGCCCTGTCTAGGCTAGGATGGGAGATTGTTCCTGCCTATAATGTCAGTGTATAAAGCCAAGGGGCAATTAGAGGAAAACAGACTCACTGCAAGCCAGGACTGTAAGTGCATTATCTTTGTTTTTATAGCTTTATTGTGGTATAATTGACATCCAATAAACTGCACACATTTAAAGTACACAATCTGATAAGCTTTGACATATGTATAGACCAATAAGATTATCACCCCAATCAAGATCATGAACATGCTCATCACCCACCAAAATGTCCTGTGTCCTCCTTTCTGCCCCTTCCCATGCCTTAGCCCCCTCCCCAAGCAACTGCCATCCTGCTTTCTGTTGCTATAGATTTGTTCGCATTTTCTAACATTTTTAAATAAATAAAGTCATATGGTCTATCTTCAATAGCTCATTCCAAAATATTGCTGAGTATTACATGCCACAATCAGTTTATCTACTCACCTGTTGATGGGTCTTTGGATGGTTTCCACTTTTGCACTATTACAAATAAAACTGCGTGATTACTTACGTACAAGACTCTGCATGCACATGTGTTTTTGTTTCTGTTGAGTAAATACCTAGGAGTGGAATAGTTCAATCAGGTGGTAGATGTATGTTGAACATTTAAGAAACTGCTGTGCAATTTGCAAAGTGTTTGTACCATGTTACATTTGCACCAGCAGTGTATGAGAGTTTCAGTCCAACACAGCCTTGCCAAGACGCAGTCAATCATTTTAATTCTAGCTCTTCTAACAGGTAGTGCTATAATTGTGGTTTTTATTTGCATTTTCCTAATGACTAATGATGTTGAGTATATTTTCATATGGTTATTTGCCATCTGTGTATCTTCTATGGTAAGTGTTCAAATCTTTTGCACATTTTTAAATTAGGTTTTTTTCCTTATTGAAGATGATTTTACATACATTTCAGTGAGGTCTGAAAAGCTTATATCTACAAGTAACTACCCACATGATCAGTACATAGAACACTTCCATCAGCCTATAAAGACCTGTATCCTTTTTGAGGGTCCATCCCTCTCCCTCAACTTTGACTCTTTTTTAAATGACAGACTTATTGAGATATAATGTACATACCAAACAATTCATCCATTTAAAGTGTACAGTCAGTAGTTTTTAGATGTCACAGATTTTGAAATCATCACCATAATCAACTCCACAGCAGTTTCATCACCTCAAAAGAGGTCTCATGCCCGTTAGTCTCTCCTAATTCCCCACCTTCCTCCCTGCACTCTCCACCCCCAACCATGAATCTTCTTTCCATCTCTATAGATTTGCCTATTCTGGACACTTCGTGTTAACTAAATCACACACTAAGACTTCTGTGTCTGGTTTCTCCCATGTAGCATAATGTTCTCGAGGCTCAACCATGTAGTCACGTATATCAGTACTTTATTTCATTCTATTGCCACATAATATTCTATTGTATGGATATACCACATTTTATTTATTCATTTATCTGTTGATAGACACTTAAAATTTTATGTTTGGTTGATTATGCATACTGCTGCTATGTATATTTGTGTATAAGTTTTTGTGTGGGTTATTGTAATATGATAGAAAATACCTATACTTATCTCTGCCTTCAGTTCCTGGTACAGAGACCTTAGGAATGTGAGTTTCTAAGAGATAAAAGCACTAGGAGTATCTTTTGTTTTACTAAGGTGACTCTGGCCAGGACTGGTCACCAGAAAGATCCAGCCACGATTAAAAGCTTGGAGTTTTCAGCCCTGCTCCCTGTTCTTCAGAGGGAGGAAGGAGACCAGAAATGAAGTTAATAATTGGTCAAGCCTGTGTGAAAAACCTTCCATAAAATCTCAGTAGTACGGCATTTGCTGAGCTTCCAGGTAGGTCGGTAAACACAGCCGCAGAATGAGAGGGTGGTATACCCTAACTCCAGGAAAACAGAGGCTCCTGCACTTGGGACCCCGCCAGACCTCGCCCTAGGTATCTCTTCCTCTGGATGTTCATCCATTTCCTTTATCATATGCTTTAGTGAACATGTTTCCATGAGTTCTGTGAACTGCTCTAGCAAACTGAACCCAAAGAGAGAGAAGACTAGTGAACCTCAGGTTTGTATCCAAGTTGAGCAGAAGTTCCCGGTAACCTGGGGACCTGCTACTTGTGACAGGTATCTGATGGGGGTGAGAGCAGCCTTTAGGGACTGAGCCCTGAACCTGTGGAATCTGATGCTGTCTTTAGGAAAACAGTGTCAGAACTGAGTTGAATTGTAGAGCAACTTGTTGGTGTCATGGAGAATTGCTTGGTGTGGTCACATTTGCTGACCAGAAGTGGCAGAAATAAAGTCTTCTGTGTAAAAGTAAAGTAGGCACAGGTGGGAAGACTGGGTGTTTCCAATACAACTGTTTTATTTTTCTTATATATATACCTAGGAGAGGAATTGCTAGGTCAACTGGTAATTCTATGTTTAAGCTTTTTTAGAAATTAACAGACCATTTTCCAAACATTTGAAGCATTTTATATTTCAACCAACAGTGTGCAAGGTTTCTGATGTCTCCAAATTCTCAAAAATACTAATTATCTATCTTTTTTTATTATACTTGTCTTAGTAGGTATTAAGTGGCAACTTATTGCGGCATTGATTTGCATTTTCCTAATGGCTAATAATGTAGAGAATCTTTTCATGTGCTTTTTGGCCACTTGTATATGTGCTTTGGAGAAGTTTCCAACAGGTCCTTTGCCTAGTTTTAATTATTTGTTTTTTATTATTGAGTTATAAGTGTTCTTTACATACTCTAGGTACAAGTTCTTTATCAAATGTATAATTTGAAAAAATTTTCCTTCCACTTTTTGGGGTTGTATTTTCACTTTCATGATGGTATACTTTGGAAAACAAAAGTTTTAATTTTGTTGTCTTTTTAGTGAGACTTAAGTGGTCTTTGCATGTTCTAGATACATGCATGCATGCTACATATAGATCCTTTATTAGATATGTGCTTTGCAAATATTTTCTCGCAGTCTGATTTGTCTTTTCTTTCTCTTAAAGTATCTTTGGAAAAGCAGAAGTTTTAATTTTCATGAAGTCCAATTAATTTTTTTATTTATAAATTATGCTTTTAGTATATGCATCTTACCTCTGTAACTTTTGCCTAATCCTAGATTACAAATATTTAATAGCATGCTTTCCTTTAGAAGTTTTATAGCTTAGGTTTTACATTTTGGTCTATGATCCATTTCAGTTAGCTTTTCTCTGCTGTACAAGTTGTAGATTAAAAGGTTTTTCTTTATATAGGTATTCAATTGTTCAGCAACATCTGTTGAAAGTCTACCCTTTCTCCACTGAATTTCCTTTTTAGTGCCATCAAATAAGTTGTCCAACTTTGTGGATCAATCTATAGACTCTTATTTTCCATCGGTATGTTTGTTTATTTTTATGTCGATATCACCCTGTCTTGATTACTATAAGCTTATCACCCTGTCTTGATTACTATAAGCTTTATCAGCCTTGAAATCAGGTAATGTTAGTCCTTCAGCTTTGTTACTTTTAAAGTCGTTTTGGCTATTGTAGATTATTTGGCATTGCCAGAGAATTTTTGGATCAGTTTATCAAATTTTATTTTAATTTAATTTTATTTTTCAAAAAAGCCCTGCTTGAATTTTGATAGGGATTGTACCAAATCTATAAATCAATTTAGGAACATTGATACCTTAAGAATATTGAGTCTTTCAACCCCGTGATAAATTATATGTCTATAGTTTTATTGTGCAGATTTTTCATATCTTTTGTCATATTTGTCACTGAGTAGTTCATACTTTTGATGTAATTGTAAATGGTCCTATGAGTGAATTCCAATTTCCATTTACTTATTCCAGTATATAAAAATATAATTGATCTTTATGTATTGATCCTCTATCCTACAATCTTGCTGAACTCAGTCTCTAGTTCTAGTAGCCTTTTTGTAGATACCATTCTCTCCAGAGGCAGAAGTCTCCAGCTGGGTTATCTTTCAGATATCACTACCACTTGATAAGTACTAACCTTGTACTGAAATCGTGCTTATTTTAGGGAGAGATAATTTGAAGAACAGCGTGGTTAGACTTGTTTACACATGCATAGGTCCCAAATAAACGATTCAGGATTCACACCTAGATCCGTGTAACACCGAAGCCATCATAATACTCGCTTCTCTATGTTTGTGACACCATGATACTTGTGGGCTTGCCTACCCCACAACCAACCAAAAATCGTCTTCACTGGAAGTCCAATTCTAACCATAGTCAGACACTGTTACTTCTTTATTTCTGACTCGCTCAGGCAATGAGCAATGTAGAATGGAGGGATGTAAACCAGTAGTCTCAGACCCCAGTAGGTAAGTGAAGTTGTAGTGGTCCCATCCAAAGTGTACAATAGAAAGCAGGCCCCCAGTCACGAGACAGCCATTCAAGGGTAGGCTTCCCATCCTTGATAAGAACTTGGTAAAATTAAAATCACACTGGAGAGAAACTTGGATGGGGATCCAAAAAAACTATTGTTTTCCAATACTGTTCACAGAAGTGTAATTGGGCTCAAGGCAGAGCCAACAGCCTGTTCCTCAGAACAGGTGAGCCATGGTGGGGGCAGGTGAAAGAGGAAAATGAAGTGCCAGACTTGGTCCCGGGCAGCATACCCTCAGCCAGAGTAACAGCAAAAACGATTCAGTGCTAAATCCATCATAAGATGTTGCGAGATGGCTTAAGACCTTCGTGTTCTAGGACAGGTAGAACCCTTGGCAGAACTGGGCTAAGAGGATGAGAGACATAAGAACAGCTGTGGAAAAGTAGAAATGAGGTATTGAGGACTTCTTTGCCCCAGACATCCTATCATGGTCACTTTGGGAACCTCAGTGGTGACATCTGCATCAGTTACAGAGCTTGAGGGAAAAGTGGAGCCAAAGACTCAAAGCAAGAGTCCAGGCATCGAGAGCAGTTCAGTCTGTGAGGCTATGGTGACAAGTTCATACCCACAGGGGTTGTGAGCATTTGAGGAGGTGGTTTCTGCACAGAAAGTATGCACAACAGAAGAAGGGCTGCCAGACCTAATTCACAGTCAGGGTTTTCTGTCTTGGGCCAGACACATGAAGGCTTAGGGGAGGGGGGACCCTTAGAACTGCTTTAGTTCACAGAGGTCAGCAGTTCCCAGGTCATACTCTTTCCGAGGAGAGATGCACAAGGCGCCGGGGCCAGCAGTAGTCACTAGGAAGGGCACCCCTGGGGAACGTGGTCTACAATCTTGGCATAAGAAAATTAGGAGGTGTCTACAGATTTGAGAGTGTTTGACAAATGATAATAATATTTTCCAAGGTCATTTTATGGGTGGGTCATTCTCATCTTGTAGCTCTTGGTTCAAATATCTTTCTCTGAGAGGTTTTTCCTCACCGTCTATTCTAAACGGTCTTCTCCAGTTCCTCTCTGACCCTTTCTCCTGTGTAGAAAACATAGCAGGGAAGAGCACGAACCTGAAGCCAAGTTGCCTGGATTTGAGTCCAGATTGTTACAAGCTTGCTCCATGAATTTGGGCAGCCTCCTTAATCTTACCTGCCTCCACTCCCCATTGATTAAATGGTCATAATACTACCTACCATGTACAGTTCTTGTGAGGATTCACTGACTTAATATTAGGTTGAACCTATAAAATTGCCATGGGGGTATCAAAAATGGCCAAATATGAACAATTTTATAGGGATCATATGTATACAATCCCTATAAAATTATATATATATATGTATATATATGTTATATATATGTGCTAATAAGCTCTATATAGTAGTATTAAGTATTATAATTCAATCTGTAATTATTATGTTTAGTCATTCATTCATCACTCATTTCCCACATTAGAATGTAAACCCCTAGACAGACCTTGGGCCCCTTTGCTCTATAGTCCCTGGCCCAGGATCATTGTACAATAAATATTTATTGAACAAATGAATGGGACATTTGTCCCTACCCTGGTAATGAGGGATGAACACATGGTTGAAGTCATACACCTGTGGGCAACTGGAGCCCAGTTCTTAATGGATAGGTCTCTATGGAGAAGAAATGACAAAAATAAGGGCTTCAGGGTTCTGGACCCCCACCCCCCACCCTCCTTCCTGCATTCTCAGCCCCTGCTACCCTGGATAGGGCTTGAAAGAGCTGGCTGGTGTTCCCTGTGGCCTTCAGCACAGTCACATGCTACTGGGATGAGAACAGTAATCTTCACTTTCCCAAAAGAAGCATAATTGCAAAAGGAATAAATTAGAAATATACCCTTGTGTCTGCATGTTTGTTTGATGATCTGGGTTTGTGTATCGCATTGCCATAATGACGGGGTGAGCTAGGCTTTGGAGCCAAGTTCCCATCTTTATCTGGATCTCCTGGGAGCCAGCCTGGTGGGACAATTAGTGAGTGGAACCACAGTGGGGATGATTGCCTCTTATTAAGTACATGGCCCAGGATCTAGGGGCTCACATTTTTCTGACATAAAAGTGGCCTTAGTTCAGACTAATCTGTGCCAGCAGATAGCTTGGCATGTACAATAGTACAGCACCAGCATTTTCCTTGGCTGCCCCCTCATTCCTGGCCACAGAACTTGCCGGGGGCGGAGGTGGGACGGCTGGGCTCTCAGCAGAGCCTCAGTCCTCACAGAGCCTGGTTTGCCGCCCCCCCCCGCCCCCATGAACTAGGTCGCTTTCTTTGCTTTGAAGAGTAGGGTTTAAAAAGCAAACAAACAAAAAAGCACTCTGGTTTGTCTATCCAAAGATGCTTCTTCAAGGCAAGACGTAGGTTGAGTTTGTCCCGTTATGGGAAGGCTTTGTGGTGTCATTATCCTAACATCTGTGCTGTGTCCCGGCGGCCCTGTAACCATGAGTCTCAGCCACAGCTCAGGCTCAGAAAGACAGTTAAGGGAAATCAGACTGTGTGTCTATGAGATCTTGTAACTGTGCTTTTGAGAATTTTACTCCTTTCTCCCCATTGGTATCTGTGCCTCTGTGTTTCGCCTGTTTTCTTTTGTTCTGTGGCTTAGTAATTCCCTATACCCTTCCTTTCTCCTCTCAAGTCATAGAGTTTCTCCTCCTTTACTGTCACTGCACTTCGACATCTGGACCCGGAAGCCCAACACAGCCCAGGTGTAATTTTCTGCCATCCACTCTTTCTCTCCCTGCATGGGGCCCTTCTGGCTAGCTAAGCTTTTATCTCTTTCCCAAACCCTCCATGTCCTTGTTATAGTTCAGTTCCTTTTCCACATACTTTGTCTGCCTGTATTTTTTTCTTTACCTTATCTACTCGTCAAACTGCTACACACCTTTTAAGCTTGAGCCCAAAAGGTTACTTCTCTGACTCTTCTTAACACAGATCCCTTTCTATTTTGGCACTTTACTATTACAGTGCCATTCCTTATGATTTTCCTGCGAGAATGAGTGCGCCTTTAAGGCAGGGACCATGTTTCACTTATCTCTGTATCCCCTGTTTCAAGTATGATGCATAGTTACCAGTAGGTCCTCAGTGAAAAAGTAAGTGAATGAAAGAATGAATAAACCTGAGGTCTGCTGAGTGTCAGGTGCTTTCCTCTAAAAGTTCAGTGTTCCTAGGATTTTCAACAGTACCCTTCCCTTGTCTAATGTATAATCTTGAAAGAAATGACTTCACTTATAGACATTCTTGGGCTTTTATTTTTCACTCTGTTGCTTCCAATATCAGCCTTGTGTATAGAATGCACATCAGAAGAGAATATGGGGGGTGTCACCCAAAGGGACTGCCTGCATCCATTACAGAGAGTCCACTACCAGAAACGCCCTGTACCCTCTGCCCTTCAGCCTTACAGACAGCAATGCTAGACTGCTTCTATCTACTGTGGATTACCTGTTCCTGACAAATGTCAAGGGTAGAAGCTCTGCCTTTTAGATGGACAAAAGATTTCTATAGGGGAAAAGAGGCAGGTGCTGGCCTTCAGAAGGAGCCGCAGCTCTGGATCACCCCGGTTCCATGTGGCCCGCGCTCTCCGAGCATAATCTTGTCTGGCCTTGTTTACTATTAAGTCTGTATTAACCACAGAAGGTCTTGGTTCTCTCATCTCCCCATTCGGTTTTTGCATTTTTTAAATATTTTTATTGTTATTCCAGTACGCAACATTGGTCATGCTCCTGACTCTTTCCAATAAAAAGACTAGGTTTTGTTATGCGGCTGTTCCCCTCCTGGCATTTTGACACTTAGCCCATTCCCAGGCTCGGATTGCCTGGGGCAGTCCCAATTGACACTCATTGTCTCAGCGTAATTATTAATAGCATCCCCTTTCATTCTCATGAGTGTTGTAATGTAGATGATAAATTATATGGTCACCCTACCAATCTCTGGTTTTTCCTACTTCTATCTCTGAACTGACAGCTCACTCACTTGTCACACCCACCTTGTAATATGCTGATAGGACAATTCCCATCTGACCTATTTCTGTCTATTTCACAAAATTTGAGTTGCTGAGAGGAGAGTCAGTGAGTTTGTTAGAATGAAATTCCAGCCTTCTGTCCATGTTTCATAGACAAGTAGGTCCATGATCCACTGATAAGTATGTCCATACCCACTACACACACACATACGAACTCACCATTGAAACATTAGCATCCCTGCTTTTAACAAAGAGACCTCCATACAGTAAAAAGGGAGGGAGAAAACTGTCTGGAAGCATTATAATGATAGATGTCAAACAGTGACATAGAAAAGAATTATAAAGGACCGAAAGATAGGGCTAGACAGTGATCAAACCCTTTCTCTCCAATGGGATGACATTTTTCTTTCAAATCCCACACCACAAAGGAAAGAGATATTTTTCTGCACAGGCACTGGCGCAAATAATGCTCAGAAGGTCTTCCCAGCAGATGCTCATTACCTAAGCCAGCCACCAAAGGGTTCTCACCTAAGTTAAACCCTGTGAGCTGCTCACCTCATGGCAAAAAGGAACATTTGCCTGTCAGCAGTGTTTCATCAGTGTGGCTTTCCATTCTGCCTCCTCTGAAACCTGCAGAAGCCCAGAGGCATTTGATCTGTTAAGCATTTTATGCTAAAAATACCCCTTATTTAAAATGGCTTCATTATATCTCCAGAATGGCCCCAAATAGCAACTCAGGGTTATAAGCTTGTCTCTGAATTCTAACTTGGTGTGGCTCTTCTCTCCCACACCCTATACATTGCTGAAATCTAATTCTCCATGGAGCCTTCCCTGATCAAGTGGGGTCAGGATAAGTTGCCTTTTCCCCCTCTTAACAATCATTTCTTTTAAAATTTTATTTTATTTTTATTATATTACAAATGTCCCAATTTCCCCCCCTTTACCTTCCTCCACCCAGACCACCCCCTGCTCCCACAGTCAATCCCCACACCATTGTCCATGTCCATGGGTCATTCATATATGTTCTTTGACTAATCCCTTCCTCTTCTTTCCACCATTACCCCCCTCCCTCCCCTCTGGTCACTGTCATTCTGTTCCATGTTTCCATGCCTCTGGTTCTATTTTGCTTGTTAGTTAATTTTGTTCATTAGACACTTCTTATAAGTGAGATCATATGGTATTTGTCTTTCACTGACTGGCTTATTTCACTTACCGTAACATTCTTCAGTTCCACCTGTATTCGTGCATGGTAGGAGTTCCTTCTTTCTTTCTGCTGTGTAGTATTCCATCATGTAAATGTACCACCATGTTTTCATCCACTCATTTACTGATGGGCACTTAGGCTGTTTCCAGCACTTGGCTTTTGTAAATAGTGCTGCTATGAACATAGGAGGTGCTGAATTTTTTGAATTAGTGATTTGGGATTCTTAGGGTATACTCCCAGCAGTGGGATTGCTGGGTCAAAAGGCAGTTCCACTTTTAATTTTTTGAGGAAATTCCATACTGTTTTCCACAGCGGCTGCACCAGTCTGCCTTCCCACTAACAGTGCACTAGGGTTCCCTTTTCTCCGCATCCTTGCCAGAGCTTTTAAAAATATTTGGTCAGTATAGATACATGTGGACATTGTTCTACCACATACAGCCAGTCTTAAAAAGAAACTTATGTCCAGCTTAATGCTCTTCTCTGATTGCCTGGACTTCCCAATCCATGTGTTCCGACTGGGTTACTGGTGTGTCAAGAAACTGATCTTAAACTCTGAGCAGTGACCAGGCCAGCAATTGACACAGCGAGAACTCATGAGCTGTTGCCTCAGGGACCGCACAGCCTCAACAGTTTTACTCCGCTAGTCTGTCCCATATTAATGTTTCCTACGTGTACCATGCGTCAAAACATTAGGCAGCAGTGCCATGGATCAACACAAGGCCCTAGGACCACATATGAGCCCGAGGTGAATTTAAAAAACGCAATTGTCATTAGCGTTATGATTAACAAGTCGAACACAATAACACCTAGAGAAATGGATGAATAATGTTAAAATCTATCAGTTCTAAACAAAGTCATGAGTACCTTGGGTGTTCGCACTGAACATACCGAATTACACTGCTGTCCACTGTCACTGATTCTCACAGTGTCTCATTTTTACTGTTGCTCAGACTTGAGCCACATGACCTCCTGATGTCACACTCCCTCCTGATGCCATCAAAGGGCTATAACAGAAAGGTGACTTGACGGAGAGGAAGGAACACTGGCCTGGAAACCAACTGGGCCCTGCTAACCATGGTGACACTGCCAACAACTCACCTCCTCTTTAGGTGTCCACTTTCTTATTCTTTCAGTTGGGGGGTCGATTTAGTCCTTTTAGTGCCAAAATCCTATGACTCTTTGACTGTTTTTGAATGTCACTGTACATAGAAATAAAAAGAAATAATAAGTATATTGGGTTTATTTAAATTTGAAAACCACCAGCGCTTCATTTAGTTCTACATCACTAAGCCAACCAATAGCAGAGAAATAATACAACAGTAATGCAGCCTTCCAGCGCTCGCCCGTAACCAATTCTTCACTTCTTCAAGGCACACAAGCGGCCGACGCTCCCTTGACCATTTGCAGTTAGGCAGACCATGTGACTGGTTCTGGTCAACAGACTATGAGTGGAAGGGATGGACTTCACTCCTGAGTCAAAGAATTTCATTGTCAGTGGCAGAGCCTTCAGCATGCGCTCCTTCTGCCAGACTATTGACAAGTCCATGTGTTCTAGGTGGTGTGGCAACGAAGTTGCCATCAGCCTGGATCCTTGCATAGCCATGGAAAGCAGACTCCCCCACTGATTTTCATGAGAAATACATGGTTTTGAGGGATTTGGGGGTTGTTCATTTCTGCAGCACAATCGACCCTATCTTAACTAATACTTTACTTCCACACAGCCACCCAGCTGTACCCGTTTTCCATTGTGCCTGTTTGTTTCTTTAGAGAACAAGCTTCTGGGTAAAGTAGAAGAAAAGGAAGGCAGGTCATGTCTTTTTATTATTTATTTGTTTGGCTATGTTGAAGTGTGCAGTGATCGTACAGTGAAATTAAGGTTACCACTCATAGTATGAGTTAATGATTCTGATAAAATACAAAACTCATTGTGAGAGCTAAGAATACTAGAAGGAAAATATAAAAGAGAGGGAGGAAAGTGACCATATTTTTTATTATTGCAAAACACTCATCTTGGGTCCCTGTCACCCAGTGTCCTACCTTTGACCTCTTCCTTAGTGAAGAACTGGAGTGGCCCCAATGCATTTGTCTTTTCCTTCCCTGCACATCCATGATGATGTGGAATTCTAATGCCAAAGCCCCCATCAGCACCTCTGCTCAGTGGTTCGAAGTGGGTTGAATTGTAGCTGGCGGCAGGGGGTGATAAATGTAGCGTGAGCTGCCTTTCCCCCAGCAAACTGCAAATTGCCTGAGCTGTGCAGCCCACAAAAGGTTCCCGTGGAGTGAATTTATCTTGCATTGTCGAGTGGAAAGGGAAAGAGAAGAGACCAGGCATTCTATTTTTGCAAAGTCACATTCGATCTTGTTCAACGTGCAGTCCACACATCTTTTAAAGGGGGTTCCAATGGAAAAGAGTAGCAGCTCAGGAATGTAGAACAGATAAAAGGATTTATTTTTAACGCTGTTGGAGTTCACAACTGTGTGAGAATTTCAATTTCAAGTCATTTGCTTCTGAATAATAATAGTGTGTTCTGCTGGAGTGCATGTTATATCACCCAATAATTCAGGATGGAGTAGCTATGCCAAGGACCAGAGGACACAACCATCAAAGGAAAGCTCGTCTTTCCATGATAACACCTACTCATGCAGGAGAGGAGAGTGATGGTCCTACCAGCAACCCGAGTTCCCATTGATCCTTGCTTTTGAGTTGATATGCCTAAGTAGATTATTCCCTTCTAGACAAAATTTCATTAACACTTCATGGGTCTGTCAAAGCAACTTCCATTTTGGAATTCTCCCAAATGCTGAAAAGTAATAAGAACCTCGGGATCTGACTGGCTTCATTATATCGAGGTCTTCGGGGGCAAGTCTTTCATAAATAGATCTTTCCCTGTCTCATGAAATAACAGCCTTTCTTGAGAAAGCAAGGGCTGTCATAAGACTTCGTAACATTACCTTAGCCATGAATCAGAAGATATTCAATTACATGGCTCTCTTGTATTTTTCTTATGTTTTCAGATAAGCCCAGGACAGGGGAGGATTTAGTTTTTCTTTCTATCTAGACGGCATCCTTTTCTCTAAAAGGTAAGCCCAAATCCTCTCCCATTTTTCTGGATTCTCCTACTCTGTAATGACTTTCCTGACAACTCCAGCCCGCAAAGATTTCCTTATCATCTTAACCACTTTCTTGGCTCTTGTCATAACCACGTGCTCTCCTCCTCATACCACGGCACTTTATGCACAGTAAATGACCACGACCCAAACTCACTCATTTGGGATGGCAGTGAGCACAGTGGTGGGTAATAGCTGGGACTCAGGAACCATACAAAACAGCATCCAAGGGCAAGTTAGTGATCCTTTCCACATTACAGTTTCCTCATTGTGAAGTGGAAATAATGATCATAACCTCTACCTCAATGGATCATTAGAGGATTAAGTAAGATAATGCATGTGGAGGGTTTAGTACAATGTTAAATATTTGTAACACTAAGTGTTGGTTATTATTATCATTTTTGACTATAATTTATGGACACTCCCTTTGTTGGGTTGTGGCCTGCCACTCCCAGCCCTATTAACTGGAGCCTCCTGAGGCACAGCAGTGAACCTATCATACCTAGGGTTGAATTTATGGCAAATAAGGCAGAAGTTTCCCATTGCTACATTCTTCTACATTTACTTTCAAGAATGTCTCTGGGAAATGTGAGCCAAATGATGATATAATGAAATCATTCAAGACAGAGGAGACAGACCCAAGCAGAAATTATCAAGTTTCCTGATCAGAACAGGGCTCCTGAATTAAAGGTGTTGCCCCAATTAATTGGAAAAGCTATCACATAGATTATACGACCCACTCCCATAGACGCTGGACAGGCGTTAATTGCTAAGACAACTCACCAGCCCGGCTAGCTGCTCACAGATAGGGGGAATCTTTGTTGGGCCCTGCTATAGATGCTTTTCCTCTCAGTTTAGGTGAAAACAAGCTGACCCTTTTACAACTCACTGTGGCATTTGGGGCTGAGATGAGAAAAAACCACCACTCTGTGATACTTCGCTATTGAATATAACTATTTTAATAGATGTGTCCATAGATCAATAGATGTATTTTTTCCAAGATACTATAACCTGGGAGGGAAATTCTTCTTACACACCATGGGTTCAAAAAACAATAGTCAAAACAATTCTGTTGTTTAACTTCAAGTTAGAGGTTGTCCCGTAAAGATCATTCAAACTCCAAGCAGAGTGTTTGCTCTGCTTACTCTTTATCAATTACCCCGAATTGGCTAAAACTCTGGTTCCAAATAGCAATTGGTCTAGCAAGCCTCCCTCTTCACTCTTGAACACAACAGACCTTTCCTTCCTTCCTTCCTTTGTTCCTTCCTTCCTTTTCCTTCCTTCCTCCCACCCTTCCTTCCTTCCTTCCTTCCTTCCTTCCTTCCTTCCTTCCTTCCTTCCTTCCTTCCTTTGTTCCTTCCTTCCTTCCTTCCTTCATTTCTTTCTTCTAACCTTTTCAAGCCACAGAAAGTGACTCTCCATCCCAGCAAGCCACATCCTGTTTTCTGTTTCAACATCATCCAATCTGACCTGCAGGGCCCAGGCTCCAGGGAGCTTGATTATTGTGCCATGTGGTCATTTATAATTAAAGATTTCCAAAGCAATAAACATTAACTTTAAAAGTTTATGAAAAAGAATGCTGAAAGACAATAAGGGTATATTTACCCTTTGGGTATGTCAGTAACCACACAGAGACTATAGTCCATTTGCAACTTTTTTTTTGTCCATTTACAATAATATTTCAACAACCTTTTTAATTAGTAAGGTTAAAAATAAGAAATAAAAAATAACAATCTAACTGAGCTAAAATGTGAAACGGTTTCATTATTTTAATGGTGTTTGAATTTACTGATTTCCAACTCCATAAAATGTTTTACTAAATTAAATCCTTTTTGTTTTTAAGTTATGAATCATGCTCTCTCTACATATGAGAAAATTCCATTTGTCAATTTGCAGATAGACTGGCCAATTTATAATGTTCCTTGTCCTACATGAAAATGACTATGTGGCCCACCCATGCCTCAGTTGTTTCTCTGGTGGCCAAGATGAAATTACAGGGAGTCAGATTCCCACCCCTCCAGTATTTTCCTCTTTGGGACCAATCGATGGTGAAGCTCCTTTCTCCTATGGTACAGATAGAGGGAAATAGGATACACCAGACCAGAGCCACAACCACAATCCTAATGACAGTGATGTTCTCTAAGTGGGACTAACCATCAACAGGGAATAAACAAAACTAGCTCGAGATGGGGTACAATTGCAGGGTAAGGATGCTTCTGAGATGCACCAGTGCCTAACAAGAACTGTAATTTATCGCTGACCCTCTTCTGCAGGCAGAACCACCCTCCACAGCTCACACTATGTAAACAAGTTTAAATATTAGACTTACTGAGGAACTTGATTATAATATTTCTGAGAATGAACATAGGCCATGAAACACTAGAAAATATTATTCACTGAAGATAAAATAGACAAGTCACAAAATGGGAAAGGAAAATGGGACAGCTCATTAAGTGTAGAAAGTTATGCTTTACCTCCTTAGTGACAAAAGACACAAATCAGAACCAAAAAAGGATACTTTGTGTCTATTATATCATAAACTATTTGAAAATAAAATAATGGTAATAATAATAATATCAGTAACTACTATGTGTCAGGCCCTGTTTTGAGCAAACATTTAATCCTTACAATACTTTATGAAGAAGATGCTAGTATCATTTTATTTTACAGTTGAGGGAACTGAAGGAAAGAGTTGTTAAATATCTAACCAAAGGTTACATAGCAAAAAAAGTGGCAGAGCCAAGATTTAATATCAGTCACTGGCTAGGATATGGGAAATGGGACATTCATGCTCTGCTAATGCTGAGTTAAACTGGTAAGTTAAATTCTAGAATGCAGTTTGCGAACCCTCAGTGGATTTAGGTATGCTTCACGCTGCTTTCTAGCAGTCCCACCCCTGGATGTATAAAAACCTGCACATAGGCCCATGACAAGACATACGAGGGGGGATCCCCCCAAAAAGCAGGATTATCTTCTGGAGGGTGGCCCCCTTGAGGTACAGGCTTTCTCCGCTAGGGGACTGTTCTAGGGACCCATCTGTATCAATGTACCAGCTGGCACTGTGGTAAGAGGTTGCATTCGGCCTCAGTGAATTTTTTTTGAAGACTCTCTCAATGCATTTGCCCATTTCATGATGATTTATGAGCTCACTGCCCACACCACACTGAATGTTCAGCAGTTTTTGACCAAAAACAGCATGACCCCTGTGCCCCACCCTCCCTATTCACCCAATCTCCCAGCAACTGTTTTTTTTGTTTCCCCAAATGAAAAAAGTCCTCAAAGGGAAACATTTTGCCGATGTGGGAGAGCTGAAACAAAAAATGGCAGCAGCACTAAAAGGCATCAAAATCGAGAAGTTCAAAAACTGTTTTGAGCAGTGGAAAAAAACATCTTGATAGGTGTATTCCATCAAATGGAGAGTACTTTGAAGATGACTGAAGTTTAAACATGTAAGAATAAATACGCAATTTTTATAAGTAAATTCAGATATTTTGGGGTCTGCCCCTTGTAAAATCAGCTATTCATTGCAGCTCTGTTTGTTGGTATTTATAGCTAAGGAAATAAATGAATAAAATGTACTACATTTAACATATATACATGACAGAATGTTATATAATGGTCAGAAATAATGAATAAGACAGGATTCAAAATATTATTTAAAGAAATAATTCAAATAATTCAAAATATTATTTGAAGAAAAATAAGATTTATAGCATACAACTTTCTGTAATTTTTTAGTATGCACAAGTAACACAGTTTTTAATTCTTTGCCTATTTATTCCTATAAACAAATAAATGAAATTTGGGATATAATGCTATGCAAAATTATGACCTCTGAGAAGATTTCATTCCCTAATACCTAGAACTGTGAATATGTTAACTTATATGGCAAAAAGGAGTTTACAAATGTAATCAAGGTTGCTGACCATTTTACCTTAAAATAGGGAGATTTTTCTAGTTGTTGGGGTGAGTCAGTGACCCCTCATAAGCAGAGAGAAAAGCAGAAGGGGAAGTTGGAGAGAGTCTAATAGGAGAAATTCTAAGCACAGAAAAGATGCAGGACACCATTGCTAGCTTTGAAGATGCAGGGGCTGCAGGCCAGGGAAGGGGGTGGCTTCTAGATGCAAAGATTGACTCCTGCCGATAACTAGCAAGGAACCCTATGCACCCAACAACCTGAATGGGCCAAAAAGGAGGTGTCTCCTAGGTTCCCTGCATAAGGATAATCCTGTGAGACCCTTAGTAGAGAACCCAGCCAAGTCAGATGGGCTTCTGACCTACAGAGACTGTGCGATAAGAAATTCGTGTTGTGTGAAGCTTCCATGTTTGTGGTGATTGTGAAGGCAGCAGTAGAAAACCAGTAAAGTCATCAAGAATATAACACTCACAAGAGTTGATACCTATAGAGGGAGGAGTAGAGACATGAAAAGAGGGAAAAGAGCAGAAAAAAAACAACACCCCAAAACAGAACAGAATAACAGAGGCTGATACTTATATTGTGTCATGAATCGAGGGTGTCAATCAACTGACTAACTCAGTTCTGTGAAATTGAGGTCAAAAAATATTATGCAGGAAAAAAACCTTAGTAACTATTTGTCCAGGGAATTTTCTTGGCCTATAGGATTTGGAGGGTTTTCTTCTGTTAGAAATTGTCTTTCCCAAGCATGTTGGTTGGAGGGCTCAACCAGCTGACCTGAAGTCTCTGGCCCCTTGAGAGTTTCCCTCATTGACCTCTGTCTATCTTTGCTTCTTTCCTACTTTGATTCTGGTTCCTTCTCGCCACACGGTGATATTTCACATCAGCCTGGCCCATTAATTGTATGACAGGTTCCATTCCTCTCTCTAACATTACCCCCAACCACACATGATTTCAGAAGCCCCCGTTTAGACCTTCCAAACAAGCCCCATATCTCTACTCACAAATAAATTTGATAATTAGGATAGGGTTGGAGTAATTTGGACTCTGGGTTTCTGCATGTGATGGCTTATGAAATTTAATCCACAGGAGCTCCTGGTAAGATAACAATTACTGTCCCTAAAGTGAGAGAAAGGTCTGATGTTTCCACGGAGCAATGGCTTTGCACACCGTACATATATGCACACACATGTACACACATGCACAGACTCACCATGGCTGTCCAAAGGCCTAAGGGCAGTGAAAAATATACCTTGGTTCCTAGAATTCCTAGAAGAAACCTCTGGTTCTATCATTTGTGAGGTGACTTTCCTCTGTCAAATCCAAAAAAATCCTATAAGCTCCGCACTCTCAGTTGATTTGTGCCCCAATCCCCGATAGAGAAAGCAACCCAGAGCACCTGTCTGATCACATTTGTGACAGTAATTATCCAGGAATTGGACACCAAGTCATTACCAGTGAATGAATTATTACCAAAAACAGTGTCCAATAATGAAGTTAATGGGAGGTAATATGACAGTCATTAGACTGACATGGCACTTTTCATTGTTGAAGAAAGAGAAACAGCCATCAAAGGCTGGTAACAGGCAGGTGGATTAATCTCTGTCAGGCCGTGTTTATGACACATCGCCTGGACTCTGTTCCTTTGGTCTCAGGAGTGGGCCGAGCTATGATCAGAGGGCTTGTGTTTTCTGTTGGAAGTCAGCATTGGCTGGTCAGAAGGGATCTCCCTATGTTTCAAAAACGCTGACAGTCTTGTGGTTCTCTGACCACAGGGTGACCTTTGCACAAGCTGCCCACATCTTTTCTTTCATCTATAAAATTCCTATATCTCCTTCCATCCTCAACTTAAATTACTTCCAGAGAAAATTTTCTGTAAATCCCCCAGGAGGATTTAGCCTCCCCCAAGACATCCCCAGTGCGATGTCTAAATGTCTGGCGTTACTTCTCAAAGTTGCCTTCTCCTGACGTGTTAATGTGCTTCCTGCTTCCGTGAGAACACCCCCTGAGAGACTGGAGCCACGCACTCCTCACCCTGTTTTCACAGCCCCTCGGAAATTACCTCCATATTCCCTGCAAACATTTCGTGAAAGAGGAAAAAGAAAAAGATGGAAGGAAAAAAGGAAGGGAGGAGGGATGGAGGGAAAGAGAGAGGGAGGAAAGGATAGAAGAAGGAGGAAGAAAGGAACCAAGTTCTAATCTAATTTCTGTGAAGTGTGACAGACAACAAATCATTTAACCCACCAAGTCCTAAATTTCATTGTGTTTCAAATGAGGGGGTCATCCTACTGCTCTCACTTCAAGGGCTGGGGGAAGACAAAGGAGACAGAGTAGATGCAGGATAGCACCTGGGGCTAAGATGAAAGAATTTATAAATACAAAGGGTTCTTACCTCTGTGTTGTGCTGGATAAAAATCACATTTTTGACACTATATAAAAACACCTCTCCCTGTGCATACCTATGATGGGCATCAAGGGGGCCCAGAATGAACAAAGCCGGCTGGACCCAGCAGAAACAGCCAGAGCTATATGAGGAGCCAACGATGCTTCTGCACCTGATGGGTTTCCTTCCCTTTAGCATCATTCACTGCAGTTGGTACAAAGTGAAAAATCTTTAAGGGAAAATCTCTAGCTAATGGCAAAAGTCTTTGGGTGAGAGAGAGAAGAAGAGAAAAAGTGAAGGGTGATGGTTCTTCCCCTTTATTGATACAGATCTCTGGTGGTGTAGACCTAGCAGCTGCTCCTGCAGGACCACAGAATAAGGCCTCATTTTCCAGATGACCCACTGTGCCCTAGGGATTAAAGCCATAGCTTTCCCCTGGGAGGAGCCTAAAGTGAGGGGACTCCAAAGACTTGGAGGTGGCTGAAGGGGCTAAGGAACCAGAGGATGGGGGACTTCCTGTCCTCTTAACCTCTACTGTTCTCTCTATACAGGAACTTTCTGACTGCCAGGCCAGGCAGAGGAAGAAAAGAGATACCCCCCACTTTTCAGAGCTGACAACATACTGTATTGGAGAATTTGAAAAGCAGGAGCTAATGTCTTCTTCTTGCTTCTTGGACATCAACTGGGTTGATGTATTAGTCAAGATTCTCCAGAGAAACAGGACCAATAAGGAAGGGGTGTGTGTGTGCGTGTGTGTGTAGAGAGAGAGAGAGAGAGAGAGAGAGAGAGAGAGAGACTTTTTATAAGGAATTGTCCCACACAATTTTGGAGGCTGAGAAGTCCCAGTACCTGCAATTGGCAAGCTGGAAACCTAGGAGAGCCAACTGTGTAATTGCAGTCTGAGTCTGAAGGCCTGAGGACTGGGAGAGCTGATGGTGTAAGTTCGAGTCCAAAAGCCAGCTGGCTCAAGGCCAAAGAAAAGCCAATGTTTCTATCTAAGTCTGAAGGCTGAAAAGACCAATGTTTCAGCTCAAATAGTTAGGAAAGTTCCCTTTACTCAGCCTTTTTGTTTTATTTAGGTCTTCCTGATAAGATGAAGCCCATATGAGAGAGAGCAATGGGCTTTATGCAGTCTATTAATTCAGATGTTACTATTACCCAGAACCACACTCATAGATATATCAGAATAATGTTTGGCCATATACCTGAGCTTCTTATGGCTTACTCAAGTTAATGCATAAAATTAACCATCATAGCTTAGAACCCATTTCTTCCAGCTACCTACTGTGACAGCACCAATCATCTTGGATGGATACCCCAGTACCTAGAGGTATGGGACCTTCCAGCTATAGTGCACATAGCATCTCTTCTAGAACATCACTCGGGGCACAAGCCTACTGCCTCAGCAAACCCTGCTGTTACCTCGGTACTATAAGGACTCCCCTGGTTCTCAGGCCTTTAGGCTTCAACAAAATCTATACCACCAGCTTTTCTGGACCTCCATCTTGCAAATACCAGATAGTGGAACTTCTCAGTCTCCATTATTATGTGATCATATCCCTCATAATATGCCTCCTTCTATCAGCCTCTCTATTAATATGTATGTATGTTTGTACCTGTCTATCTAGCTATCCAGCTATCTTCCTCTTATTGGTTCTGTCTCTCTGGAGAACCCTGACTACCACAATAGTAGAATTGGCTCATATCCTAGCTGGTAGCTTTAGTATTGAGCATTCAGGGTGCCCTGGGCCAAATTTAGTCCTTCATACTGTGTTGTGTGAACTATGCTACAACCCTGAAAATTTTGTATTTCTCTCTGCCTGATTGGTTTATTCATCTTGGAAGGTAAGTATATAAATATTCACCAGACCTAGAGGCTACCCTTGAACTCTAACTTCTACCAATCTATAGACATATAGACCAGGTAAGACCAGGGGGGCAAGCAGGGGGCAGGGACCAACTTCCCTGACACTGACACATTTCTTAAAGAAAGAAACCACTCTCTGTTTCTCACTCAGTTCAGCTCTAGACAGGAGGTTCTTGAATGGTATCACTACAGCTTCTACAAGGTTGGTTAGTCAAAGCCAGAGATAGCCCAGCAGCCTCAAATTCCACAGGACTACAATAATTCTACAGGCTCACTGCATGGACTTTATGTGCTTGGGGGATTGGATGATAGTGTTCACTTTCCAGAGGCCAAGGGATTCCAAGGTATAGGGCCTATGAGCTGCTGCAGTGAGAGTACATATTCTTTGAATAGTGCCAATGACCCTATTCAAAAGCGTGTAGTAACTTGGTAAGTCCTCCTCTATGCAAAATTGCAAAAGATACTTTAAGGCACTGCCATTTTTGCCAAACCATTTACTAACATGACTTTATTAGCAGCCACAGGCATGACTCTGGGCAACGGCTTCCTTCTCTGGGGTGATTGTATATCTGTGACCCTGCCTCTGACTATGCCGCCTGTTTGGGCCCATTGAACAGAGAGCTGGAGTCGGTCTGAGACAACTCATTTGTAATGACTAGAGTATTAATTATAAGTAATTTGGAAAATATCTTGGCGACTATGCACGCAGTGAGTGGAACCAATTAAACCGGTGAAGTCAGGCACTCAGGAGGCCAGGCAGCTGCTTTGCAGAGGGCTCAGGTGAGAAGCGAGCTGAGAGCTGTCCACCAGGTGCCTGAGTCCTACATTGGCAAAAAGAGGCTGCCTTAACCTGAGCTAGTGATGTGAAGCAGAAAGGAATGAAGCAGAGAACAGGGTCTGAGAGAAGGGGAAAGCCCCCATTATTTTTACAAAATTAAACACGCTTATAAAAGTACTAAGGATATTACTAGCTATTATCTGACATTAATATACAGGAGTTGATAATGGAAAGGGGTTCATGATCTCGTAGACTAAATTGGCACGTACTTAAGCAAGACACTTAAAATAAAGGCAAGGCAAGTATCAAATGAGGTCAAATGCAGGTACATCCAATCTAACACTTTATGGAATTTTTCAGCCTAGCTTGTGATCCACCAGGTTCTCAACTGAGGCTAGCAGGTATTTTAACAGGTAAATTCTCACACCCGTGCTGTTAGCAGTGTAGCAATCTTATTAAGTTCGTTCCTGGCATCCCCAAAGTCTCCAAACTTCTAAGAAGTTGTATTACAACTAAATTCCTACTCTCTTTTCATTTTATGGCATATGTTCAGTACAAATAAATTTGGATCACCTTGACATATTTTAGTTTCAAATCTATTTAATCTCAATAGCTCATAGGTCTTTGTTTCTCTTTCCTACTTGTTTTTCCAGTATTTTTTTCTCTCCCATAACAGGGATCTGCAAGTATTTTCTCAACAAGCCTGATTAATAAATATGTTAGGCTTTGTAGGAGAGATGGTTTCTGTCACAGCCGCTCAAGTCTACCTTTATAGCACAGGAGCAGTCACAGACAATATGGCAACAAAAGAAGCATGGCTATGTTCCAATTAACCTCTACTTACAAACCCGGCAATGCAGATACGGTTGGCAGGCCACAGTTTGCCAACCTCTGTCCTACAGGAACCGAGTAAGAGAAGATTCCCCCGAGAGTGAAGCCTGTCCAACCTCTACGGACCTCCCCATGGAGGAACACCTTCCTGCTACTCTAAGAATTCAAGCAGAGGGTGATGGGCCACTCTAGCTCTAACCTTAATGACAATGCTGGCTCACAGCTGCTCTGAACGAAACAAAGTCACATCACATCATTCATCTGCTCAGAATCTCCCATCTCATTTAGAGTAAAAGATAAGCCCTCAACATCTTCTGCTCATGACTGTCTGGCATCATTTCCTTCCACTCTGCCTTCTCACTGCTCTGGCTGCTCACCTCCCCTTGTTCTCCCAGGGAGCTAGGAAGACTCCCGCTTGGGATCTTGGCACTTATAATCCTCTCTGCCTGAAATGTTCCTTCTCAAAAAAATCTGCAGAGCTCACTCTCTCACTTCCTTCAGCTCTTTACTCAAAAGCCACCTTCCCAATAAGGCCTTCCCTGTTCCTCTCATCTGGCATTTTACTTGGCTTTGCATATTCCCTTTTCTGCTGAATTTCTTTTTCCTTGGCACCTACCACAGTGTAGCACAATCTATATATTCACTTCCTTAGCATTTATTTCTGCGTCCTCCCCACACCACTTGAATGCAGGTTTCTTAAGGGCAGTTTGCTTCACTGACTGCAGTATCCCCACTTACCTAGGACAGTGTTCAGGATGTAATCAATAAATATTTGTAAAATGAATGCATCCTGGCCCATAATCCTATGAGGACCCTCATTATACAGAAGCATTTTCAATTAAGTGAGGCTTCTCTTTTGTCTGAGTACATATTCCCTTGCTTTCTGCATTAGGCATCTGCCTGCCTGAGAAGATTAGAAATTGTCATAGAATGAAGGTAAAGAAAAAAACCCGAGGTAGCATTCACTTTTGAAAGTCAAAGTCTAGATCGTTGAAACTGTGCAATAGATGGCAAGTCAAGCTATTGTCTTGAGAAAGTATTATCCAAATCTCTTTATCTCCTTTCGCACATCAACACCTGGTCTCAGTCAACACCTGTACTCAATTAGAGCTGTTTTTCTGTGGTACGAAGGCTTGTTCTGTGAGGGAGAAGCTATAGCAGAGGGAAGAGGAAGAAAGCCCACCTCTTGTTGGCCCCTGGGTATGGTGTGAAGTAAAAAGATGAAGCACAGAGAACAGCATGGCTATCCTACATCCCCTCTCTGGATTTAGGTGCAGAGAAGGAGAAGGTAAATTAGATAAGTAGACAGAAATGCTAATAGGAGGAGCCATTTGTTGTTACATTTTGGTACTCTGGGAAGAATTTTGCTAATAGGCAGTTCCCACCAATGTGGGCCTTAGCTAGTGATAATCCCTCAAGTGTCATCAAGCAGAAGACAGCCCTGAGTTCAGGTTGATTGAGCCGCTGGAAGTTTCTGGGTGGTATGGCTACTGAGTTGAGAGTCACCAGGTCCCCTATGGCAATGCCCGATGACCCCAGAGTAGGGTCTGGGTGTAAAACTTCTGACCAGCAGACCGACCAGAGACATAGCATGAGACTCAAGAGTAACACGTTGGTGGGAGTCAAGGTGAGGCCAAGTCAGCAGGAGCTTCACTGGAATTGTTGGCTGAGCAAAGACACATGATGCTGATTTGCACCAGCCACCCCTTTGGTATCAGATACATGTTAACCCAGTGACTAGGCAGTTAAGGGAGCTGGCAGCTAGCACTAGCAGAGGACTGGCGAGCCATTCCTCACTACGACAGACCCCGGCTAGATCCTATCAACCTTGTTTCCTCTTCCTGAGCACATAGGAAAGTTACATTTACTAGCCTGTTTTGCAGTTAGACTGAGACCTTGTGATCAGGTTCTGATAAATGAAAAGTAAGCAGTATTGATGTCCACCATGCACAATCCCTTTATGCATTTTCATTCCAGAAAAGCACTAAGACCATTTATTGGAGAGAGAGAGAGAGAGAGAGAGAGAGAGAGAGAGAGAGAGATGTTTTGAAGAAAAAAAATAAAAATAAAAGGAGCCTGGGTCACTAAATTACCACCTGAGAAAATTTACCCTTCCCACATCAAACTGTGATGTGAAAAATAAGTAAATAAACCATCTCTGTGTTAAGCCACTGAGATTGGAGGGCAGGGGTGTTTGTTATAGAAGCTGGTGTTATTTGTCCTGACTAATATGTCTGCCCAAAACGAAGCCATACACTCCTCCCCCATGCGACCAAATGCCAAAGACAGAGGCTCTATGAGATATCAGACTTTGTTTTTCTCTAAAGAGAATTTAAAAATTACCTAAAGGCATTATTTAACTTTTTAGCTTTTAAAATTGGACTAAAGTTATATCAGACTGAATATTTAGTTAATTTATTTTTCCATTAAGTGGAAGTTTAGGAAAAAGACCAAGTTAATTACAGACAAAAGTAAAATATCATATTTTATTCTTTTGCACATTTATGTTAAGTTGGAAGTAAAATTTGTGATCTCATTACACACAATTTGGAAGGAAGGTTTGAGCAGTAATTCTAAGATTCTAATTCTAGCTTCTCAGCTCTAATAAGTGAAGGAAAGTATAGGAAGAAGGAAATGTGCTAGGGGCTATGCACAAGGCTTTCAAATTAGTCCCAACATGGTGTGACTTTTGCTCAGCCTCATATAAATCAATGACCTTGAGAAAGTCATTTAATGAATTTGAGACTCCTTTCCTCACCTGAAATGGGGATGATATTACCTCTTCTCAAGAATTAGTATTATATATCAATCACTTAACTCCATTCCTGATATAGGGTACTTACATAATGATTTGTAGATTTAAAGAAGCATAAAAATCAACAAAAAGTAAAGACAGAAAATTCTAGAAATATAGAGTTGAAAAGAACTTTTATACTTGAGTCCAGGGGTGTCCAACCTGAAGCTCATGGGCCACATTCAGCCCAGGATGGCTGTGAATGCCGCCCAACACAAAATTGTAAATTTATTTAAAACATTATAAGACTTTTTTGTGATTACATGTCACAATGTATGTAATGTGTGGCCCAAGACAATTCTGCTTCCATTGTGGCCCAGAGATGCCAAAAGTTTGGACACCCCTGATAGTCCCTGTGTCTTGAAGGGATATCATATTTTTCAACCCTTAAGAAGAAATTTTTCTTCTCTCTAGTCTGTCCATCTAATTTTCTCCCCCCATCTCTCTCTTGCGTGCGCACGCGCGCACGCACACACACACACGCACACACACACACACTAAATAACAATTAGATTAAAATGTGCAATTAAAATATACTGCAAAAATAATTAGGTCCTAAGTTTGGAACTCCACAAAATTGCAATTCAACATCATAACTGTGCCGCCTTCCAAATAGCCATTTGCGACAAGAAGCAACACCCCAATGGGACTCCATATCTAATAATAAAAAAAGGTTAATTTTCCCTTAAGTGGAATGTGACCCTATTTCACCCCTAAAGGGACTGATATCACTAAAGCTATATATGCAGAGAATGGATGACCACCCGTGGCAGGGTGTTGGGAGGGGGAAAATCAGTTTTTCTGACAGCGTTTCATCTGCACATCTGTGAGAAATAACTTCTTGCTTCCTGCAGACCCAACACCACTAGTTTCTGGAATAGAGAGCCCACCATGGAATTCCACAGGAGCCTACTCCCCAGGTAAGTGGTGTCAGTTGTGTCTAGAGTTGACTTGCTCCCAGGGACCCCCTGTGTACTAGGCTACAGCCTCCTGATTGCTCCCAGTAACTATGAATTCAATTATGTCTTTAATGACTATTTGATTAACCCCAACAGCATGTGTGTACGTAGATGTTTAAATACATGTGTGTGTTTATATGAGATCTGTCCATAAAGTACCCAGCCATGTAATATGAAAAATCAAGACATTTATTGCAGAAGATACAAGATACAAGAAACATTGTACATAGGACAATGACCCATCAGTCCCTTTCAAAACAGACACCTTGGGAACTCACACAGTTTTCTTAGCTTCTCTCCCACTGTTCAAAACACTCTACCCAGGCTGCTGTGGCTCAGTGGATTGAGGACCGGCCTGTGAACCAAAGGGCTGCCCTTTCCATTCCCTGTCGGGGCACAGGCTTGGGATGCAGGCCAGGTCTCCAGTACGGGGTGCTTAAGAGGCAACCACGCATTGATGTTTCTCTCCCCCTCTTTCCCTCCCCCTTCCCTTCTCTCTAAAAACAAATAACTAAAATCTTTTAAAAAAAAAACAAAACACTCTACACAATCCTTTGTTGTAAGCGCCATTAGCTGCACCTTCATATTTTCCTGAATCTCGTCAATGGTCTGAAATCTCTTCCCTTTCGAAGGTGATTTTAGTTTGGGAAAAAGCCAGAAGTCCCTGGGCACCAAAATCTGGGCTGTAGCGGGGCTGAGTCACCTGGGTGATTTGATGTTTCGCAAAAACTGCATGAGACGTGATGCATGATCTGGCACATTGTAGTGATGAAGCTGCCAATCACCAGTTGCCCATAGCTGCGGCTATTTTCATTGTATTGCATCTCTCAACTGACAAGAGACATTGAGGTAGCACTCCTTGTTAATTTTTTGGCCTGGAAGGGCACACTTGTGATGGAAAACACCTTGCCAATCAAAAAACACAGTTAACATGGTCTTGATCTTGCTGTGAATTTGCCACACCTCCTCTGGCTGTGGAGAACAAAGCAACTTCCACTGGGACAACGGGGCCTTCATTTCCAGGTCACATCCATAGAACCACAATTCCCCTCTGGTTATGACCTTGAGGAAATCTGGTTCGTTGGTAATGGTTTGAATAAAATCATTAGTAACCATAGCATGATGTTCCTTCTGCCCTGGTAGCAGAAGCTGCAGAACAAATTTTGCCATGACATGTTTTGTGCCAATATCCTGCATCAAAAATCTCAGACACAGTAGTTTTTGGAATCCCCAGATCAGCTCCTAGTTCTTGCATTGCCAGTCGCCGATCTTTGTTGATTGCAACCCAGACACATTCAACAGTCTCAGGTGTTCTACTAGTTGCAAGCCTCCCAGAACATGGATCACTTTCAACAGGTTCTCAACCATCTTTGAAGTGTTTGTGCCACACTTATTTGCACTGCACTCATCGCATCATCCCTGAAAGCCCTCTGAATCTTCTGAATAGTTTCCACGGAGGAATGTTCAAACTTAACACAAAGTTTGATGCAGATTCGTTGCCCTACTTGTTCAGTCATTTTGAATGTGACAGCCACAGAGCACACATAAGCACACTCAACAGCATCTACTGCCCCACTGACTAGTACAGTAGTCATCATTATTTATGCATGCACATTCCAGTCTACTCTCCTTGGTTGCCAGGTTACATCAATGCCATGCAAAATGTTCTCATCATATTAAAAATGGCTGGACTTTTTTTTCCAGGCATACCTGGTGTGTATACACACACACACATACATATCTATTTGAAAATAAGTTGTAGAAATAAAAACAAGACATTTTTACCCCTTCTGTAGTTACTGCTTAGCATATTGCATCTAGATTAATCTTTGGCTCTCCCAGCTGACCATAGCTCACAGGTAGATTCTTCATCAAATAAGGTGGGGAAGCAGATGAGTAGTGAGGGCCTCAACTTGTTTTCCTTCTACCTTCCATTTGACATGTGACATATCCCTGCACATACCTAGGTTGTGCCCAATTCCCTTCTCACCAATTAACTTTCTCCCTCCTCATGAAACCAGGTAAAAACGCAAGCAAGAGTGACATTAATGAAGAGATAACTTTTACTGTACTTTAATCTATAGAAAACTAAAACATTACCAAGTACAAGAGTTGGTATTTTTGTCATTATTTTAAAGAAATTATATACTTTGCAAGCGAGCGTGGCACACCAGAATATCATGACGAGAGACTCGGAACCACTGTGCAGTTGGTTTTCCTGATGGTAGACACCATTTCCCAGGCGTTATTTATGCCAGGCTGCTCACGTGCCTTGTCTCACTTGAGCCTCTCAGTAACCCTTCGAGGAGCTGACCAGAGAGGAAATGGAGTCAGAGAGAGGTCAACTGTCCAGCCCTAAATCCTAGGGTTAGTGAGAGGTTTCACAGTCAGTACTGTTACCCAAACCCTAGCAGTTAACATTATTCTTGACCACCTATTTTTCTAGAGAAGTCCAACAGGGAAGGGACTTTGACCACTGCTAAGTTGCTTTGAATTTTTGCCATTGCTCTCGTTATCGATATAGAAGGCTCAGGGAGGTCAGCAGTTAAAATTCTACCACTGCTCAAAGTTTTTAAAAAGCAGACTGGGTTCCAACTGGGCCGCTCAGGAGGTCCATGTGTTTCTTTGCTTGTTTATTTCAATAGCTTGACTACAAATGTGTACTGATAAAAATCTCAGGCTCTTGAGCCAGACTGCCTGGATTTAAGTCCTGACATCACCTCTAACTAACTGAGATGACCTGGGCAAGTTACTTAACCTCTCCATGGCTCAGACCCCTCTCACCTATTAAACAGGAAGGACAGCAGTGCCTCTCTATGATCTAATACATGTAAGCACTCCGTACACTGCCAGGCACGTGGTAGAAACTACTTATGTATTTACTATTATTACTCCTAGATATCAAGAAATACTTTGTATTAAGTGTATGTCAGTTTGCCATCTTGAAACAAAAAGAGAGCCAATAAAAAAGACTGTGGCATTAAAAGAAAGTGAACATCGAATGGCTACCATCTCTCTAACAGGGCCTGTATGTCCTCTAAACACTCACCGAGGTGGATTTTATGATCTCTGAGTCCTTGTGCATGTCAAACATTAGTTGAACCCACAGATCCATGAGTAGATGGCGAAGCAAGGAAGCAAACCCAGCTGACCTATCTTCTAAGCCTTACTTCCATCCACAGTAACATGCTATGGATGTTCTGTAATTTCAACCAAACTCAGTGACATTTGAGAAGAGATGGGCGAGAAAAATCTCATGAGGAAAAACATGGTTCTTTGCCATTTAAAAATACTAAAAATGAGCACATTAGTCTTAGCATTTGCATTGGATTTAAACTATGTCTTTATATTAGATAATGTGTGACGTGAATTACAAATGAGGACTTACAAAATGTTGTGCCCAGTGTTGGCTGCGGAGTGGGCATGAATGATCCCTACCTCAAGTAATGTACAGTCCCTTAAAGGAGAGAAGACAGACACACAAATATGTACTTATCTCACTGCGGATTTAATATTTGGTATAATGAACACGGAAAGAATTATCCTGAATGAAGACAAAATTTTAGTATTGAAAGAGGAAAGAAAAGAGCGAGGTAAGTTTGAATGGTAATGACTGGCCCTCCCCACAAAGCTGCCGGTTATTATAGAATTTCCGAACCTCTCGTAGGAACTCAGGCAAGAAGGCAGAAGCCGGGAAGATTTGGCTCCTTATCAAACTACAGACACCAACACAAGTGATTGGCAGAAACTTCCAGTGAATTAGCACATCCGAGAAATGCATATCCCTCAAATTAGAGGCCCCAAGACCACAGTCATTTCTCTGTGGGCATCGTTCAGGGCCCACTGGGAATCAGGATCCCCACCCACAGAGAGACTGGCCCGTCCGCCATCTCGGGCAATTGGAGTCCTCTGCATTAGTCCCCCGCGGCTGCTATAATGAAGTACTACAAACTAGGTGGCTTAAAACAACAGAAATCTATTCTGTCGCAGCTCCAGAGGCCGGAAGTCAGAGATCAAGCTGCCCCTGGGGCCAAGCTTACCCTGAAGCCTATAAAGAAAAATTATTCCTTGTCTCTTCCAGCACCCAGTGGCTCCAGGTGTTCCTTGGCTTGTGGCAACAACACTCCAATCTCTGTCTCCACCTTCCGTAGAGGAGTTGCCAGGGCCCTCTTCACTAACTTGTCAGAATTTCTGACATTCTGGTAGGAATTCAGGAAGGAAGGCAGAAGTCACTGGATTTGGGGCCACCCAAAATCCAAGATGATTTCATCTTGAGATCCTTAATTAATATATCTAGAAAAACCCTATTTCCAAAAAACGTCACATTCTGAGGCTCCAGGTTCTAATACTTGGAGAACACTATTCGACCCACCACAGCAACCACGAGAACAAACAAGCAAGAGCCAACGTTAGCAGCCACCTCTGCCACCGCTTCCTGGATGCCAGGCATTACCAACAACAGCCCGCAGGTACCCACTCCGGGACCACGCAGGGTCCTTTTACGCGTGTCAGTCCTGCCTGCTTTGCTCGGCAGATCGGGTGGGTGCATTCCAGAAGTCATGAATTTGAAGGGAGAATAAAATTTATTTTGAACACATGCTCCATTGAGCAGGAGTCTGAGGAGACAGCTCAGGCACCCCTCTTCCCAGAGGGCTGTCCTCCACTGGTGCTAAAACATTCAGAGGGAATTGCTGAACTAGGGAACCATGACCTCCCATTAGACACGCTAGGTGGAAAACATGCCACACAGAGATAAGGAGCAGGGGACCGAAGGGAGCATGCCTCTGGGACACCACACTCGGTCTCTCGTCAGCCTGAATGACACAGACAGAAGTGCCAAGGAAATGGATCTTTTTTACTGGTGACTGAGTGATGGTGGTGACCCGGAAACATGTAGGCGAGCAGCGGGGGAACGCGGGCCTCCAGAACGATCCCAGGTTCCGCAGAGTCCTGATTCTGCGATCAGCACCACAGTCGTCCGCATGTCATTTTTCTCCAAGTGTTTTAAACAGAACTGTTTAAACCAAGCCTGTGGTTAGACTCATGGGAGAGTAAGAACCCCCTGAAAATGAATGCCAACTGTGGTGCGTATTCGCCCAGGCACTTTTCAGAGCCTAGGATCTACAAGGTTTCTCAATACTCAAAGGGGCCTCATACTCTCACCCCCAAAAGGCTATGAACCACCAAGTTTTTCTTCTCCTCTATGCGAATTTCTTGAAGGAGCTTTTGTTCTTTTGTCCCAGAATTAATGCTAGCCGTTAGGGAGGAGGTATTGAATAAACTCTTAATTTGTTGATTGATTTAGATTAAAGAACAGCTAGTCAAAGATCTTAAGTCCTCACCCCTGCTTTATCACAGATCTTTTGGGGGAGAGCTATGATGTAAATTATTGAGATCAGAATGGGGAAGTTAAGCTGTTTGCCCCCTCCAGTATCTGACATTCTATAAAATAGAACTGTTCACAGAGCAGACAATTGACATTTTTGATCTGGCTGGTCAGCATTTAATGGAACCCTTGTAAGCCGCTACAAGGGAGGCTGGAACTGTCAGTCTCTTTGCTGCAGATTTACTTTACTTGATCTTTATCTAAAAAGAATTATTAAACATTAGTTCATTCTATTCATTGTTTTAATGGTCTAGATGGAAAAACTGTCCCCACTCGGTAAGCTTAGGGGGCAAAAAGGCAAACCCTACTGAGGACAAAGCCAGTGGGCTTCTTTTCGTATGGTCCATGAGCTAAAAAATGGTTTTCACATTTTTAAAAGACTCTAAAAAGAAAAACAAAAAGATAGCCTCCCATCCCCAAAAAGAAGAGTTTGCAACAGCAAAGCACAAAATATTTACTGCCTAACCCTTTAGAGAAAAAGTCAGCCAACCCTGGCCTATATTATAATGAAATGAAACTCAGCTCTGTAACCACAATTTCAGAAAATCTGATAGGAAGGAGTAAGGGTTAAATAAGAGGTTAATCATAATGGAAATGACTGAGTTTAAATCCTGGTTCCATCACCTACTAGCTAGTTACCCTGGGCCTCAGTTTCTTTACCTGCAAAATGGAGATAATGAAAATACCTCTTCAATGCACTATTGTCAGAATAAGACAATTACCCTTTTAAAGGGTTTCATAGCTTAGCACATAATGGAACTAACACTCAATAAATCCCAATAGTATTTAAATGCATTTTATAAAACACTTTCAGGCAGGGAGAGGAATCTGAACTAATATATCCTGAACAGTAAACATTGTTCAGTATTTAAATGCTTTTAGTGAACAGCACACTAAAAGTGTCCTAAATCTTACAGACACCTCAAAATACTATCTACCCTATCCCTCAGCCCTGAAGCTGATACAAATCCAAATTTTATTGATGAGAAGACTGATGTTGGGGAGATTCATTAATTTACTGAAAGTCACAGCCTCCTGTTTCTGACATCAGAGAGCCTATTTTAAGGTGGGGAAATTATGGCATCACTATTTATTAAGATCTGTTCATTCATTCATTCAATGAATACTTTAAAAGCAGCTGCCACACGTCAAGCCCTGCATGAGCGGGACTGACAGAGGTTGACAAACAGATAAATGCAAAGGATGAAGCACTGTGCGTTCGAACAGAAGCCTGTGTAGGAGAAAAGGAGAAGGGCGGACGCTGGGTTGAGGGGGCTCTCCCCAGGCAGAGGGGGCAGCAAGAGAAGAGGCCCACAGATGTAAAAGAATCCAGCATGTTCTGAGAACGGCAGGGAGCTTGGCATGAGGTGAGGGGACCAGGGGAGGGGAAGTGGAGACCGGAGCATAAAAGGCCATGTATGATACGCTGTGGAGTTTGAACCTCATTCTGTAGCAGCTATTTTTGGAGTTTTCAGCAAAGGAACAACATGGTTTGCACTTCAGAAAAATCACCCTGAAAGAAACAGGGTATGTGAGGGACGGGGTGGGGAGCAAACTGGAGGCAGGGAGAGCAACTAGGAGTCTATCACAAAAGACCAGATAAGAAAGAATAACAGGCTGCACTGGGGCAAGAACTATGTAGAATGTCAGGAGAGAAGAGAGAGAGGGGCTGAAGGTGGGGTCTACAGAAGTCTATATACATTTAGAGAGGGGCATGGTAAAGGTTAAAGAAAAGAATGAATACACGACAGATCCTAGGTTTCTCACTTAATGAACAGGTAGCGGAGTGATTTATTCAAAAGAGTCATAAAAAGGAATAACCCACATTGGGAGGAAAGGTTATTTGGTCAGTTTGGGACGTGTTGAATTTGAAGGACCTGAGAGCTGTCCAGGTGGTGCTATCTGGTAGGCATCGCTGAGGCCCAGGCCGAAGATCCAGGCTGGAGACAGACCTGTGTGAAGAGCCCAGACATAGAAAACAGGTGAGAACCTGGAAATTGTTGCATTTTTCATGTCAAGTAAGAACCTAAGGAATACCAATGTTTTAAGAGTTGACAAAGAAAGAGAACACAAAAGATAGCATAAAACTGCAATCAAGAAGAACATAACAAGATGGTTACGAATACTCAACAAAGGTGCAAACTCCAAAACCAGGTGAGGGCAGGGATTCAGAAAGAAGAGCGTGGAGACTATGTCTCCTGCCACACAAAGGTCTAAGTAGTGGAGAAGTGGAGAGTGTTGTGTTTAGAAATGAGAAGGCCCCTGCTGAGATTTGGGAGAGCCCTTCCTCAGGAGTGAGATGGGGTCAGAGCCTGGTGACAGGACACAGGACGTGGCGGGATGAAGGAGGGGTGAGCGAGTGGAAAGAGCAGGGGGAGCAGCCCTTCTGGAACCTGGATGTGAGGGAGGCACGGAGGCCAAGGAATGGAGGGAGACACAGGACAAAGCTGCTGTTGCTTCTGCCTTTTGTTTGTTTGCTTTTAAGACACACAGAATTTTCACAGGCTTTGTGAACAGTGCCAGAAAAGAGGAAAATTCTGAAACTATCTAAGAGGAAGGATAAAAACAGTGCAGCAGGCTTTCACATGGTCAGGGAGGGTATGCGACGAGCGCAGGTGGAGGTCAGTCGTGCTCTCCAACTCTTCTCCTATCACCCCCTTTCACCCATTTCATGTCCACCAAAACATCACTTCCTTGGGTCAACATTCTCAATGCTAATTACTTCCACTGTTTCCATTAATAATCCAGGCTCTGGAGCCACATATGTTGAAGCCAAATCCTGGCTCCACCATTCTCTAGTCACGGAGCTTCGAACAGTTACTTTAACTCTCTGTGCTTCAGTTTACTGACTTGCTAAACACGGGTAACGGTAGTACCTACCTCAAAGGATTATTGAGAAAATTAAGTTAGCTAAAATGTACACGTGCATTGAACAGACCCAAGAATTCCATAGGAATGAAATGAATTGAGATTGTATCCTTTTTTTTTTTTTTAGTGTCTTTCTCCATGGTAGTATTTATCACAATTTTAACTTACTAAATAATTGCATAGTCAATTATTTAAATCATGACACTTCTAGTTAAATAGAAGATCCCTGAAAGCCTGGGACAGTCCTTCTCCTTTCTCATTATATTCTAAGGGACCAGCAAGGACTAAGCTATCAAGGTGTATTTGTGGAGCCAACTGAATTTACTTGACCAAGAACAATGAGGAGAATAAAAAAGAGCAATACAAAAGATGCCCCAAGAGGACTTGACTAAAAAGGAAGTGAGGTTGGGGTGGGTCTCAGTGACTTTGGAGAACAGTTTAGTGAATGCAAAAGAGGAAACAAGTTCAAATAATATGAGATCTTTATCAGAGACTGGCAAGTATTTGAAGTTTAGTGCCCCATTCAGAAAAAAGAAAGAAAAGTGTTATTCATGCTAATGACAAGGTGGTGAAGTCAGTTGCTGAGGTATAGACATGTTCTTATTAATGTGTCACCTGGATGGCAAGGAGCACTGTCTCTCAATTCAGCTGAAGGTTTTGTACTCCTCCCCTCCCTGCCTCTGACAGTGTGGGGAAGCGCCTCAATCACTTCCATTTAAATGGGGACGGTAAGACCTTTTTGCCAAGTTTGGATGAGTAAATGAAAATGTGTATATCAAGTACAGGGTACATAGTAGGTAGTCAATAAGTTGTAACTGCTCTTACTGGTATAATGAATTATTCATGCAAAGTAGATGTATTCCCGAGTGATTGTATGCAAATCAGTTGATACTTGAAATGCACAGCTATGTTTGCTCAATGAAAGAATCTCATGTTGAAGCCTTTTGTATAACATAAATCACTCTGTGAAGTAGTGACCCCCAATTATTTAATTTGTGTAGTTCTTTTATCGATGCTGGGATATGATAACGCATAATAATGTGATTACACTGTTGGCATCTACAGGCAAAATTATATACCTGTCACATGCGTCCAGGTCCCTCCCAGGGCAGTTCCCAGAAGAAAAGAGCACCCTGTCTTAGTCGAGAGACTAGAGCTGAACTGAATGTCCTATACGACCACAGGACAGTCTTTTCTCAGGTTTGACCACGAACGTGTGGCAGTGTTTAAGAGAAAAGGATAGGGTAGGGCATTATAAACCCCGGATTCTAATCTTGACTCCAGTACTTACTAACTCACATGGCCTTGAGAGCTAGACATTAATTAATGTCTGAGCCTTGGTGTCTTCACCTGTAAAATGGGCTTCATACTATCCATCACATAGTTGCTGGAAAAGGGAAATAAAATAGTGTGTGTCAAATATTTTACAGAGTGCCCGACACAGAGTAGCAGTTACTAAAGGGCAGGCATTTCCTCCTCACTCCTCAGCAAGCCCAACGGGCAGATAGAGACTAAGATGAAAGAAATATAAATCCCAGGCAAAGGGCCACCCGAGGTTCCCTGGACATTTGGTGATAGAGGGTAGAAGCTGCAGCTCTCGAAGCAGATTATATCAGGAATGGGAAACGAGCCAGGGTACTAAAGAATGTGTTGTATGTTAAAATATGCTAGTGTATTAAAATATTCCCCATGCTCTTTTGCTCTTGTTCTCCCTTAGTGAAGCCTTTCCAAAGGCCCATCTTGCCAATACAGAAGCAGGGGTCACAAGGAAGGCATTTGGGCCTCGCTTGGGCCCAAGAAGAAAGATGGAGTAAGCCAACCAACTGGGCCAACATTCTGGGTGATCTCAAAGCAAGAGGACCCCAGGCATGACCTTGTGGGCAACACTTAGCCTGTGTCCCCTTACACATGAAGATCTCTCCCTCCCCAGGGGCTGAGATTGGGATTTGTAAGGGAGGTTTTTCCGCTTATGCCTCTCCAGTTAACCTCCGAGTAAATTTATCTATTTCTTAGAAACGGCTTACATAGGACACACCTGATTCTACCAAGAGCTTCTTACCTCATCACCTAATCATCAGATTTTAAAAAAAATAGCAAAGAAAGAAGCCTCAGGGCCATTGTCTACAGAAGGGCAGAATGGGTGATAAAAGTCTTCCTGAAGCCCCCTCAGTTCCTCTCCTCTTTCTCAGGTCCTGTAGACTTGGCAGCTAATCTTCCAGATGCAGCCAGGATGGCCGGCCCCCGCCACACTGGGAGCGGGGGGCTTTCTCAGTGCTCATCAGTCAGTCGTTTCCTGGGGCTGCCTCTCCAAAGGCCCAATGGCTAGAGCAGCCTCTCGGTTGCTGGAAGACAGCCCAGCCAGGGCCTCAGACAACACAGTCTTGCTCTGACCCCAACCTCCCCTGCCCTACTCCCCAGGTTTAATTTCATTTTCATCAGAAGCATAAAGAAAGATATTTTCAACAGATCAAAGGGACATAGTGAACATGAAAGAAACAGTCACAGGGCAGGAGCAGGTGATTTGATACCCACAGAGAAAGTCGAGATGCTTTCAGGGATGCTTCGGAGGCTGGGAAACAGTGTGGCCTGAAGCTCTCTTTGGGAAATGTAGAAATCAGCTGTTTGTGCAGTCTGGAGCTTGGGGCATTTTTGCCCTGAGTGAGCTGGTTCTGCAGAAAGGAGCCAATTCTTGGTGCACTGAGGGCAGCACCCCCATAACCTTACCTCCTCTCCACCCCTACCACTGTGCAGCACACCTCTCGGGATTAAGGAAAGTCTACGGTATTGTTCCATTATCTGTGTACTGCAGGGATATATGGTACAGTTGAAAGATAAGACTATTAAAATCAGTGAATAATGTTAACTTACTTATTCAGAAGCGCAACCATCCAGAACACAAGCATCAGCAAAGAAGAACTCTGAATCATAATACATGTCCAAAAAATCCTTGCCCAAAACAAAGGCATGTTCTGAGCTGCTGGCAATTATCTATATTTTCATCTAGGGATAATTGTATGGATATTTACTTTGTAAAAATTCATGGAGCTATTCACCTATGATTTGTGCACTTGACTATGTTATATCTCAATTTTTTTTAAGTTTACAGAAAATTTGCTGCCCTAAAATTATAAAATTTTATATAAAGGAAAACTCCCTTTGCCCTCCCTCAGGCCTATTTACTCCCATTTTAGATAAAATTCAAGCAATAAGAATTACATGATTTCTTGGTCCTCAACAGTTGTCATAAAATGGAAGTGATCAGACATAGGGAGAGGACAGTGGGAGATTCTACTAGTTTCAGATACATGGACAATGTGAAAAGTCTGGCATAAAGAAAGGAGGTAGAGAGAATAGAGAGGAAAAAAAAAACCCATAAAAATCAGACCCAAGAAGACACAAAATAAAGCCATATCAAGCTTCTTAGCATAGAAGCAACTGGTTGTATAAAACTACAAAGTCCCAAGAAGGATTAAAATTAAGCCTCTCTCCCTAGTCGTGTGGTCTTGGGCAACACATTTAACCTCTCTGATCCTGGTATCCCTCATTTCTGAAATGAAATAATAATTATGCCCATCTTGTCAGATTGTTTTGAAGATTCAAGATTAGTGTTCGCATGCAATAGACACTCAAAAATTATTAGTTCCTAGTATTATTATTTGGGCATATTTTACTAGTAAAATAAAATTTCAACCAACTGCCCAAAAGGCTGTGGTATACTCTTTGGGAGAAATCAGGAAGAAAACATGTTCTTTGCTTTCAAGTGATGTACAATTAAATGAACAGGACATAGAGATAACAAAGCTGATACTGCAGTCAGAATATGCAAACATTTTGAAAAGAGTACTCCACAAAAGGAGAAAAAGAAAAACACACTTAGTGCTTACTATATACCAAACATCGTAGTAAGTATTTTGCATATATTAGTACATTTAATCCTATGACAACCCAACGAGGCAGATAGTATTCTAATTCCTGTACTTAACAGCTGATGAAACTAAGGCACAGGGAAATTAAATAATGTTTCCAGAGTCAGTAAAAAGCAGAGTCTTCAAATCCAGGTAGTCTGGCTTCAATGCATGCTGCTAGCCATTTATCTCATCAGGGCCAGGAAATCATGTAATACATACTTTTTTAGTTTATTTAAAATAGTGTCTGAGTGGGAGCCTAAAGGATTCTCTATAGGTAAATGTCATAAATTAATTACAATAATATTTTTACTTATTAATCAATTTTATTGAGATGTAATTTATGTACAATAAAATGCACCCATTTTAAGTGCACAATTCAATGAGCTTTGACAAATGTTTACCCTCATGAAACCACTATGCCCCCCGAAAATGTGGAATTCCATCAGCCAAGAATGTTCACTCATGTTGCTTTGTAGTTAGTCCCAGTCACCCCTGAACCCAGGCAACTACAGATCTGTTTCTTTCACTAACATTACTTTGATTGTTCTAGAACTTTATGTAAATGAATCGTATCAAATGTGTCTTTTATATCTGGTTTATTTCAGTCAACATAATATTATTAAGATTTATCCATGTTATTGTATAGATTAATAGTTCATTCCTTTAATGCTTAGTTGAATTCCATTTTAAATATATATTACAATTGATTTGTCCATTCACCATTTATTTGAGTTGCTACTGGTTTTGAGGCTCTTGTACATAAAGCTGCTATGAATACTTAGGTACAAATTTCAGTACAGACATATGTTTTAACTTATTTTGAGTAAAATAGCTCAGAATGGCATTACTGGGCCAAAGTTAAATGTATGTTTAACTTAATAAGAAACTGCCAAACTAATTTCCCAAGTTATTATATCATTTGACATTCCCACCAGCAATGCTGAGAGTTCAAGTTGTTCCACAGCCTCACGAGCACTTGGGGTTGTCAGCTTTCATTTTAGCTATTCTATTTGGAATATACTATGTACTGTGTTGCAGTTTTAATAATGTTGAGCCTATTTTTATGTGATTATTAGCCATTTGTATGTATTCTCTTATAAATAAAACTTTTTAGCCATTTTTATATTGGGGTGCTCACTTTCTTTTTATTAAGTTTAAAAGTTCTTCTGGGTACATACAAGTCCTTTTCCAGTCTGTGGCTTACAGGGAAACAACTGTTTGATAATCACCTTTCTCCCTAAGGAAATGTCTCAATTGTTCAAAGAAAGATGGGTGGAATGTGGACAAATGAGAAAAGGTGAAATAAGCATAAAGAAAAAAAAGAAAACAAAAATAATATTTTTAAGTACAAAGTGGATTCTGAGTTAGAAGTATATAGAATAGTAAGGTAGATAGGCAAGTTGGTTAGGAAGATGATAGGCTCAGAAATTTGGAATTTATTTTATAGGTAGTTGGAAACCATAAAGCTTTTTCAATAGGCAGCTGATATAATCAAAACTCTGCTTTAGAAAAGGTGCTTTAAAAGCAATAGATATAACAATTTTAAAGGCCCAATAATAAAAGCAGAGAATCCAGTTAGGAGGCAATTTCAACAATCCAAGTGAGAGAAAATTAGGTTCTGAACCAAGGTAATAAAAATAAGTCATAATTTGTGGGACTCAATCAACAGATCTTAAAACTATTGGAGGTCAGGGATAAAGGAGCAAGTTTAGATGATGAAGACCCTGAGGTTCTAAACTGGGTGACTGACAGACCGATAACATCACACCACAGCTCGAAAAGGTAAGAGAAGGAGCTTCTTCTAAGAACATGTGAGTCAGAATTTAGGCATGTATTTCGAGGCCTCTGGAACTTCTTGGTAGCCATGCCCCATAACAAGCTGAAATGTTTTATCCTCTAAGAGGAAATAGGTTTAAAGTTTTCAAACCAAGGGTCATCTTCTGTCTACAAGGAGGAGATCACTGAGACCATGGAAATAGAATCATTTTGATTTAGAATAATGAAAATGAAAGGAGAATTTCTGTGATGTTTAAAGAACAGGATGAAGAACAAGAGTAGGCTATGGGAACTGAGAAGAACAGGATCCAAAAAGTAGCAAGAAAACTGAAGAATTCAGTGTTGAGAATGCCTAGAGATGCTTCAACCAGGGGGCTGTCACTGTCGTCAAATGCTTCCGAGAGGTTGAGAATTTGAAACCATTGAGAAAAGTGTGCATTATGTTTAACACACCCTGTGCTCAACATACTCCATGGAGATATGTGCCACGGTTTTTTTTTTAACTTTCTTTTTATATGCTATATATTTTTGCAACGTTTTCATGTTAGAGTTAACTTGTAAAATCATTTGTGAGGAAAAACATGGAACTCCCTGACGGTGAATGAACCAATGGAGTGGTTTTCAAACTTTTTTTCAACTAGAGAACACTTTCTTCAAATTAAATCTTACATAGAAGCTCAATTTCTAAAACAAATAGAAGAGAAACTGCTCCGATTAAAGAAAATGGAATGAGAGCAGAGCCTCCACTACCCTATGAACCCTCCACAGTTGACCAATAGATGATAGATAGATGATAGATAGATAGATAGATAGATAGATAGATAGATAGATAGATAGATAGATGATAGATAGATAGATAGATGATAGATAGATAGATAGATAGATAGATAGATAGATAGATAGATAGAATGCTTTTTCTCCTTCATATCCCCAATACAATGCAGTCTTCATCAGTGCAGGGACATTATCTGTCTGGTTCACCACGCTCTTGTTAGAACCTAAGATAATGCCTCCTATTTGTTCACACTAAACAAACATTAATGAAAAAATGAATCTGAACCCCCCAGCAGTAGTAGAATAGAAAAGAAAGAAAACAGACATTTATTGACTGTCTACTATAGAGAGAATTTTGGGCTATTTGAAATCATTTGAATCTACTGTATGTGATACCAACCCTATAAGTACATTATTATTCCACATTGTATACATAAGGAAATATCAACCGGAAGAGCTTCCCAAAAGACACACAATTTGGCAGACCTGGAAATCCAACCCAGAAGTATTTAGTGCCAATACGCATGGCCTGTCTTTCCTGCACCATTGTGTCATGCCACTCTTCCCTTTGCTCTCATGGGTAATAAATCGCCTGGTCTCTGGTGGTTGCTCTGGCACACCTTAAGTGAGCTGTGACTCCCAGTTGGGAAGCTCTTTATACCAGATGATAGGGGCACAGTCGAGAAAGGATAGAGAACAGAGGAGCAGCAGTAATAATTTAGCTCTTGCTGACGTTGTAGTTGTTTGGGATGAGAAGAGTGGTGGGGCTAAATCAACAGAGAGTAAACTTTGTTCTAATAAAAGGCTTTTATACACACTCCCACCCCAACATGGGCCAATGGGGGAAAGGTCATGAGTTCTCTGGGCCAAATCAACACACATGAATTTGCAGCAGGATGTCTGGTTGATTCTTAACAGTTTTATTAGTTATTTACTGCTGTGTGGAAAACCACTCTGAAACTTAGAGACCTAACAGAACAACCACCTGTATATATCACATTTCTGTGGATAGGTAATTTGGGCTCAGATCAGTTCAGTGGTTCTGCTAACCTGAGCCAGGCTTGGCTAATGTTGGTGAAACTTGTACGTGCATCTATGGTCAGCTTCTAGACTGGCATAGTAGTCTGTTAGGGCTTCCATAACAAACTACCACAGACTGGGAGGTTTAAGCAACAGAAATCTATTTTCTCACAGCTCTTGAGGCTAGAAGTCAGATATCAAAGTGTCCGCAGGGCTGGTTTCTTCTTAGACCCTCCCCTTGGCTTATAGAGGGCCACCTTTTCCCTTATCTTCATGTGGTCTTTCTTCTGTACACACACATCTGTCTCCAGATTTTCTCTTACTATAAGGGCACTAGTCATATTGGATTGACTTCATTTTAACTTAATTACCTATTTAAAGACAGATATCCAAACACAGTTACATTCTGAGATTCTGGGAATCAGGACTTCACCATATATATTTTGAGTGGAACATGATTCAACCCATAACAGCTGATAGTTACCTGGGTCAACTAAGTCATTTCAGCTGGGATGGCTTTTCTGTGCCCGCCATGGTCTCTCATCCTCCAGAAGGCTAGCCTGGTTCTGTTCACATGACAAGAGTTTCAGACACTCCAAGAAAAGAAGGAAGAAGGATGCAGGACCTCTCCAGGCTTGAGCTCAGCACAGCACAACATCCCTTCTGCCACATTCTGTTAGCCAACGCAAGTCACTGAACCAGCCCATATTTGCGATCTCTTACAGCCATTCTCCTTCACACTTCCACACCCCAGGGAAATGCACATAATACAATTTTCACTATTAGATTAAGACCCTGGAAAAACTGTGATTCGGTAAAATTGGTTCTCCAGCCTCATCCTCACACCAACCTTTCTTTTTTTTCTGTGCCTCTCCTCTCTCTCCAGCTCTCAGGCATTCCCTGCCATCCACTTTTATATCAGAAGAGAATCTGATGAAATCATTCATCCCGAGTGTAAATGGGTAGGTTGAACCTAATGCCTATCCCTTCTGGAGATGACTGCATGTTAATAGATACCTAAGTTTTAAGCTAAGGAATATAGCAGTATTTCTGGCAACACCAGGGAGTAGGAGAAACCTCATTAAGCCCATGAAAATTGCTTCTCCATATAGAGCAAGGAAAGTCTTTTGTTTCTTTGTTGGTAACTCCCTACATACTGAGCACATAGCCCCACAACCAACAGTCATTCAATAAAGAGTGAGTGTTTAAGATCTACGTGAGAGTGAAGGTTCTAAGGCCTTTTCCATGTGAGCGGTCATGGAAGAAATCAGTATAAGCTAGGGATCAGAAGGTCTGGGTCCCAGGCTGTTCTTGGCTACCATTCCATGGTTAGACCTTACACAAGTTATTTTTAACTTTTTTGAATCTCAGTTGTTTTCCCATTTGCAAATAATCTCTAGGATTCTTTCTAACTTCCTGTGAATTCTAACAAAGTCTCCATGGGAAGAAATGACGGTCCATCCACTTCTCTCCACAGCCAACCAACCCATCAACACATTTGCTCAGCATGCATAACCTCATGCCTGGGTGACGTGTTGTCTGGGGTTCTGAACTAAGTGAATGTTACTACTATGACCAACCAGGAGCTGCACACAGACCATTTTAGATTGTCTAAATTCTTGTTAGGGGTGGGGGGGCGGTCTGACGAGATAATAAATCTATTAAGTGTAGGAGGAATTGTTGACAGATTTCTATCCACCAAGTATTTTCTGCCTCCCACTCTCAGCCCAAGCAACAACCATGTCTAATGTGTATTTCTCAGTGTATACATTGAAATGCAGTCTATTGTATACATTTTCCTCTCTATTCACAATACATCTGTCTGCCCTGCATATACACAGCCATCTTCCAACTTTAAACACCAGTCTGTATATACAATGTGGGTGGGTTGAGTTTGGACCTGACCAGGACAAGACCATGTACCCACATATATTTAATGGCTCTGTCTTAACAATCTGCCATTACAGCAAATGTGAACAAAATAAACAGGGACAAGTCTTTCTTTTTTCAAACTCAACATCAAAAGTTATTGAGTGATCTTGCTGTGCAATAGCCAGAGGTAGTGTTAACAAAGGAGAAGCTCTAAGGTCTACTTACTGTGTGGAAAGTAGTTTGTATGCTTAATCATCCCCTAGGACCTGTCTAACCCACGTAGTTGGGTGGACATGGATTGACTCAAAAGGATTTGCTATGCATTTGTTTTCCAAACACACTACATCTTCTTTGGAAGGCTTATCCCAAGAGATAAAATATTTGGAGGTTGATCTGAGGTTTATCAAGTTGCTCTCTTTTAAAACCTAGTCTCCAAAAGAAAAACAGGAATTGAGTTCAAAGGTAGATCACCCATCAGAGTGAACCTAAGCTTTAGTTAAGCTTTTGCTAAGCATTAACATAAAGTGAATAAGAGTTTTTTTAAAAGCAGAGTTTATTGCTGTTCACAAATAAGACTGTTTCTCCAGTTACTTCGAGGCTCCAAAATTCAATACCTCCAATCGACAGGACTGTACTGACGGCCTCCGCAAAGGTATCGTGTGGTGTGGAATTCCAGCGGGTTCTCCTGGGGTCTTTGAGCATTCTTGCATTGCAAGGTCATTGCTTTGTGTATTATTAGCATGGCATTAAGAACACATGTATGGTAAATTTCAAGAAAAGATGAAAAAATAAACAAAAAATGTCAGCACCTTTTAAGTTTCTAGTCTCCCCAGCAATGGGTGAGGGGACAAATAGATCTTTTTAAAAAATAGAAAGGCATCCTCCTGGCTCTGGAAGTTGAAGAAACTAGTCTAGCAATAGCTTATGTATAATATGAAGCATAATACATGTGAATGTTTACATGGAGTAGATGGTAACAGACCACATGGGAAATTTAAGAATGTCAAGGTGAAGAATTCTTTTATAGGACAGTAAAGAAGGTATACAGGTAGACTCCCTAGTAAGGCCCCCAAGGTTCCCATTCCCCTAGCAATGCATGCCCATGTAATCCTTCTCCTTGAGTGTGGGTGAGTCTGAACTAACCAGGTGAGCTCTTTTCAAAAAGGCCCTAGAGGTCAGAGAGAGGAGTGAGAGATACCAAGCTTCAGTGGGTTCTCTCCTGTTTGTCTCGAGAGGCAATCTACTATGTTGTAACAAGGGCCATGTGGCAGGAAAGGGCAGACAGCCTTTAGCAGCTGAGAGAGGCTCCTGACTGATGACCGGCAAGAAAGTAGGGAACTTCATCCTACAAATGCAAGAAACTGAATTATGGCCATACCCTTATGAGTTGAGAACCCTGAGCTCCGGAAAAGAATGAGACCTGAGTGACACCTTGACTTTGGTCTTGTGAGACCTTGAACAAAGAGCTCATCTAAACTGTGCCTGGACACCTAACCTACAGAGGTTGTGAGATAAAAAATAGGTGTTAGTTTAAGCTGCTATGTTTGTGGTCATTCTTAACACAGCAATAGAAAATTAATACAAACTTCTTAAAGCAGAAATAACTTGAGCAGAGACCAGAAGAAGATGTTAACAACGTTAAGAAGTTCAAAGGAGTTAAGAAGCAGTTATGCTGGGAGAAAGAAAAGGGAATCAATTGTAATATATATTTAAAATGGAATTCAACTAAGTATTAAAGGAATGAACTATTAATCTGTACAATAACATGGAATGAGAGCAGAGCCTCCACTACCCTATGAACCCTCCACAGTTTGTAGGCAGAGGCCCTGAAGTAATTGGGCAGATGATAGGGTGTGTTTAAGGTAATGCCATTATAAAAGGAGACCTTCACTCCTTAAATGAGAAATCATTCTGATGCACGCAACATGTTTAACAGGTAAGCAGGTCACGAGTCATTCCGTCCATGACATGTGACAAAATTAAGGTCTATAGATGTCTGTCAGTTTTGCATTGACTTATGATTAACCAGGGACAGTGAGCTTCCTGAAATGAAAACCTAATTAAAATATATAAAATGCTTTTCATTCCTGTAACTTAGAAGATAAGATCCAAATACCTCAGCCAGCACACGAAGCCCCTCATTGGTTTCTCATCACTCAGCCTCCCTTTTGCACTTGAGCCAAGCCAAAGTCCACACACGTGAACACAACCACTCACCCATCATTCTCGTACGTGGCAGATGGTCCCCTCTATGTGGGCTATCTTTCTTGACTCTTGCCTACCCCACCTACCATCCCACCTCAAGCTTGCTCAGTTATGAGTCTTCTATTCTGGTCAAAAGCAATTTCTCCAGCGAAGCCTTCACTTGGGTCCCAATTTAACACCCCGGGTATAAACTTTCCTTAGCGATCCAGTAGCATAACGGACACACTTCTGTTAGCACTTAATAATGATAACAGCAATGATATTAATAATAGCTCACATTGATTGGCCATATGTGGAAAGCCATGTACTGTGTCTTTACATGCATTATCATGTTGTACTTTTATCACTTTTTTTTACATGCTTATGTGGTTTCTCTACTAAATGGTAAATCTCTAAAAGGCAGGAATGAAGGTTTTTTCATCTTCGTATCCCCCAGAGTTTTGCAGAATGTAGGAGGCACTCGAAATATATTTAATAAATGATTTAAAAGCATCAGAAGTAGTGCTGGAATTCAGGCCTACCTATGTGTCATACACCAGAGTTATTTGCTTCCATCCCACCATGATCAACATGAACACACAGGGCTCTGTGTAATTACAAAATACTAAGTGAGTGGAAGGGAGAATGTGCCAAACCACCTCCCCCTTTATGAGTCCTTCTCTTATCTCCCACCTGCCTCTTGTTGCCAAAATAATTTTATATTATGTGGAAGCTTATCAGCAGCGCGTGTCTACGTTATTAGCCCAGGAACCCAAAAATATAAAAAGTGCATGTGTGTTCATGACTGTGGAAAGTACCACAAAGGCCGGTGCCAGGAGAGCAGGGTACCTAGCGAAGAGCACAGCAGTCTGGGCACATGTGCAGAGAACTCAGATCCTTGAACACCCTGGAATCCCAGGCAGCAGAGGCGAGTGAGCTCCCAGGTAAGTGAGGCACCTCGAAGACCTGTATGTGCTTACCCAGCGCTCAGGATTGGTAAACAAGGTAAACAAGACAATCGGATAAGCTGTAACAAACTCATTATCATTTAAGTAAGTAGAATTCTCCTTTTTCATGTCCTGCTATTCTGAGATAGGTAACAGCCTCGTTTTGTGTAGTTCTATCCTAGCCTTTGTCTCCTGCTCTAGTGTTTAGACAAAAGTTAATATTCAATCAGCTATCAGCCAACACCATGCTCTCTTCTGTACACTAGGGCTCAGCCAGAAAAAGCAGAGAAAGAATTTTTTTCTCTCAATTTAACCAAACAGACTCTATCATACTGGAACTTCACATTCCTTATCTTTTTTCCCCCAAATAGCAAGGTATACAATTCTTTTCTTGTTTTGCAGTTCCCATGACTTTCTCCCAAACCTCCCTCCTCCTCACCCTTATCCTTGCCAACTTCCACCCTACAGAATGCAGATAGGTAGACCTTCCCTAAATGCGGGCTGTACAGGCAAGTATTTGATGGGCTGAGAATGGAAGGAAAACATATTAGTATTTAACTTGCACAGTTGACATTGGGCTTTGAAAGAGCACCTTAAGGCCAGTTCTAGGTGTATACTTAGGAACAGTTAGCAAGACCCTGATTTATTTTCTCTGCAGGAGAAACATTTTTGCAACTTTCTTCTTGAGGAGTAGGGGGAAACAGCCTAGTTCAAGTCAAGAAACCTTACGTGAAGCAGTACCACTACCAGAAAGGACACAGACATGAGAAAAAAAGTCACTACCTTCCAAAAACTGACAATCTATAACAGACTATGAGAGAGAGAGAGAGAGAGAGAGAGAGAGAGGGAGGGAGGGAGAGGGAGAGGGAGAGGGAGAGAATAAATAATAACTCACTCTAAACAAAGCAGAACCAGGATAAACGCTACATTAGAGATGGTGGCAAAGAGCCGTGTACACAGGGAAAATTACATTTATGGGGGCAGCGTCTGATGCTTCTCATCTTCTCTTTCCTGGAACGTGGGACAACTAAAAGCGACACCAGTTCATATTTCTGAATAATAAAAAAAATGCATAATTTTCAACTATAAAACAATGGTTGCTTTCCTAAGAAATATCACATTATCAGAAATAGCATTACAAAAACACTTATTCTAATAGGGAAAAAAGACTAGAGTCTTTAGATATGTAATAACAGTTATTTTTCCTCCAGGAATCTCAGCAATAAAAATGTTTTCACTAGGATCTAAATGTATTTTTGTTATTTTAGGCAATGTATTGGCTCATCAAAGCTGACACAAACAAACCTAAACATTCCTGGGCAAATGTGCACAGTTCATGAGACGAGACCAAAGTAAGTTTTGAGAGGATCACAGTCAATTGCAGCCCCATTCAGAACAGATCATCTTACCCTTTGCTAACAGCTGTGGCTTTGACCCCCGCAGGGCGTCTTCCTGTGAGAGCACTACACACACCCTCACTGTGGAACTCCTCAGGGACCACGTGACTTGCTTTGGCCAGTGAAATGTGAGCAGAAGTGATAGGTGTCACTTCCAAGCAGAGGCTTACCTAGGACCACCATGTCACTTTCCCTCTGCCACTGCCACCAAGAGTAGACCTGCCAGGGCATGTTCCTTCAGCTGATCTCTGAAGTAAAGATGACTGGGGAGCAAAACCCCTACCATTCAAGCTGTGGACACATAGCAAAGAGGGAGAAACAAACCGTTGTTGCTGTGAGCCCAGAAGACTTGGGGGGGGCATCACCACAATATAACCCATTTTATTGAGACTAATAGCCAAGTATTACAAAGTAAAGAAACATAAATCGAGCAGCCAGCAATTCAAGTAAAATAATTTAAATGAAATAACTTCCTTTAAGCCCACTGGTATTTCCCAACTCTGATCTTCATTAGCAATTATAGCCTACATAATGTTACCATTTTTTTTTTGAAGAATCTGTACTAGACACTTTTCATATATTATCTCATTTAATCCTTCCAGCAATTATACTGAGGTAGATTTAAATCTCCATTTTATAGACAAGAAAGCCAAGAGCCTACAAGGTTAAGTGATTTGCCGAATGTCATTTACTTATTTAAGTGCTCAAAACAGGAATTTAACTTACTCTGTTTGATTCCAAATCCTACCTTCATATCACTCTTCCACAGGTCTAATTAAAGGGTAAACTAATTAGCCACACAAACTGACCTCCAAATACTACTTCGAAGTCATAAAAACTGGGGCCGTACTAGTGTGATCAGAATTAAGTTATTCAGCCTCCTGAGGCTTAGTTTTCACATCTGTAAAATGGAGATAACATTATCTCAGTGTTGCTAGAGAATTAAATAGACATAGAGGTACCAGCACACTGTCTGGCACATATCAGCACTCAATTAATGACTCTTAGTCTAATCAGTGGCAGTCCTGATACAGCCTAGGCATACTTGGACTAAAGAGTCATTCTCTCTGGGGTCCCTAAGGAACGTAGCCCCCTCCTGGGTCCTCATGAGACCAGGCAGGGCACCTGTCAACAGACATGCAGTGTCGGGTAATAGAGCAGGAAGGGAGTCAGCACTGAGAAGAGGGCCATGGGGCCAGTGCAGGGCAGCAACAGACCTAACTGCTCCCTCGATCTGATAATAGAAGCACAAATGCCCAGGAACAGCCATCAGCCCCATGACAGATGGACCCATGAAACACAGGAACAGGTCGGGCACCAAAGGCTGGGTAAAGCGAGGTTAGAGAAACAGGGGCTGGCCCTGAATGAAGGCAGAGAGAGAAAGCCACAAACAAGAGGGAGTCTGCGACATGCCGACTTGCCATGGCCCCTGACTAGCAATGAGCTGATGGAGGCAGCTGATGGGACTAATGACAGGAGGTAATGGTGATGAAAGGCACTTTAGCAATGGGCCTTCGAGTAGCTGTTGTTGTTGCTGAAAGGCCTCCACCGCCCAACAGAGCAATTAGTCAGTCACCCGGCCGCCCAGCCCCTCCTCTGCCCGCCTCCCTTTTCCCACCTTTCCAGACCTCAGGCCATTCATCCCTTTGTCTCACCAACCCGACCCAAGCAGCACGGCCCAGCAAACAGAAATGCACCATCTGCAGCCCAGCCTGTAACGGCTGGCTTCCAAACCCGCGGCGCCAAAGGCAGGAGGGGCTGCAAAGGAGCGCTGGCCTAGAAGGGACCTTTCTGTCTCCCCAGTTGTGACGTGAATTTTATGTGAAAAGTTACCTATGCCTTTATATATTTCAGTATATAGCACTGGCCTTTTTCCAGAACACAAAGATTAAACCTACTGGTTTTTCGCAGCTGGGAGGGTGACGGAGAGCTGAGAATTAGAAAACAATTTTGAGTTTGGGCACTTCTCTACTCAAAAAGAAGGATTGCTAGGCTGGGAATGGACAATTCCTGAGTTTTTGCTCTTGCTTCCATTCACTCTTCAAGACTTGCCTCAAGCAGTGCTGTTCTGGGACTCCTTCCTTCATCCGCGCAGGCTAGCCTCCCTTGGTACGCTGCCAGCACAGCGGGTATTGTGATGCAATGCTACGTGGAAATGGTCGCTTCTTCTCTGCCTTTCAATTTTCCTTCCTCGCAAGACTATGAACTTACGAATGGCCAGCGGTATTTCTATTTTTCTTTGTATCCTTGGTATCCAATACATGAGTGCTACAGAGTACCTTGCTCAAGTTTCGAAGATATGCAACTTCCAAGTCTACAAAGTAGAGATAATAATATATACCCTGTTACATGTGTCCAATTTGGTATTTGGGGATCAGCTATGAAGGCCAAACTACAAACTGTTTGGAAATGCACAATGACAATGAATTACAAACATTAGGCATTGCGCATCTCTGCTGTCCTCATTCATTTGTACAACATTTGTTGAGTACGTTGTATATACTAGGTACTATATTGATACAAATGGAGCCCCTCTTGGAAGGTCCCCCAGGTAAACTCACCGACTCACCCCCTCCAGCCATGGAGGAGGGCTCTGGCCATGGCCCAAACCAGTGAATCTGTTCTTGATGGACCCTTCTTCCTTCCCCTTGCTGATGTCTACACCCAAACCCACAGCTTACTGCCTACCTTCTGTGTAAAGATCAACAATCATATTTTGAGTGACAGCTACCAGTAGGTCACGGGACCAGGCATGGAGAAGAGGAACAAAATATACAATGGAGAAGATGTAGAGTCTCCCCCACAAGAAGATAGAATATACTATAAACAGAAAGTAAAAAGAATTGGAAGGTACACACTAAAAAAGGAAGTCACAGTTCAGAGAAAGGTAAGGTTTCATTAACTGACCCATTGGAAAAGTTGTAAGGAAAGAGGTGACATCTGAGTTTGATCAGGGAGGACTAAAAGACTTCAGGAGGCAGGCATTATGCAAGGAAAACTATTCTCAGAAAACAAGAAGTCTGAGGTCTCTTAGAGGGTCACCCTTCAATCTCTTCATCATACAGATGAGGAAATTGATGCAAAGGGAAGATTCAGTAACTTTCTCAAGATCACTTAGCTAGTAACTGTCAGGGCTGGGACATAAACTCTGAATGACCAGAATACGCTTTCAGCAAAAGGAACAAAGGATAAGAAAACTGAGAAAGGAAGACAGGTAGAGAAAGAGAGAGAAAAATTCAAAGAAAATCTTTCCCCAAAAACCCCAGAGGAGGGGAAATTAATTAGGAAGCTACTCAAAAGCCTAAAAGCAAAATATATGAAAATCTGGTCAAAACTGGCGGCTACAGAAATGGATAATTCTGGAAAGATGGTATCTCAGTTCATTTCAGCTGCTATACCAGAATAGCATAGACAGTGTGTCTATTTCTATGAATTCTGGAGGCTAGAAGTCTGAAATCCAGGTTGCAGCATAGTTGGGTGCTGGTGAGAATCCCCATCCTGGCTCACAGAGAGCCATTTCCTAGCTATGTCCTCACTTAGCCTCTGGAGTCTCTTAGAAGGGCGCTCACCAATCCCATTCAGGAGGGCTCCACCCTCATGATCTAATCACTGTCCAAAGGCCCCATCTTGTAAGACCATCATCTTGGGGATTAGGTTTCAATATACAAACTTTGGAGGGGACACAAATATTCAATCCATAGCAGATGGGTTAAAGACTTTGATAACTGAATGTAGCAAGATGGAGGGGAGCAGAATTCGAAGATTTCAAGCTTGAGGAACAACTTAGAAAGTAGTTTAGAAATCTATATGTTCCTAAGCGTATGATTTCATTCCCCAGTACTGCCCCAGATTGAGAACAGGTCTCTAAAACCCACCCAAAACAAATTTTTCCTGCCTTGTTAAAAAGAATGCTGGCAAATGGGAGATGAAGAATTATTTTTCTCACTGTAGGGCTCATCTACTATGGCAGCAACATTATCAAGTTAGTACATGATTGATCTCAGATGAATAAGTAGGTTTGGAAATTGTATAATCCATTACACCTTATCCAAAGGCACATCACACAGGGTTATGCCACTCTTCACAGGAACTCTGGGATGTGTAAATTCCTTTAAATTCCATCTCCAACCAGAGACACCAGCTTTGTTGAGATTTAGCCGTGTTCAAATCTAGGATGTGCCCAAACATGACAGAGGCATTGTTTTCTCTCCCTCAGCCCTCCGTATGTTAAAAGCATCTATTAAAATGTGTCTGGGATGGAAGACACCCAACCCACTGTCATTAATTTAAGGAAATAAAATTACACCATATGAAGGGTTATCATAAGGAAGATGGTGACCAGCTGTTCTTCATTTCCTCTGAGTCTGAATAAGAGAAAGTGGGAGGGATTCAATTTGAAATTGAATTGGGAGCAGAAACTTGACAGAAGGAAGGAAGCATAGCCAATAAGGGCTACAAGGCAGACAGACAGTGGGGTGTGGCATATGAGCAATGAGATTTTTGTGGGTGTGGGGTAGGGAGGGATTCACTCGGCCCAAGGCAAATAAGGTTTTATTTCTTCACTCTCTGTGGGTGCCTAATGGCCTTAAGTTTCTCTTATTTTCACATCTTCCCAGAGACAGGCTGCTTCTTTATTTTCGCTAAGGTTAAAAACAATTGAGGCATTTTTACTCTAACATAGCTCAAAGCCCTCCAGTAAATGAATAAAGCAGGAGGTAGGTTATCAGAGGTCCCTTGTACGAAGTAGCTCCCGGCCCTGTGTAACATTCAATCGAACCCTGCCTAGAGAATTCAGAATTTGCCTGCAGTTGGAGAATGGGCAGGATAGATTAGAAGTTCCTACTGATTTAAGAAATGACTGAGTCCAACCTGGCCCCAGGCTAAACTGTGAGTAACCTAGTTTATTCATCAGTGACCCTTCCCTCCCCAAATACTGTATTCTCTCTGGTACTCATATTTTCTTTCATTTTTTAGACACCCAGAGCCACAGACTCCATCAAAATGTAGTTTTAACAAATCACTTATGTCAGCCATTTACTCTTAGTATGAATTTAAATTACTTTTTATGTGTCTTCCAGTTGTATTTGTATATAAACTGTCACTCTCACAGGGAACCAGAGGTCTGGTTCTCCACTCAAAAAAATTCAAAATACCAGCAAAAGAGCACAGACGACTTTGTCTGGAAGAGGCTTGTCTATGTCCTGAAATTGCATAACCCAGGAAGCAGCTGGTTCTACCTGCTTCTCAGGCGGGGCTGCTCCACTCTAGCTAATCCTCCATTACAACTGAACTCTATTGAAAGTGGAATGAAATCAGAGCACTCCTCAAAGTGGATAAAAAAAGAATCAGCCTCCCACACTAAAATATCAGACGAAGCCTTGAGAACTGATCATTGCTTAATCACAAATATAAGTCGGGACCTTGCGATAGAAGAAGAAAGTAAGACAAACACACAAATATTCACACTGTCCACGAAGGAGGAACAGAGTACTGGGAGCCTTCAGAGGAGGGAGAGGAAGTTAGAGTCGGGATGATCAAGAAAGCATACCACACACGAGATGGTATCTGGTAAATACCAGGATGGTATTTGGTAAAAACTAAGCTGAGATTCAACAGAACTGTGGGGTAGAGTTGACAGGAAAGCACTCTCACTCAGTAGAGCAGTCTAACCAGAGGCATGAGGACGAGGAAGTCTGCGCCAGGGCACGGGAGGAAGTTAGCGTAGCTCGTGCATGATCCTGCGAGCAGTAGGAAGTTACCCTGGAAGAGCGGATGGAGGCCACACCTTTGATTGTCCAGAATGCCACCAGGACGAGGAGCTTCCACTCAATTGACATCGGGTGACTTGAAGTTCAAGAAAGAAACAGGTCAGGCATCACATAAGCCCTAGGATCTCAGCTGGTTCTTCCTGTTTTCGTAATGAGTTATCTAATCCTTGTACTTGTTAAAAGAATTTTAGGGTTTTACTTTTGCCTTGGGATTAGCCTCCTTGATGAAGTGACACTTTGCCCTGAGTGACTGTAGTTTAGTCTGTTTCTGAAGCCCTTTGTAACCCTGCTCCTGTGTCTTTTTATTCTTAAAGTGCCCAAGTTCCCTGTTTGGGTCTAAAACTGAAGCAGTTCTAATCAAAAAGAACAGAAGGAGAAATGCTTTTGAATAATAATCCTTGGCATTCAGAGTGTCATTTTTCTTGAATTTAGAAACATTTCTGTTGAAAACTTGGCATTGTCCCCCAAGTCGAGGACTCTTGGTAACCAAGACGGGGATAAGGAGCCCAGCAAGGCAAGGGGGTGGGGACAAATTAACTCCCTAAAGAGGACAGAAGCCTTGGGGCCCAGTTCCCTGTCACCTCAAAGCAAGAAACCAAGTGCCTCTGTTCTCCCTGGTGACTCTGAAGCGAGTACGAACCCAATTTCAAATCTGCAGGAGCCTTGAAAACACGAAGGCCAGAGAGCCAGTTTGGTCCCCTGTAAGTCAAAGCAGCATTCATTTTCTTTTTAAGTGTTACGAAGTCGGTTGACAATAATTTACTTCCCTGCTGACAATCTATGTCAAAGTTTCAGCCTCAATGGCAACAATTGCGATCTGAACTCTTTCAGGAGAAAAAGAAAAATGAAAGAAAGAAAACACACACAACCCCCACATAACTCCAGGTCTTTTAATGGACAAGTTGACAGAGTCCTTAACTAGCATTTCTCCGGGTCCCCACCGTAATTATAGGCTGGGAAGGAGAGTTGTGTTTCATGTGATTAGAGACTGTTTGTGCTCCTGTCCATTAGGGAACAAAGAGGAGGAAGCATTTTCCAGAACTTGACGCCAAACATTTTTCACTAGGGAATTTTACTCAATTACTTGCAAAATAATTTCAAAGACGGTCATTTCATCATGCAAATTTTTTTTTTTTAATGCACTACAGGCTTGTTTAGAGATGATTTTCATGGGTAACTCTTTGGAAATTGTGTGCTTGGTTTAGCACCACCATCTCCTAAGACCACACCAAGTCCCAAGCCTGCCCTGTGACCACAGTCCACTTAATTAAGTCAGCCCCTCACTTTCACCTGCCCAGACACCTGTGAAGATATGCTGCCCTCTAGCAGTCCCCTTCCCCTCTTACCTGGAGGGAATCCATCAAAACGGGGTGGGGGAAAGTCCTGGGAAGAGAAGGGAGAGGAGCTGATCACCAGCAGCCTTTTTAGAAAGGACTAGAATTAGGGAAGAGTTTTCTTTGCTGAAAGAAAGCCATTTATAGACTGATGGTGGTGAGGTGGTGTAGTCTAATAGAGAGTGGAAAACAGGAAAACAAATCCTATCTCAGATACCATTAAAACTCAAGGTCTCTGAACCAAGGGCTTGGCAAGGAAATGCATTCTTAACCTATACTGACCTGTTCCGATATTGAATCACCAATGGCCCAAGCATTCTGGAAATTTCCATTGTACACTCCATTCTTCCTTTTAACAACTAACCAAAATCCTCTTTGGCCTGAAAAATGCAATTCAGATCCCACTTCCCCATGTAGCTCTCTTTAGCCATTATCCTGCCCTGGTCTCTTTTCTCTGAAATCTGTTCTCTTATGGCCACTGCCACAGTGTCCTGCTTCTCGTTAGTCAATGTCCCTCTCCAGAGCAGAGCCAGAGTTGCAGAAGCTCTGTAAGGCTAATGCTGATGGCTCCGCAGTGCCAGTTGTTGGGGTGTGTCAGGAGGAGGTAGGGTGGTGGGGCGAGACACACAACCTCCTTGAATGGATCCGCTGCATAGACATCCCCTCTCTAGATAAAGACAAAGAAGTGCACTTCTCACAGTGGGAAAGAAGTTGAAATTTGCCACTTTGAGAAGGGAAGGCATTAAATGGGAAGGAGGCGGAGGAATGGGAAACAGGCCTTTGAGCCTGCAGCGGGGTCTGTTTTCCCATAAGTCCCACTAGGCTAATACCACAAAGGGAGGAAGAGGAGATGGAGCCTGTTTGTGCTTTGCAAAGATGTTATCATGAAAGGTGCTCCTGAATTAAATTAATGCAGCATTTTCTATGGCTGGGAATGACTGTGGAGAGTCTGCATGTGTAAAGAAAAGGCATCTGTGGAATTTAAGTTCTCCCTAAGTGTGGAAATTCTATTACCAGCCCGACAGACACCTGGGACAGGTCATTTAGGAAAGCACGAAAAGACCTTTATTGTTATAGTTGTGGGGAAAATATGTGTTTGTCTGTCCTGATATCTTTACTCACCTCCTTCGTTACTCTCTCCTCACTAAGTACACACATACTTGTGCATACACACCTCCACACACGCTCGTTTATTTTCTTCTCAATAATATAACAAGTTACAGTTTTGCTCACTCCCCATCCCCAGCCTGTAATGTTCATACTCATCTCCAAATTTAACACCTATCAAACATTCAATGTAGTGCTCCATTAAACCTTCCCGATGGCTTTTGCAAAACCCACGTAGTCTCCTCTCTGAGGTCCTACTGCATTACAGGTCTGCTCTGTGTTCCCTAGTACATACATGCTGTATGTGTATGTGTGCTTGGGGGGGTGGCATACATACATGCTGTTCTCATCGGAACCAAAGTTCCTTGAGGTCTAGGTAGGGGGATTCCTGAAACACATAGTAGGTCTCAACAAAAGCTAGTTGACTATTGGATAAAACCCAGGTGCCATGGTTATTCCCCACTATGTGTACTATTGAACCCTAGGAATTTGAGGAGTATTGTGTCCTCATTTCCCTTTGTCAGTGAAGGAGGGCACTTAGGAAGATCAAGAAGTGCTTTGGTCTCTTCGGTAAATGGTGTTGGGAAAACTGAAATGCCACATGCAAAAGAATGAAATTTAACAAAAGAACAAAGCTAAACAAAAACTGTGATTTTAGGTAAACCCTGACCGTAGATACAAACCACATATTCTCAACCAAGTATTACCGATAAAAGCTTAAGTTTTGACCTCTGTGTTTTATTCCTCTTTCTATCTCTCAGTTGATTTAAAACTAAGTTAGGACTTAAGGGATAAGAGAATTATCACCCTGAAAACCCCAACAGTCAATACTTTGATTGAGAAACATTGGAAGAGAGAGAGATTGGCATTTGGAACTCAAAGTAACACATGGAGAAACTGATGTTTCTATGCAGTGGGGGCAGAGGCATCCAATGTCCATGCCTGGGTCAGTGAGGGCCACATGGGACTTAACTCTTATAGGACAGAGCAGCTTTTTATGGCTATGTCTATGGACAAGTAGCTGTTTTTCATTAAAGGTATTTGTAAAAGCTCAGGCCTATTTTAACAGATACTGGAATTTCCATACACAAACTGAATGAGTCTTAGCAGGAGGCACAGACTATTCAGGTCTTGCCGATATTTGATCACCTGCAAATACAAGTGGCTGTATTTAGAAGACCAGAAGTAACAACTCATATTGGTAAGGCTGAAGGGCTAGCCTACAATGTAGGGCATATGTCCTATTGTGTTCTTCATTCTCCTCTTTTGGGTAGAAATCATTATTATAATTTTATTATATTTTATTTATTATGATAACATTCTGCTTTTTATATCAAATTTTATATTAAGTTTACCATTTAAGTCAACTGTAATACAACCAGGAGAGAAATGAATATCATCTGGATATGGAAGATAAGCATTTGAAAGGACCCTTTTGTCATTAACTCTGGATGCAATAGCAGGTCAACGCATCACATTGTCTTCTGATGGGAAGAGACTGAGTAACTGTGTGCTTGTATATTCAACGAGAGGCTAATAATAGCTACCATTTCTTCACTGCTCACCTCCTGATCCAGTCTAAGTGTTTAAAATGTATTTATTACAGCAACTCTATGAGATGGTTGCTATAATCATACCCAGTTTTATGGGTGAGGACACTAAATAGCAGAAAGATTTAAGTAACTTTCTTAAGAATATAATAAACCTAAAATTGTATAGCCAAGATTCAAACTCAGCTACTCTGACTCCAAAATCAGCATTCTTCACCACTAAGCTTTAAAAATAATTATTTATTTAGGACTTTTTGGAACTAAACATGCAAGAAAGTCAGAAAACAAGGAACAGAATGTACTAGGCAATTCTGCAAGGTCTTCTTGCCTGTCCCCCATCTGACCTCAGCTGATTGACCTCAGGTGGACACTTGACACAAAACCCATACATAGGCTCAGGAGCATCTTATGACTAGTACCTAAAAGACTAGCTAGTCAATCGAATTCTCTCCAAGAACTTAAACTAAGATACTTAGAGATACTTGCCAGTAGTGAGGGTTGGTGTTGGAACTGTAAGGCTATATAATCTCAGGGGCCAGAATAACCATTTGGAACCATATGGAATATGAGGACGTAGAAAAAAACTGGTTGGTTGGAAGAGAGAACAAAATAGAAATTTAGAGAAAATCTGCAATATCTGAGAGAAAAATGTATTCTTTGATTTTCTTGCGCTTTCTTCATTGCATCTGTTCTTTTCCTTTTGCAATCTAAGTAGTCCAAAAAAGTGTTACAATAGGCTTATTATCACTGTTACACAAGCACCAAACACAATGACTAGAAAACAGTAGGTGTTCAATAAATGCTTTCAAATGAAAGGCTAAGAAGGTTTGGCCCCAAATAAATACAGACTCAATGCTGGATGCCGAGGTGATTTTCTCTGCCTATCCACTGTTCTCAGCTATACAGAAGAATATTTTTCTAAACACTTGATTGGGTACAAGGTCTTAAACCTCTTACTCGCAAGTTTCTGGCTCTCTCATAGGCACTGTAAAAGTTGAAAAAATAAAAATAACTATGTGTTTCCTTCATAATTCAAAGAGACTCTGATGTGTCTACAACCCCACCCTAAGAAAGATCGCCATTCAAAATGAAGGATGCCTAGTTAAATTTGAATTTTATATAAATAACAAATAATTATTTATTATGCGTGCCCCAAATATTGCATTACACATACACATTCTATAAAAGAATTCTTTGTTTATCTGAAATCCAAATATAACTGGGAATCCTGTAGTTTTATTTGCTAAATCTAGCAATCACCAAGGATCAATCCCCACCCCCCACCCCCCAAATAACCAGGCCAGTTCAAAATGTCTAGTTCTTGGAGTTGTCTTCACATAGCACCTCGCTCCACTCAGAAGATGGTGGATCTCCCTCTCCTCTATGCTGTCCAAGTGCTCAGGTGCATATGTATGTCTACACCCACACTTTTCAAAAGGAAGCCCTAATGCTTTTTGATGCTTAAGAGGTAGAAGTCACTAGATTCAAGGCATCGTTAAGCCATTGAAAAAGTCCAGATGGACATGGCAATGCTCTGGCACTTTATTTCTTCACTTTTCGTGGTGAAGGGTCTTTGTATCACCAATATAGTATCGCTTTGTTCCCAAGCGATACTAAAGACCACTTTGCTAGATGTTTCCTAACACATGAAAGTGTTTCAGCAAATCTAACCCTAACCTGCTACATTGACCAAGTCTTCAAATTATGAGCAAGAGCTATTGCTACTCACTCTTTCTTAGCAGGACTCCTATGGCATCACAGAATCCCGCTGGCAGGAAGGTAGCCACCCCTGCCACCCAGCCATGCTTTCTTTGGGAAGAAGATTATAAAGAAAAGGAGTCAAAGGATAATGACCTTGAGGCTTCTTGCAGCAGTGTTTTCCTCATAACCATCATCAGCCCCTTCTGCCATATGCAACTCACGCGTAGGGGTATTCACTCGTTACCCCCTCTCCCACAGCCACAGTTGGAGGATGCAGTTGACAGGCAGTCTTTTTTAGCCACACTCAGGATCTCAGATGGCCTCTGTGCTGAAATCATGACTTCTGTTCTTCATAATTTATTTAAGACTTTACCAAATTTTCTTCATGTCCTCACAGTCACCTTGTGATGTGGATATCACAAGGCCTTTGCAAATGAGAAAAGTGAGGCTGGAGGGAGCTCAGTAAAGGACATGTCAATGTCACAATGAGGCACTGGTAGATTAAGGACTGTTAGAGCTGGGACTCAAATTCTGACTTTGCCCTTCTGCTTCTCCTCATCCCCTGATCCTGACTCAGGTAAGAACATGTGGCCTGTGTGATGATAAGGTTTGCTGTAAGAGACAATGCCTTCTGGGGTTGGGGGCAGGGACGAGTAGGAGAGCAGGGATGGTTCCACCTGCCACCCAGGAAGGCGAAGAAAATTAAAAATACTGGAATGCCGCCACAGAAGTGAGAAAAGAACAGAGATCAAAGGAGGTCGGGATTCGAAGCTATCCAGCCCCAAAATAGACAAATATGTCTGGGTCAAGGGCAAGAGGTGCTGCTTGTCAGTTATCCAGGGCAGACCAGCTCACTGCAGAGGGCACAAGCGCTCCTAAACCATTGCACTAGATGTTAAATGAAGCAATTAAAGATGAAGGGGACATTTTAATTACCAGGCTTGGCCAGCTCTGAAGGGGCCAGGCTTCGCACGAATGTGAAGACTCAATTATGCTGAACAGGAGCATGTCACCTGGCGTCATGGGGCTGATTATCCAGAAACCTGAAGTGGAGGAAACAGGATGCCAGAGAATAAAACCGAGAAGAAAAGAGAAGTCACATGACAAAAAAATCATAAGACAGCAGAAAAATACAAGAGATCCATAACATCCTGAAGTGTAGGATGAACCTGCCTCTCCAGGGACAAGAGGAAAATTAGTCCCATTGCCAATTTTAGAAATTCCCTCTTCTCTTTCCTCTAATGGATATACAATTTTGACTTTTTTTTTCAGCCTCAAATATCTTGTGAACTTTTTACCTTTCCATCCTTTCCAAGCCAAAATGTCTACTTGTTTCCGGCAACCCCAGGGCAGATGCCACAGCAATTCTGGAGCTGGCTTGTCCTTTCTGAAACCTTCCAAACAAGGGTCAAAGCAAGATACCCAAGGAGCAGGGAAAAAAACTGGTGTCGGGGGTGTCGTGTATCAGTTTTTCATTTGGTGGCCTATTTCTTAAATAATGATCATTAAAACCCCAATTTGTATAAAATCACAGTATTTTTTCTCTTCCTTTTTAATCTGTCTTAACATAAATTGGAACCCAAAAAGTAAACTTTAGAGTAAATACCTTTATGGTTTTGGGAGGTGTTTCCAGAGACACTTACAATTTCCCAAATTTAAGGTTACCACTATTTTATGTATCATAAAACGCCACATGTCTAGGAGAAGACCTGTTTTCAAGCAGATACAAGAGTCAACTAAGCTCACCCTCTGGTCAAGAGATTTACTATCATTCACTAGCCTTGCAGCATATTAAATGCAGATAAGCTAATTTTTTAGCTCTAGAGTTGAAACCAGAAACTAAATATCTGGACTTCTGGACCTAGTACTTCCCCCGGGAGACATTACATGATATCTTTGGGATTTTGCCTAACTTCTGAAACAAAATGCACACATCAATTAAGCCTAAGTGCTTTTTTTTCCCCCAACTCCTAGGCTTACATATTTTAGTTCCATATAACCTCTTTGCCCAACCCCAAGAGTGTCTAGGAATATAGATAAATAAGAGTTATTAATTTACTCATCTCCTTTCTCCTTATTTTTGCAGATCGGGGGCCAACTAAGATCACTGCATGCTACGAGGAAGATGCCTGCTCTTTCTCCACAGCAGAGGGGAGGACCTACAGCCCCCTCAGATGGAGCTTGCCTCACTACCCAGCAGGGAAAAGGCTCTTTTCAGGCTAAAAGTCAGCTGCATGATGGGAAATGAGCTGACAGCTGAATAGGGAAGGAAACAATAGTTGCTTAAAGAGAGCAGGCCAGCCCCTGAGAAGCAGGCCTATCCACTAATGAGTGGAACCATCCGTATGCTGCAGGCTGGGAGGAGGATGGGGCGCCTTTCAGTGAAGATGCATTGTCTTCAGTTCCTCAAGCAACGACCTGCTTGCAAAAATCTGCGTCCCAGAAGCATGATCTGCAAAAGGTCTTCTGTAGGTCAAGAAGTCCATCCCTCTGCTTTCATGAATTTATGGAACATCTAAGAAAAATATCTGCGTATATGATTGAGGGAATGGAGGGTGGCACCTGGTATATTCCATAAACTCCCCAAGGAAAAATATATCCCAATGCTCTCCTATACTCAGCCCCATTCCACCTCTCATACTGACAGGAAACAGATGCACAACTTGTCACCACTGGTCTGCACAACCCCTCTCATGCCCCTTTCTCTCCTTTCCCACATGTTCGGCCATCAGATCAATTTGTTAAAAGCAGTCCTTTCACACCTGCTCAGATAGCTAGGAAAGTTTTGTTTCCATTTTGACAGATGGGGAAACAGAGGCAGAAAGAGTAATTGAACAAGGAGCCCTGGAGACTGGTGAATTCTGCTTCCCATCCCCCACCCCAAGCCTTCCAATCTCACTTTTCTACTGAGCACAAGAATGGATGCTCTTTCTCTTCCCCCCTATAATTAAATCAGACTGTCACACTTCAGTAAAAACAACATTTGTTTAGGGAGGAAAGGGGGCCTCGTTGTGTGGTGCAGCCTTCCCTTTGAGCTGCTCTGACAGAAACAGCACTGCCATGGTGCCCCCCGGCTCCCCTTTGTAGTATCCGCCATTCAGCATTGACTTTTGGGGCAGCTGAGTGGAGGGCTGGAATTAGAAAAAACAATAACACAAGCTTTCAAAAACACAGTGGTGTTTTCCTCTCTTCTTTTCCTTTTTATTTAAAAGTCCAAAATGTAAAGTGCGGTACTCTGAGGGCTAATGCTTTCCATTTCAAAGGTCCTTTAATCTGAGGAGACAATTGAGAAATGTCTCTTCTGCAGGCCTCCCCTTTCCCATTCCATTAAGAACACACTAATGCTGCTTTCAGTTGAGTCCAGGGAGCCAGGGTGGTGTGAGCAAGCCCATTCCTTTACCCTCTGGGGTCTGTGTTCAAGCCAGATACCCTCCAGATCTGCAAATAAGACATCCTCCTTTTGAAATGCACGCTACAGGTCTAGTGTGTTTTAAGAAAGCCCAATACATGAAGCACTCGGCAAACAGGCAAATTTTCCCAATTTCAAAAGGTTTTGGAAAATAAAAGAAGAGCCGCTAAAGGAACTCTAGACTGGGAGTTGAGAAGCCTGGGTTCAACTCGTTCGCCCATCAATGCATGAGTGTATTTGCCCTTCTCTGCACAAGCACAAAATGTGTCCCAGACCCTCTGCTAAGCATGGAGTTTAAAAGGTGAATAAAATAGGACCTCCTTCAAGCATTCCAGGCCTGGTTCAGCTACTGATAAGCTGTGTCCTTGAGTTAGATGCTCAAGCAATGTGGGTCTCAGATCTCCCTTTTGAGGCAGAAAAATAATAGCTGACTTACCGCTAGCTTGCAAAGCGAGAAGGTAGTAAACCTGTGCATTTAAGTGTTTCTTTACAGATCATTAACTACTATGGGAATGGAGGGTCATAGAAATAATAGAATTTTTGAGCTAGAAGGAACCAAAGAAATCAACTCTTTCAACCTTTTCAGACAAAAAACAGGGAGTCTGAGAGCTCAAAGGTTAGGAGTCTCTGTCTATTGACAATCTACCTAAATGAAAACAAACTTCTTTGAAATGATAGAAGACAGAGGGTTATGTGAGGTGATTTATATCAATTTCAAGGGAGAAGGGGTTCAGGAATCATAATTAGGAAAATTGGGTTGTGTTCTTGAATTTTCCAGTGATCAGCTAAGTCAATGAATGAATGATCTAACATCTCTTGAGTCCTAGTGCTGTCACCTATAAAATGAGAATTACAAATGGTAAAAACATGGTACGATGAGAAGACGATGGCTTTGGAGTCATACAGATCTCAACTTGAGTGCTGCCTCCATCATATTTGAGCTCTATGACCTGGGATAATTTACCTAAAATCGACTCTCTGAGCCTCAGCCTCCACTTCCGTAAATTGGGCGTGACTCCACCTTGGTAATAGAGCTGTTAGGTTTCAATATGGTGAGAGACATAAAGCTTTGAACATGGTGAGTACTTTTAATGACTGTTAATTCCCTCCTTTCCTCGGTAACTTCTTGTAGCATTTAAATTCTATGACTGTGAAATGTATCCTTAAAATGTGATCTCATCTAAGTATATTGGTTTCACTACTTTCTCACCCTATAAGGTAAGGAGGAACCAAAAACTTTTCTTCTAATAGAAGATGAAATGGGAATCTGGAAGTGTGACAATTCAAGCAAGGTCACTGGCAGGTTAGCAACAGGAATAGGAACTGAACCAGGTGTCTCTGCTTTTAGCCCGGAGGCATTTCTCAAAGCTGCTGCCTGTGGCTAAGAGGGGAGCCTCCTTACTTTCCATCAGCCACCTTTTCATGAACTCCGATGGCTTAAAAGAACAGTAAAACTTGGTGTTGATGGTACCACTAGTACCTCAGTTAATCTTCTCAATAACCACATGGGGTAGTAAGCACCCCCCTTTTATAGATAAGGCAATGGAGGAACACAAGGGTAGAGGGATTTGCCCAGGATTTCCAACACTGGGGAGTGATGAAGCCAGAATTCATCTGATTATAAAGTCCCCTTGCCTCATATTACATGGCCTTGGGACCATCACTATGGTGCATGCATGTAGGGGGAATTATTTTGTCAGCACATACCTCTGTATCACCAGAAAGACTCAATCTCCAAGGCCATGAATAGAATCTTCTCTTCTACTTGACAATCTCATTCATGATCTTTGATACAAAGCCCCAGAAGAGTATTTTCCAGCCAGAAATTTACTTAACTTTTCTCCTAAGTACTGGCTCAGAACCCAGGGTCTGAGGTCAAAGAGGTCTGGAGCTTCTGAGGATAATAGTCAATACTTCTGACCATTCCTGGATAAACAGACATGGGTCTTTCATGGGCTTCAAAGAAGGGACTTAGGAGGCCTGAGGTTTGGGAAAATGTGGCACACTTTAAGGCCAAAGCCAGAGCTGATGATAAATGAAAAAAGACTTTTCAAACAGAATAAATGTAAATGGGAAAAGAAGCCCCCGGTTAGGGAAGTTATTCTAGCAAGTGGCTATATAAATGTCTTTATATTGTTATTTCCAATATTAGTTTGTTGTTCCTCCATGAAAGCTGATTTATTTGAAATGTTATTACTAGAAACACCCTAATCTTTTGGTAATAATTCATATACTGGAAGATTACAGTTTTGGAAGGCAGCCCAGCGCTGTCTGGAATCCTATTTATGGATTAAAGGATTTGAACAGCATTGCAAGCAAGATCTCTAAAGAGTGGGATAATGTAAACCTGGTTCCATATAAAATGCTTTACCCCAGCTATTGTAACCCCATTAAAATCAGACTGTTAGAGGACACTGGGCATGAGAACTTTCATTTCACTAAACCAGGATATCACTACCCCTGAAGAAGAGGCAATTTTTTTAAGCCCAATTACCCCTTGTTTTGACCAGGTATGCTTAAGCATTTCTCCTTTCTCCTAGGACATACCAACCTCACGTGATAGGTCTTGACTTCTTGAAAGAGTATATCCAGGTGAAGGAAGGAAATAAATAATTTGTTGCAGCAAAAGCAATAAGGAAGCTCACACAGTTTATCCAGAGCCAGGATAACATGCACCACGTGCTTTTTGTTCTTGGAAACCTTCAGGTTAAGATTGGTCTCACTCTACCAAACAGATAAGCGATGGAAACAGAAGAGCCCTAGCACTCTCTCTTCCCTTTGAGGCTCTGGTGGAGCCCTGATACTCTGACAAGCCATGGAAAGACCTTGGGAGTTGCACTCAGGGTCACCTCGTTCTACTATTCATTGGCTGTGTTGCCAGGAACTAGTCATTTAACCTCTTTGAACCCAAGCTTCTTCATCTTTAAAGAGACACTACCTGCTTGCAAGACTGTCATGAGAATTTCATGAGGCCATCTATGACAAATGTCTAATACGTGGAGGGTGGTGAAGGAATGGTAGCAGCACCCATAAGCTTCAGTGAACGACAGGCACACTACAGAAAGGTGATAACCGGTTTCTAAATCTAAGACTTCTGATTTTGTACCTCGCTTCTCTGTCACAAACTCCTGCAAGGTGTCAAGCCCAAAGTGCTATCAGAACTGGCTGGGGTTCAATAGAATAGAGACAGTAGGAGGGAGGCAGGAGGGAAAAAGAATAGACCAGTGTCACATTCCCTTTCAGCAAAGACATTGCCCGTTAATATAGAGTCATCACGCATCTTATGAACGTCATCTGCCACATAAATAATGAATAGTAATTCTAATTATACAGCCATCGAAAACTTGACTTGGTTGACTTAGGAAGTCTTTATTTTTTTTCTCCAACTTATTTCAGTCACCTCAACCAGATCTTGTTTTATTTTATGATCTCCAGTCTCTGTTCAATGCTTCAGATCTGGGTTTTGATTTTAAACATAGTACGGAATGGGGAATTTCTTCTCAGGCCCATGTGAAAAAGAGAAGCATTCCCAGGCAGCTGGCAGCTCCAGGAAAGCATAGAATGGTATTTTTTATAAGCTAGACTTTGGACTACCTGTGCTAGAGTCACTGGGGTAGGGGACCTTTTTATTTATATATATATATACATATATATAATTTTAATGTGGATTTCAGGGTTCCACTCCAGAGCCATTAAGTCAAAATATTTGAGAACAGGCCCTGGGATTCTGCACTTTTGACAAGTTCCCCAGAGGAAATGGAGGCACAGGAAACTCTGAGAACGGCCCTAGTCCAAGGCTCCCTAGGGAAGAGCCAGTGAGCACAGGTGTCCTTCATGACTTCCACAGAGCATGGTGATAAAGAACATTCATCCTGTGCTTCGCTGTTCAAAAAATGCTTTCCCAAACATTATTGCCTACTGAAGAGTGTGCATTCAAACAGCACAAATATGTCCATATTGCAAATTATTTATATTGATAAACAATACAGTGCACCTCATCGATCCAGCACTATCAGATAAAAGGTTGTTCTACAGAAACAAATTTGCTAGAAACACTGGGATTTAACGCTTCGAATGCCAAGCATTTGAGACAATTAATCATAGTTTCTTTGAATTAATTATACATGTTCTGCCTTAATAAACCAAGGATCCCAAACAGAACATTGTATAGACTCAGGGTCCCGGTCAGAAGCATGTGCTTTTGCAAGGAGCTATAGAAGCAGTGAGGTGCAGTGCATGGATGCGTCTGACACATTCTGGGCTCCAGTTGTGTAAAACACTCTTTGTCCTGACATTTGAAGGCCCCAAGCTTGAGGCGTGTTGCTTGACATTTATAGTTTTTTGAACTTCTCTTTATATCAACTACCAAATGTCACTTCCTGCCAATAGGACATAAAGCCCCCCTGCCCTTACCCTTTATTATCTACTAGTTCTAAGGCAGAAGAAAATTAAGAAGGTCCTACAAGATAGTACAATGAGAGGAAATCAACCCTGAGGTTCTTAAAAACAATGATCTTGGAACAATATTCATGAGAATAAGTGTGAGCTATATAGACTATATTTTATCTGCTCAGAGACCTTTCTGCTTACTTCGGGCTCCTGCACTGCTCAGGAAGCTGATGGGTCTGTATCAGACCCCTGGCTAAGAGGAGTAACTGGTTGCATAGCTCTGAGGGCCTGAGAGCCAGAGTGCCAGCTTACCAGGACAATCATGACCAAAGATAAGAGGGAAGGGGCACACATAGGATCACACAGAAATAGAAGATTTAACATTGCTGGGTGAATCAGTAAGAATTCCTTCTGTTACAACTGTCAAATAAATAACTTAGATTAGTTTAAGAACAGGGGAGGAAACAAGAGAGGATTTATTAACTCACAAAACTGGCAGGTTTCTCTTACAGAGCTCCTGTCTCTGCTTCAGTGTGTGTTGTCAACAGACTTTCTCCACACAGCAGAAACATACTCTGCATTCAAGTGATCCTACCTCATAACAAAAAGGAAAGGAAGGTCTCTTAATTTCCCACCTTAATATAGCAGAAAAGTTCTCCAATCAGGCCAACTTGAGTCATATTTCCACCCCTGGAGCAGTCACTTGTGCAATAATAAGTGGTCAATCCTAGATCATGTGTCCATGCCTGTTGTCAGGGGTACCTGATGCTATAATTGGCAGCTCATGATAACCATAAGGTAGGGGTGGGACAGGAGCAGCTCCCCAAAGGAAATGGTAATTGATCTTAGCAGAAGAAGGAGGGAAGGGTGTTACAGAGATCAAAAAGGAGATGAAGCCATGAAGCTCCATGATTCCAGGTCCTCCTGATGAGAGCACCATGGGCAAATCTGGGGAGAACAATAGTTCATGGCCCTCCACCTCCTGGGGTCAGTTAGATCAGGGAGAGCTGGAGCCACAGAAGCGCCGGTGTACACAGTACCAAGCCACCTCTCTCTATGGAATACCCAGCAGGAGAATTTTAATGAAGAGAAATTTGTATTTTGGTGATTCTGCATCCACCAGGGGAGATCAGGTGGTAACCAATAACCCACAAATCTCAGCAGCTTTACGCGTGAGGCTTTATTTCTCAGCATTAGTACATGTCCAGTGTTGGTTGGCAGGGGGCTCTATGCACCACTGTCTCACTCTGGGACTGGGCTGCCGAGCAGCCGTCTGAGGGTGATGAACCACACTTCAGACCTAGGAGCTTCTGTCTGGAAGTGACCCACCCCTCCTGTTTAAGCAAGTACATGCAATCCTATCATGAGTCTAGGAAATATTTACTGAACAACACTAATGACTACCAAAGACTCATCAGATTCCCCAGCCTCGGAAGGAAGAGGAATAGAGAGGGAAAAGAACACCTCCGCTTCCAGACTCTACCTAGTCAATGTAGCACTCTAGGGCCACTTCCACTCCTCCGGCCCCATTCTCACCAGTGCTCCACTCCACTGGAGCCAAATAAAGGGTTTTGATGCTGCTGGGGTCGGGAGAGGAGGAGCGACGCCTTCCCACTTTCTACTGGAATACTTAGAGAATGTGAGACAGAACAGAATTATCGAGGCAGTGACATGGGATATAGATGTAGATGATACAGATAGATTTATACATAGTTATAGACATAAATCTGATTGGTGGTAAGAGTAGAAAAATCTAGGAGAGGGCTGGAGAAGGCTCTAAATCTCCGAACATGTTTACCTGGGAAAGACACCAGAGATGGTATCTTTTCCCCTGCCAACAAAAAAAGCAAAAAAAAAAAAAAAATTGACCCTATGATAAATGCAGTAAAGTGCCATATGTAGCACTAGAAATAAATGTCTCGAACTCAGAGAAAAATAAAAAAGAAAGAAGGAAGGAAGGAGCCTAATTGTGTGAGTCAGGCATTTATTCAGCCAGCATTTGCTAAGCACCAATTCTACTGATCAAGTGCCAGAGTTAGAAAGAGGACTAAGACACAGTCCCTGCCTCGAAATTTTAATGTCTTGTAGGCACACAGGCAAGCAAAGAGAAAAAACCAGGAGATACCACTATGCCAGAAGCAAGCCCATCAGCTGTGGGCAGGCCGAGAACAGACACCGAGCTAAAACCTGGCCCATGGCAGCCAGCTATGAATGGCAATCAAAGGAAAGGGGTCTCTGAGCTAGCCCTAAGGGTCAGCAGAAACTAGCCAGGTAAGGGGGATTAGTTTCAGGGAGAGCACATCGGGGAGAAAGGAGTACGTTTGCAATGACTCTCAGGTGAGGGAGGGGTGCTACAAGTTTTTGAGTATAGGATTAGGACGAGAGAGTAGTAAGAGGTAAAACTGAAACAAATAGCTCCTAAAGGGCCTTTTTCAGCTTTCAAAAGAATTTTTATTTTATCCTGAGTTTAATAAAGAGAATGTTAGCGAGGAACCTAAATATCAGATTCCCATTTTAGACCATTCACTGTGCCTAGATTATAGAGAAGGGATTGAAGAGGCATGGTGGGGGGTGACCAGAGACACTCATAGTAATTCGACCCAAGCATATTTAAAGTATTGACTGGATCTGTGTTGGTTAAGGGAGACGTGGGCATCAACAAATCCCAGCTGAGTAGGTTACTTAGGGGAAAACAGGTACTTGGCAATAGAGAAGGATGGGACCCGGAGTTCTTTGGATCAGATAGAGACAGTATCTTATTTATTATCTTCTTTGGGCCCTGCTACTAAAATGGTTTGCTGAGAACCAATACACTGAGAGGCTGAAGTTGATGGGTGATCATGTCCCCTATACCCTGTCAACCTCATTTCTCTAGAAATTATCAATTGCATGGTGTTGAAAGACCAATTCAGCATCACTCAGAAACACCTCAAATAACAGTGATGAATAACTTGTCTGGTCAAAATCCAGAACAATCAGATGGACGGTACCCATGGCAGACTGATACTGAGAGGACAGGGCACTTAGCGGCATCTTTCTCTCCAACCCTGCAGAGCTTACCAATAGCTTCAGAGAACTTGGGTATGGGTTCACGTTTCCATAGAAAACAATGTGCAAATAGGGTTCTTGCACCACTTCACAAATAATAGTCCATAAATAATGATATTTTTTGTCTTAAACAATGTATTAAAATAATGACCAATACTCAGCACTCACTCTTTCCATGACATCCTGAACTCAGCTCATTACTAAAAACCACAGCAGCACCAAGGAGCTCATATCTCAAGACCACGGTCACTGCAGGATGCACCCAAGCCCCATCAGGAGCAAGATAACTAGGCCTGTTCTCCTTCCTCCCGGACTGGAAAGGGAACTCAGCTGGTTTGAGTCACAAATCTACCTGAACCAAGTGAACTTATTGAAATGGGCAGGAGGAGAAAGCATAGCAACTGGGCTATTGGAAAACTGGGAGAAAGGAGGAAATTGAAGGAAACGTCATTCGCCTGGATGGATATAGAGCCCTTGTATTCAACTCACCATCTTTATTTGGGGGTGGGGGTCTGCGGGGAATGAGAACAACACTGAAGGATGGGATATAGTACAGACAGTCAGGTCTAATAAAATGCAAAGTCTCAACCTCCTGTTTTCAACTTTCCAAGGTCTGCACCACTTAAAGAGTCCCTGTGCCTTGTGAATAATTCACAGAGCCTCTTCTCAAGTCCCCAGAGACTGGCTTCTAGCTAAAAGGCTCAAGGGAGGGTGCAGGACTCTGAGATTAGATCTCCAACAACACCCAAGCACTCCCCAACCAGCCAAGCCACCCTGTGACTACACCCCAACCCTTCCCCACCTCACCCTCACTCTACCTCTTTCTGTGGCAGTGTGACTTTGAAATCTTACATGGCCAGACTGGACTTCTCAGCTACACCATTTTCTTTTCTTTTGATGATGAGGGGCAAGCATGGGTGCAAGAAAGGCAGCTGAGAGCCTTCCAAGGCATTCTCCTGCTCAGATGCAAGCCTTGCATCTCCTCACCCATTTCAGGGTAGGTAGCTGAAAGGACACACAGCCTTGTTTTGTGTGGATGTTAAATGTACCACCTTGCGTGGTCAAGGTGCTGCACTGTTGCCTGGCCCCAGCTTTCACTCTGCCAAGGAGAGGAGGGCCTCGGGGTGTAGGGCAGTGCCCAACTGGACACTTTGATCAGGTCTCATGGACAGGAGGCTCTGAGTCGGTTATGGGGAATGAATTGAGGTACTTCCCAGTGAGTCTCCCTTGCCTTCAGTCTCATCCGAAGTATCTCTCAGATCAGTTCTCTATGATGTCTGAATGTCCATAATAGCATCTTTCCTTGAATACTGTTTTCCAATAGTCAGCTATTAAAATGTCAACCAGCCTGGTAAGGATTTTGGATTCTGACTTTTATAGGCCATTAGACTCTCAGGGTTTTACCCAGAAATGCTGAGATATATGGAGTAGGTCAAAAATAGCCAGGGTTATATAGTTACTGGGTGCCAGGTGAGGAAAGATGGGATAGGACAGGTCTTACTTTACAGTAGAAAAGGAACATTAATAGAGAAAGGAAGTAGACAAACAGAGGTAAACAACAATTCCTCTATCCCTCACTAAGCCCTTTATTCAAGGCCAGTATTAACACCAGGCTCTATCTCCACTGGATTTTAGGTGCTGGAGAAATTTCCAGAGAAATGCAAGGTAAAGGTTCACTCTCAAGTACAAATGGAACACACTTCCTTCTAACAAAGTAGAATGGGAATTGATGTTTCTGTACCGATGTATCATTGTAAAGACGTCTCTAGTTTTTACAAGGACTGTATCAGCAAGTCTGTCAGACCTTCAGTAAACATTAGTTTGCTGGCACTTTAATTTTATCTTCTCTGCCTGCACATCTACTTACCCCCAACAGGGAAAAAAGAGCTTTTCTATCTAGTCATTAATGATGTATACACAGTCACTTAAGAGAACTAGAGGTCCTTCTTCAAGGAAGCATTTTCTTTCTTTGTGAAGCAAATAACTGCCTCCAAGTGTATATGCCACTTAAAATGTTTTCTACATTGGGCTCTCAAGTACCCTCATTAGAGAAATAAGATCTCAGTAGAATGTTACATTTCTGACTGAGTTTAAGGGAGTCAGTTTACTTGGGGGGAAGGGGAAACCGTCTTAGAAAGGAAGACTGCTAAAATTCAGAATGAGTAAGGTAAAAAAAACAATTTTGGGAGCTTCTTCTGCAGAGACCTGCCGAAGTGGGAAAGTCAAGGCTGCAGACCTACCTAAAGAGAGGAGGCATTGGAACGGGCGACCCCAGGAGCTCTCTGCCAAGACTCAAGCACCATAATCCTAAGTCCTGGCCCTTCCCCTTTGGATCCTTTGACAAAGCAAGAGGGCAGAATGTCTTGTCTGTTCTGTCTCCCTCGCCTGCCGAGAAATCTAATGAGATAAAAGCCCAGGTTTGCATAAGAAGTAAATCAGAGGAGCCCGTCCACAACTCTGAACAGGGCCCATCTAGATAAATAAAATGTGACGTTCATAACAAACAAACCAAAAGGCAGATAAAGTATGAGAGCCCTCAGCATTAATGCTGAAAAACCTTTGGCAATAAATAAGTAATATTATAATAAAAGATATTATAATGCATTGTCATTTGTATGGAGAAATGTAATATAGTCTGAGAAGGAAGATAGATGACTCAAGTTGTTTTCCTGACAGTGGAAGTAATAGCTATTGAATGTTATGTTTAGCATATCATAAAATCAGTGTTAGCAGACAGGACAGCCCTCAAGCCTTCCTGAAGTCCACATTCAGCCTTTTGACATCAGCAAGAAAAAGGCCTGGAATGCAGCTCTCCCAGGATGGATGGCCTCAATTCAAACCAAATCAGAAGAGACAGAGCTTCCCCTCGGCCCTCGGCCTGAAGTGAAAATGAACTTGGGGGTGACTGGAGAATGTCTTTCTTCAGCCCTCTCTGTACTTGCTATCCCCAAGGGACTTCTGCCAACTGCAAGAGCCTAGTTGCAAAACTTGAATTCATGTAACACTGGAAACTTTTCTGAGGATGATGGTGGCTGTTCTCTTTATTGAGTCACTAGGGGACAATTCAGGTTTCCTTCAGAGGTGCAAACAACCCTCCTTCTCACTCCACCAATAATAACAGTCATCATCATTACCATCTACACATGGTTCTACCACATTACCTGAAACTCCTCCATTATTTACTATATGTTATATCCCAACCACCTAAAGGAGAGGAGAAAACCATGTGCCTCCATGAGACAACAGAGCTTGCTGGAGCTGTGCAGCCTTCCTCGTTGTAGGGACGGGAGAGCCAGAAGGCAACAATAATTCAACCGAGCGCTCACTCAGGAGGGGGTCTTCACTTGTGCTAAAAACATGCAAAAAGGACACTATTTTATTTACCTTCTTTTAATGCCAGGGAAGCCTGCTGACAAAATATACTGGGGGAAATGTCATTTTTAGGGATACAAAAAATTAAAATAATGAACAAAGGAAAGTTTACATGCATCCAAATGATTTTTTTTTTCATTCTTAAACAGCTTATGGGATGGACTTGAGAAGCAATTAGGACAGGCTTCAGCCTCTGCTTCCTGGGAGCCATAACGGTAGTATCAGAACCTGAGCGCTGCTCCTTCTGGACTCCACAGCCTGGGGGGATAGGGACCCAGGACTCTGTAATGCAGCTGGGTTCAGAGTAATGGATGGGTTGGTGACTGGAGGAAAAGATATATCTGTCTTATTTTCTAAGAGGACTTGACTAATCATGAATTTTTCTTTCTCCCCATCTGATCCTCAAGATGGCATTCCATCAGAAACCTGTGGCTCCCTCCCTCTACTACAATCTCAGGGAAGGGAGGGTCCCTGGCTTCCAAAGGATACTAGGACCCACCACCTGCCCCTGTGGTATATTGAAGGAGAAAGAAAGGCTTCCAAGAAGAGCTCTTGGGCGGAGGTGAAGTTGCTGAGCAGAGGGTGAAGGCTATACCTGAGTGGGTGATTGGGGGAGGACACTGACCAATACAGACAGATTGACCCCTCCCTTCTTTCCTTGGGTCCTGGTTCATTAACCTTATAGGGAACAGAGACTGACTTTGAGGATCTATGCAGAGGGTTCTGTGCTAGGTGATCTCGAGGAAGGGAAGAGATGTATACTCTTGAAAATGAGAATATGACCAGGCAGTAACAACCTTTGTTCCCTTACAAGATGGATGAATTAAACTCTGAAGTCCATGGCCACTTCCCATTCATTGTAATGAACTTACACAGGAAAGACGGCTTGGTTATGAGCATGAGCTTTGAAATCCTACGTACTTGACTCTGCATTTTACTTTGACTACTTAATAATTTGGTGACATTTGGCAAGTTATCTTAAGCTCTCTGAGCACTAGGTTTGAATACATCAAAACCAGACAGTCATTGTTGCCCCTTCACGGAACAATTTAATGAGTTAATGGATGTAAAGCAGTTAGCACAGCACATAGTAAATGCTCAATAAATGCTGGCTGAAAGGAAGTTGAAGATGTGCCAAGCACTAGGCTTAAGGCTACCAGATGGTTAATGTGTTGCTCTCCAGGAAAGCAGAGTCTAATAACTTAGAATCAAATAACTGTAGCAAGATGGCAAAAAAGCATACTGAGCTGTCTGTTTTTGTTAAGATGTTAGAAATAAAGTAAGTTCTTCTGTCTGAATTGTTTCTTTTGAGGGGATTTTTTAGACTGGGAGATTTCATCTTCCAAGTGCTCACAAACGAGGCGATGTTGTTTAATTAAAATCCCCAGACACAAAAGTAGGACCTATGATTCTAAACCGTCCAACCCATCCCAGTTCCACTTGAGGCTAGGTGTATGACCTGGGGAGGTTAATGACTTAATTAATTAAAATATTTATTAAGCATCTACTATGAATCAGGCTCCATGACTGGTGTTATAGCATTATAGCATAAAATGTTGGTGTTCACCCATCCACATTCCCCTTTTCTTCCTAGGCATGCAACTGGACTACATATCCCAGCCTCCCTTGCAGTTAGGCGAAGCCATGTGACTTGATTTCTGGCCAGTGGAATGTGAGCACCAGAGAGGCACTCCACCTTCAGGTATGACTCATGGAAACCTACCACCAATGATCACTTTCTCATCCCACATACACCAGCTAAATTGGGAGCCCTTCAGGGACCCAGAGGAAAATGTAGCCATAGGTGGAGACTTGAGTCCTTGAATTTTGGGCCCATATTGTACTGTGATATGAATGAGTTATAGATTTTCATCGTGCTAAATTACTGAAATTTGGAGGTTTATCTGTTACAGAAACCAGAGTTATTTTCCATATCTAACAAATCAGTGAACAAGATAGAACTGGCCTAGCCTTGTGGAGCAGACTCTAAAAAAAAATGAATAATTAAATATATAATTATAATGTCACCTGATGAATGTTAGAGCAGTGAAAAGACAGAGAAATAGGAGCAGACATTGGCATGACATAAACGAATCTAGAAGTTAGAAAAATCATCTCAGAAAAGGTGCCATTCATGGTGAAACAGGAAAGATGGGGTATTACTCAGCTGGGGATGCATGACAAAGTACCACAGACTGCAGGGAGTGGAGCGGGGTAGACACTTAAACAACAGAAGCTTAGCTCTTTATCATTCTGGAGGTGGAAGGCCAAGATCAAGGTGTCAGTAGGGTTGATTTCATTCAGAAGCCTCTCTCCTTGGCTTACAGACAACTGCCTCCTGCTCTGTCCTCACATGATCTTTCTTCCATGTATACACATGCCCGTATCCTTCTAGTGTCCACTCCTTCTAGGGACACCAGTCATATTGGATTAAGGCCCACCCTTATGACCTCGTTTTACTGAAATTATCCCTTTAAAAGCCCTATCTCCTCACATTCTGAAGTAGTGGGGGGTAGGACTTCAACATGTGAATTTTGGGGAAGAAAATGCAGCCCATAACAGATGGATAAGAGTTATCCAATTGAAGGGTTAGGGTGACCTCACCCTTCTGGTCTAGTGATGTTCACTGGCACAGGGAAAGTAGGAGGATGAATGAGAAAGCAGCTCATATTTCTCAGGGGCAACGTGCTAAAGCTATTCAAGGGAGGATTCAGATCACAGCCTGACAATAGTGCTTTGGTTGCAGATTTGGAATTTAAGAGATTAAAACTCAAATTGTAGGAGGGTAGGTAGCAGCAGCATACCTTGGCTCTCTGGAGATGCAAACAGATTGACTGCAGCTGCGGTGTACGAACCAGAGGCCCTCATGGGGCTACTGTGCTTGCTAAGAAATCCCAGAAGGGTCTTTTAGAGTAAATATTGGCCCCAGAAATCAGATCGCAAGAATGATAGGTACCTGGCCATGTGTAGAGACTGAAGATCAATGAGTGAAAGATCAATCAGAATAAATGATCTATTAATACATACAACAGGTTCCCAGCAATTAATCTCCAGGAGGATGACAGCCCGCCAGTTACAGTGAACTGCTGGTGGTGATTGACATAATGGGATCGTCTGCAGCTGCCAGGCTGCTGAGCTAGTGATATTCACATTTATTTTCCTGCTTGCATGGAGTGGTTTCTGGGGCAGCTCTGGAGTTTGAGGCTGAAAACATTCTCCTCAGAAGACCAAAATAGTCTCCTCTAAAAGAAGGTGTACATGAGCAGGTCCAGGACCAATGTCTGATCTCCTGGAAGAAAAAGAGAGAGGGACCTTTCTTGTTTCCCAAGTGATTAGTTAGACCTTTGTAATAGGGAGCTTTGTAGACGCATTTGGAAAGCCTTGCTCAGAAATCAGAAAGGTTACCACACACTGGAGGGCTGCCATTGCGAAAGGAACTGCATATTCGTGAGAAATATGCACTTTATTCTTTTTCCCCTCGGTTCTTTCAGAAGAACACCATGAGCCAAACTTATGCTTCCAAAATACACCATTTCACACTTTTGGTCTTCTAAACCTAGAATTTTGAATGCCCGACTAGTAAAACCTCCTTATTCTTCAAAGCCCATCTCATAATCTCGTCTAAAAGGTCTTTCCCAGGTTCTTTTGATGCTATGTCCAAAATACATCCCCGCATCCTCCACCTTTCTCCCTGTCCACACCCACATCTCAGTCCAGGTCACCAATATCACTAGGCTGAACTATTGCAAGGTCTCCTCCTACCCAGGCCCTCTGTCTACGGCCTTACCCTCTGCAGTCTAGTTTCCACACAGCAGCCAGAGGAAGTGTTTTAAGCACATATCAGCACATATTGCTACGACTGCACTCAGAGTAAAGCTGCATCTCAGTCCTAACCACCGCCAACTCAGCCCTACGTAGGCTGAGTCCTGACAGCTCCTATGCCTGTCCTCTTGCCAAGTTCCCCTGAGCCCCCGCTGCACCAACGAGGGGTCAGACTTGTCTGATTTATGGGGCCTTCCATTTCCTGGTCTTCCTCCCTATCACCCTCTCCTCTCAAACCCCACAGAGAAGATCTTCCCATGATTGGTAGCTCATCATTTAGATCCCTGCTCATCAAAGAGACCTATTTAGAGCAACCCACCACAAGTAGCTCCCACCCCCACCACCAACCCTATCACTCGCACATGACCCTGTTTATTGCTTTCCTAGCATTCGTCACTATATGGGTATATATACATATCTCTATATCTATATCTGAGTGTGTGTGTGTGTGTGTATTTCTTGTCTTTCCCCACTAGAAGGTAAGCTCCATAAAAACAGAAAGCTGAATGGATGGTTGAGAGAAAGCAAACAGAGACAGAGTAGATCCTGCTCTCACAGGAAAGAAACCACTTTTGGTTTTACTGTGTTATTTTCATTTCCCAGCATGCAGGAGAGCACCTGGCAGGTAGCAAGGGTTCAAGTGTTTCCAGAATGAATGAATGATGGGCATACTCAATCATTCCTTCCTGTGAATTTCTGTGGTTTCCTAACCCCAGCTCTCTGAAGACACCTACCACTCGGCAGAAGAGGAACTTGTCAGAGTCTCTTCCTCTCATCCTTGGCTGTGGGCTCCTTAAAGAGAGGACTGTGCACCACGAGCCGAGGTGTGCTAAGGCAGAGAATGCAGTATTATCTGTGTAACTGGTACTTCTTAAACTTTAATGGGTGCACAAATCACCTAAGGGATCTTGTTAAAATGCAGCTTCTGATTCATGGCCTGCAGTGGGACTCCAGATTCTGCATTTCTAACAGGCTTCCAAATGATGCCAACACTGCTGATACTTGGCATATTTTGAGTTAAAAGATATATTTTGATTGGGTGCTTTAAAATGTTGTTTACATTTGCTACCGAGCTCTGTATAGCACCTGGATGTAAAATATACATTAAATTTGCCTATATTAAGTGAATGAATAAATGGAGTCCAGTGCCCTCAGATTCACAGAAAACGAAACTGAGTCATGAAGAATTAAATAACTTACTTACTGAAGGCCAAGTCTGGTCTAGAATCTTTGCCTCTGTCTCTCTGTGCTGAGTCACATGTTCCCCTCTGGCTTCGTCCTAGGATTAAGGTTTAGAAAATTCAAGGACATCAAGGATAAGCTGCTGAGTACCAAGTAGTCGCCCACCCTATAACAAATGTCAAAGCTGAGGGGAGCCCCGGCAGGCGGTGGGGGCTACTGCATGGTGACTACCCAGTGCACGCATGCCCCTGCGGGCTATCGGGGTTGTCATGGTCCGCCCATGCTGGGGGAGTGTCAGCCAAGAAGTCCTTCTGTGCCGGGAAAGCAGACAGGCATTTCTTCTTGGCAGAATGTGTCACGTTTACAGGACACATAAGCCAACTGCTGAGAAGGGTCTGACTGAGCCCTGTGAGAGAAGATATACAGTTTTATTAGGCTGAAGAGGAAAATCCCCGTGACCTGGGATGATGGGGTGAGGGGCAGGGCCAAGGGGAGGAAGGCCCTGTCCCATTCTTCCTAAGAGGATTTGAAAACAAGAACTGCATGCAGGTTCAGCCTTTGCTCCAAATTCACGCAGAAATGGCTCCACTTGGGCAGATGGGCCCTTAATTCACAGCCCATCTGACAGCACTGGAGCTGGTTGGGGATCCTGCACAGAAAATGATATGCTACCCACCCATGCCATGGGACCTGCTTGAGGATAATCCATGTCTGACTAGTAGGCTGCTGGCACAAAGAGCAACCCAGGAGACAGATGTGCACAGTTGTTCCTATCCCCCAAACAGCAGCACGGGAGGTGGCCCCCTGGAAAGAATATGGAACATGCAGAAGAAACATATGCCGCCAAACCCTCACCCAACCTGGAAACTTTTACCAAACTTTTCCCTTTCATCATTATTTCCACCCATGCGGGTCCCAAAAACCAGTGATCGTTACCTTGGTCCTTCTGATTAGTCATTTAGAGTGGCATCGGGCCAGGCACGCAGGCAAAACTTGGGAAGCAACCTTTTCCAGACTCTCAAGAATTGTACCACCCCCTGCATCCCAGGTGAGCACTTAGGACATTTGAAAGGCTGGAGGTACTGACATACAGAGAGGGCTCACCAGCTAGTTTGCAACTTTCTTATGAGCAGAAGGGAAAGAAAAGCACAAGTCGTCCATAGTGCCTTCGGTCAGACAGGCAAACGTCTTGCCTGAATACAGTGAGGTCAGAACATAAACTCCTTTTCTGCAGGATAGACTGACATCTTGCTACTCAAAATATGCTCCAGAAACCACAGTAATGCCTGGGAGGCTGTTGGAAATGCAGACTCTCGGGTCCCCTTCCCAGACCCAGACGCCTCTCTGACTGGGGCAGTAGCTACGGTCCTGGTCGAGGGTAAACGATGGACTCATGAGGCCTCAAGTTCCCTCAGGCTTTCTTCTTGAAGCCCTGTACTCCCGCTGCCCCGATGGTGGGGTCCCTGATTACTGTGCAAGAGCACTACCTGCATTTCCGTTTTATCCCAAGGACAGAGCAATATGTAAATTCCTAGTCACAGAAAGCAGGCAAGTGTGATAAGCTCAAAATTTCCCCACGAATTAAAAATAGAACCGAGAGTGGCTTTATTCCTTTACAGAAAGAGCAGGATTCATTGTGTGTCCTCCTGCTTACTCATGGCCATCTCATTCAGGTCTGTCTTCCCCACACTCTCCTTCTTCTTTCTGGGTCCCTGGACTCAGGAAGTTGCTGGCAGGAAGGCCTGGCCCATCAGAGCAAGGGGTCTCTGAGCCTATGATGGATTAGTCAAGTGGTTCAGACCAGGAAGGGGCCCTCCCTGTCTCCATCTCTCCAGATGGCTTTCAGCCTCCCATCCCTCCTTGCCACGTTCTCCCCCACGCTGCCCTTCTGCCTGAGGCTCCTCCAGAGCTGTGGGCTGCCTGTGAGCACATTCTTCTGCCCCTGAGTCCTCACCCTCCCCGCAGCTCTCTGGCTTTAACCCCTCTTTGCCTGGCTGCTCGTGACTCTTCTCCTCAGGGAACCAGAAATGGCAGATGGCAGCTTGGTGTGTGAGACATCTTCACAGGTGAGTGCATATGTCCCAAACTGGAAAGAATCCCATTGGCCACACTTTCGCGGTCTGAAAATATATACCCTTAGAGGCTATGTGGTGTCATGAGATTCTATCAGGCTGGCGGGAGTTCAAATCCCAGCACAGACATGTAAAATGTGCGTGACCTTGAGCCATTATTGGATGTAATTTTTTCTTTGGGTTCTTCAGTTGGGAATTGAAAATAATAACACCCACCTCCTAACATGATACCTGGCACATAACCTATCAGTTTTCCTAGGTTTCCCCTCCTTCCACAAAACCTCTCCTGGTCGACTGGGTGCTGGGTACCAGATTACTGGACCACCTCTCTTTCTGGATACGTAGCTGCATTCTTCACCCTCCATGGTCGCATCCGTGGGCAGTCCTTTATTCCAAAGACAGCGGTCACTGCACATGGGGCTCCCAGAACTGGCCCGCCCTTGTCTGTATAAAACCACTCTGAAAATTTTAAGCCTTCACAAATAAAAGATTTCACTGTTGCCACTGTCAGGAGCTTTGGGACAGCAAGGACTCCCAAAAGCCCAGACCACACACCCACCTGTCCACACCCATGTGGCTTACTCAGGCGGCTCTGTCCTGGGTTCAGTTTTTAGCCCCTTCCCAGCAACTTCATTACTGAAAAAACAAACATCTGGACAGATCAGTTAAGATTTAACTAATATTCTACAATTAATCCAAAATAATTGTTGTAGTCATTTAATTAAAGATTGATTTGGGGGGATAAAACCCTAAGAATAGTTATATAACAGTTTCTTTCCTCAGGGAGGCTTTGACTTGTTCTCAGGAGATGTGAACCCAACATAATAGTTTTATTAGCTCTTACTGAAGCTTTGATACATGCACTTCAAAGGAGTGGCTGCTCTCCTCTTCATCTGAAGCAGAGGAATCTTCTCTGGCATCTGGGCTGTCTGGAGGGGCAGCTGCTTTCTGCAGGTCTCAGAGTGCAGACCCTGGAACAAACAGAACTTTCTGACAGCCCCGATCCTCTATAAAGGCGTTTACTTCCCTTCCCTGGATCTTATCAGGGGTGGGCACTGGAAGACAATATAAACATGTCTTCCATAATCTGAACCAAGGACCATTTAGGGGTCAATAAAAGTGGATTAACCCAGAGAACAGATTGCAGCCCAAGAGCTGCAGGCAGTCCTAGAGATCTGGGAGCCCACCCACCCATTTAGTGCTAGAATCTTCTCAGCAGCATCCTGGCCCCCAAGGGTTCACCTAACTTCTGCTGTTAACTCCATCAGCAATCAAGAGCTGTCTATCTTGGGAGTCTTCCTTATATAGCTATTGCCAACTATTTTTTTAACCTTCGGTACATTGAGTGAATGTCCACTTCCCTGTCACACCATTCATGAGCCCCAGTTCTGCCCACTGGAACACAATAGAATAATTCTTCATCTTCTCCATGAGACTCTTTCAAACACCTGGGGCCAGCTGTTATTACTTCCCAACATGTTCTCTTCCTAAGTGCATTGCCAACTTCCTCAATCAGTCTTGTGTTGACGATGTCCAGACATTCTCAGAGTGTTCTGGTCTCCATTCTTCTATTTGTTGGTGTCCCTCCTAAGCACAGAGCCCAGAACAGACTATGGTGCCCTGAGATCTGAGGGGCCTCTGAGTAGGCTCTGAAAATAGGATCCTCACATTATTTATACATAAATAACCTACTTGGTAGATAAAATATATATAATAAACTATATGTGTGTGTATATATATATATATATATATATACACACATAGCCTAGTAAAGTCTAATGCCAGATATTTCTAATATAAACTGCATTTAAACCAATTCCTCTCCATCCTCTGTTTATGAAATCAAGCTGTCTTTCAAACCTAAAGACCAAAACTCTGCTTTTATCCTTGTTAAATTTATCTTGTTAGTTTCAAGCCATCTTTTCCAATATCAAGATCTTTTGAAACTTGTTTATATCATTTGTCATATTCTCTGACCTCTGCTCTATGTCATCACAAATTCGATAAGCACATAGTCAATGTTTTTATCTGAGTCATTGATAAATACTTGGAACATGACAGGGACAGGCAAACATCCTTTAAGTTGCTTCTTAGAGAGCTCCCTCCCCTTAGATATCATTCCGGAAATCAACTCTCTCTTGAATAGCATGTAACTATCAGCCACCAATTCATACACAGCCTATATTTTCTAGGTCATTCCAGAGGATATCAGGAGAAACTGTCATAGGCCTTAGAATATTGTCACTCTTCATGGCACTAGCCACCCTAGCGCCAAGTCTGCCAGTCTAATAAAGATGTCAAGAAAGGAACTGAGGTTATTTGGCTTTTAGGAAATGATGGATGCTTCTAGTGATCACCTCTTTATTTCTTATGTGTTCACAGGCTATCTGCTTAATTATATGCCCTCGGATGTTTCCAAGAGCGAACATCAAGATCACTTCCCTATAGTTTTATAATTCGCGTTCCCCTCTTTGTGAAACTAAGAGTGTATTTACCTACTATTCCAAGTCCTCATAATTGCAGACGATAGTTCCAAGACTATCCAAAAATATATAAGCTTATATTAAATTCAAGGTCCAAAGAATTGAAGGATCAGTACTTTAAAACATCATTCTGAGCCAGAGAAAGAAACAGGGCCCAAACCTCAAGAATTCTCCTGAACACCTAAGGTTTTACCATCTAGGCCTGAGAAGCTGCCAAAAGACCTAGAATAAAGTAGAATCCTAACTCTGTCTCCAGCTAACAAACTAGTTGTCTGGTGTCAGCTTCCTCATCCAAAAAATGATGGGATCTATTCTAGTTCTAAGTTTCAGTGACTTAAGAGGTTAGTTGCTACCAGACAGATGGATGGATTTACATACAAGGATCCTTTTTTGGAGGGTGTAAACAGCTATTAAATTTCATTTGTCTTCTGGACGCAAGCACACACACACAAACCAGCAGCCATAGTCATTACTTGTCTTCTTTCTGGTACGTGCATTTTATGAGAATAGAATCCATTGTTTTAACATTATCTCTGAGTTATAATGAATCCGCTCTAGCAACAGCTGGTCACAGCATCATCCGTCAGGAATGTATTACTAATGCCTTTTAAGACATTTTTTGTCACATGTTACTAGAAAACAGCACTGGATCTAGATAACATTTATTAAATTTAGAAACTTTGTCAAATAACTTCACGCACAAGTACGTTTTGAGGGGAGTTGTGTGTACTTACATACATGTATATTTTTAAGCAGAATAATGAAACCCAAAGTGAACAGAAATATTTAGTGATATGCTGTCAAATCCAACATACCTCATTCAATGTTCCCTGAGATATTCCAGAGCATATCCAAGTGGAACTGCTGCGTAGTGAGCAAAACACAGGGAGGCCAGAAGCACACACACACACACTCAGCTGTACCAAAAAGCTGCTGCCCGAAAGAAGATTGAGAAAAAGGCCGTAGGCTAGAAAGAACCCTCTCTAGCCCATTTAAAGAAGATTTGGATATCTATTTTACCTTTATTTCTATTTTAGATCTTGATGGGGAGATCCGCACATGGTTCTCAATCCTCACAGCTGATAAGAATCACCAGTGGGGACATTTCCAACCTCTACACACCTAAGCCAAAATTTAGACCTACCCTTCTGGTCAAACTTAATTCCTAAGCATGTTAATCTTATAAAAATCTCTGAAGCAAACCTCCAGTAGATTTAAAAAGAATCAAAGGATCCTGAATCCTCTTACCATGAAGCTGTCACCTTTGATAAATACCCAAGGAATATTTTATGCACAAAAACGCTTCATTGTACTGAAAGTCACTGTGATGGAGTGGCTGTGTACATAGGCTCTAAAGCCAAAGTTCTTGGGTTTAAACATTGTCTCAACTACCTTCAAGCATCTCTGTACAACCATTTCCTCTGTCACGAAGCAGGGCTACTGACAGCACTACTGTGGAGAGCAAATCAGCTAATGCAGATAAAGGACTGGTATTTTGCTTTGTGGCAAGCATTCAAGAATGCAAATTCTTTGAGGCAAACGTGCTCTTAATTTCTAGGATTGGCTTGGCATGGGTAGCTGTGTTTTCTGGTGACACTGTGCGCAACTTGGCCATGCACTGCCTGTGTCTGCTTTTCTTTCTGCCCTCTCTCAGCTCCTTTGTACCCGAGTCTCACCTCCCTGGGAGTGCCTGTCTCCCATACACACAATAAAGCATTTGCCATAAGTTTGGCCACAAGCTTTGTTTTCCAGGAAACTAGATGAGGATGTCAGGGTTACAAGGCAGTAACCAGATAAACTGGCAAAGAGCATTTTTATGCTTTTGACTAGGAAACATAAATAATCCATAGTTGGAGCCTAAATAATTATCAAAAGTGATGGTCATCAATGGTTGGCCTTGGGCTTGTGGGTTAAAGTATGGGTCGACATAGAGAACAGTATCAACACACAGTCCTTCCCCCACATCTCCAGTGCAAACTGCCAGAGGGAAGGCTCCCTTCAAGATCCAGGCCTTTTTCCTGAAGACAGGCCTGGAGGTGACTGGTTAGAATGAGGGTGTTTTAAGGGAAGCCCCAGGGACCCACCTTACATGGAAGGGAGTCTGCCCTGCGCAAGTCTACACTGGAAGAGAGCTTACGTGAGGCCCCAGGAATGACTCCTAGGTCAAGGGATCCAAGGACCACCCAGGAGAAAGAACCCATGGAAAGGCAGGAGTCTGTGCAGCTGAACTGCTTGCTTGATCCAAGTTCTCATAAAAAGGATAATTTCTACTCCCAACTCAATTGAGGGCAAAGGTTGTTTGGACAGGTCCTGTCTACATTCTTGAAACTGGCTCAAGGACTGGAGAGGCTTAAACTCAAAGTGGGACCCTTCACTAGATGAAACTGCCCGAGAAAGGGAGGAATGGGAACAGGGCTGGGGCTGCTGGGTAAAGTTTGTACTGTAAAATCACCACGCCCCATCAAAAATGCTTTTGTAACCCAAACCTTTGTCTAAGCATACTCAAGGAAGAACATTAAATATGTGGGATTCTAAAGAGAAATCAAGGGAAAAAGCCATGGTTCCTAAAGTTTTGCCTAATGTTAAATGAAGCCCTCAGTCATCTGGGTGACAGCAGCAGAATGTGAATGGGAGGAAACACCAGGAGCGAGACTCATTTCTCTTTCCACCTCCTCATTCGGCCTTGGGCAGTTATTCTCACAGCATCTTCCTGCTTGTCCTGGACCAGCTGACCCTGGTCTCTGCCCACACAGAAGTGGCAGAAAGTGCTCTGGTATCGAGGCCAAGGATTGTCTCAGCAACCAAAGTCCTTATTACTGAAACCACACCCCCATGTCCTTGCTTTTCCTTTCTGGTTCCATCTCTGTCTGATTGTTAGTGCATCTACGGGTTTCTAACATTTTGCCTAGGATTTTAAATTTTCTCTTTCAGTTGGTGGTTACAAAATAGTCATAGGGATGTAAAGTACAGCGTAGGAAATATAATAACATTGTAATAACTATGTATGTTGCCAGGTGGGTGCTGGAAATATTGGAAGGAACACTTTGTACAAAGTGTATGATTGTCTAACCACTATGCTGTGCCCCTGAAACTAATACAAAATAGTATTGAATGTAAACTATAATTGAAAAATAAAAAATTTTAAAAGCAGTTAAAAATAAAAAGATTTTTAAGGAAATTTTCTCTTCCCTTGCCCTTTTTGTATCTTCATTTTTGCCATGTGAGTGGATGTGGCCTTCAGTTTCCCTTGGGGTCTTATCAGGTGTGACCTTACTTTGGCTGACCCACCTAATCTGACAGCCTTCTCTTTCTGGGTATCAGCAACCGAATTTCAACTCTGACCCTATGTTCTCCGAACGACACACACACTCCAGAATGATAAATGGCCCATTTTGACACAGAGTTTTAAAAGAGACAAAAAAACATCTAATTCTTTCCAGGAGCCTCCAAACTAGATTATCACCATCACAGTAGAGAGTCCAAACGAATCACAGAGACAGCGCTGGTACACTCAGTGCTACTCAGCATGTAAGTTCTTTGATGAGAGAAGACTCAAGCAATGCTCTATGGCCCTTAGATGCCAAGCTGATTTATCCCCATCTCCCTCTACTCCGTTACCAAAACATCAGGATCCCAGCAGCCTCGTTTTGCCATTGACACTGATGCTGAGCCATGGATGAAACCAGAAAGGGGAAAACAAATCAAAGGTATGGCCAGGTCTCCACTGGTGCAGGAGCCCACTCCCTACCTGCCTCTAAGCCCAGCCACTGTTGTGGGTGGATTCTCACTGATGAGGCAAAAACTTGTTTCTAGAGCCACTGAATTCACATTACTTAAGCAAGATTAAACTGTTTAAAATTTCAATGTTGTCCGCCAAAAAAATAATAATAGGAAGTTGTACAAAGTGGAATGTGCTGACAGCAGTAATGTTTCGGTAATAATTCATGTATAGTAGATGATGCTCTGGAAGGCAGCCCAGCAGGCTAATGCAGATTGGAGACGCTCTCCGACTGATGACCAAACGATTGATTGGCATTTTTGCTCTATCATGAAATCAGCTCGCAAATGAAGTGGAGGTGGTTCCACAGGGAGGGAAATTGAAGAGGGATGAAGGAATGAAGGGTGATGAAAACTCTTGCATGGAGAAATTTGGACAGACAGACCAGGATAACATTTTCAAGCTTAGTGTCCAATCTAAGCCATCTCCCACCTTGATTTTCCACTATAATTTTAAAAGAAAAATAAAAGCTACAATCTAAATCATTGAATAAAGGTGACATTTATCTATTCATTCTCTCTTCTGCTTGGAATCAGATCTTTCTCCCAAAGAAATTTACTGCTTTTTCCCTAATTGTTCTGCTAATAAGATCCATGCCATCAATGAATTTCTCTCTTAGTGCACACAGAGTGGCGTGGTTTCTGCTCTGTCATCTTTGGTAGATGTGCTTTCAACTCTTGATGTCAATGAACAAGCAACACACCTCTCTGCTTCCCAGGATGGATTTGCCCTGCCATTCAGGCAACCTGAGGACCTCTTCTGCCCATGAGTAAGAAAAGGAAATTTTTTTTCTGAATTATCATCTATAGGACATAATTTGATAATACAATATGTTGCCCCTTGACTATCTAATGTCTAACAAAGCAAAATGGAAATAAATTTGTTAATTATACACGTTAAGTTTCCTGAATTTAATATGGATAATTAAAAGATTTCCAAGTATGCATTGTGATTGAAGGGTAGGAACCACAGAGAATTTACAAAGCACCTACCATGTGCCAAGTACTTGAAATGTGATTAGGCCATTGTGTGGTTTATTATAAATGTGCAAGTATACACTGGGTTTGAAGATAAAATATGATAAATGAATTTAAAATATACTGACTATAAACTGAAATTATATTTTAGAATTATTGGGTTAAATAAAATATATGACAACATGAATTTTACCTGTTTCTTTGTATATGTTTTTTAATATGGCCCTGGTACAAGTCCACACTTGCTCTAAGTGCCTTACCTTTCTGGTCTCATTTTTTTCCTCTGGGAGGCAGAATGGCAGGAACACTCAAAGAACCAGGTCAACCTGGATTTAAGCCCAGGTCTACCATTTATTTTTTCAATTATAGTTTACATTCAGCATTATTATGTATTAGGTGTACAGCATAATTGTTAGATAGTCATATACTTCACAGAGTGTTCCCCCTCGAGACTTCTGGTCAAGATGGTGGCTTATGCAGACATGGCTTACCTCTTGCACCATCACATCAAAATTACAACTAAAATATAAAACAACCATCACTCAGAACCATCAGAAATGGAGTTGAATGGAAGTCTAACAATTAAAGAATCAAAGAAACCACATCCTTCCAGACCGAGCCAGTGAGCTGGTACCATATCTGAGACTCCATCAACCTGGCTAGCACTGTTTGACCCACCTTGGAGATCCCCAGAGACTCTGCCTCACCCAGCTTACAGACCCACCCAAGCTGCTTTTCCATATGAATGGCTGGTCTTGACTCATGATTCATAACTTCCTAAATCCTCTCAAACAAGCAACAGCTGGCCTCAGTAAGCCCCAGGCCCCACACCAGCAGCAGGCAGGGTAGATTCACAGCTTGGCTTTGCCTGAGAATCTCCAAGCTCAGCACAATTAGCAGCCATCTCAGATTGCTTTATAGCTTAGGCAGGGTGCCCTAGGCAAAAAGAAAAAAGAAAAAGAAAAAGAAAAAAAAAGTAGGGGCTGACCTTGGCATGCACCACCTGGGAAACCCCAGGGCCAATGAACCAAGTGGACAGCTTCAGACCATATCAGAGCACCACCAGCCTTCCCCTGCACAGTTGATTCTCCAGGGAGGGAGGAGGTTGGTTGTCATTGGTACAGCCAGTCCTTGAAGCTGACTGGCCTGTGTGAATCCCTCCCATAAGCAATCAAGGTTCGACTACAAGAGGAAGGATGTACTCAGCCCACACAAAGGGTACACCTTGAGTTCCCAGCTTGGGTGATAGAGGAACCTGTGCCACTGGACCCTACAGGACACCACTACATTAGGCCGCACTACCTAGCAAGAGTTAGAATCAAAGCAGCTCTAGTTAATACATAGAAACAAACACAGGGAGGCTGCCAAAGTGAGGAGACAAAGAAACATAGCCCAAATGAAAGGACAGATCAAAACTCCAGAAAAGTAGCTAAAGAAAGTGAAGATAAGCAATCTATCAGATGCAAAGTTCAAAACACTGGTTATAAGGATTATAACTTAGTGAGGACTGCAGCAGCATAAAAAAGATCCATCCAGTCAGAAACAAAGGATATACTATTGAAATAAAGAACAATTTACAAGGAAACAGCAGTAGAATGCATGAAGCTAAGAATTAAATCAATTATTTGGAACATAAGGAAACAAAAAACAACGAATTAGAACAACAAGAAGAAAAAAGAATCCAAAGAAAGGATGATCATATAGGCAGCCCCTGGAAGAACTTCACAGGGTCCAACATTTGCATCATAGGGCTGCCAGAAGGAAAAGAGAAAGAGCAAGAAATTGGAAATCTATCTGAAAAATAGTGAAAGAAAACTTCCCTAATTTGGTGAAGGGAATAGACATGCAAGTCCATGACACAGAGAATCCAAAACAAGAAGAATACAAAAGGTCCACTCCAAGACACTTTATAATTTAAATGCCAAAGGTTAAAGATCAAGAGAGAATCTTAAAAGCAGCAAGAGAAAAGAAGTTAGTTACCTACCAGGGAGTTCCCATAAGACTGTCAGCTGATTTCTCAAAAGAAACGTTGCAGGCTAGAAGGAATTGGCAAAAAATATTCAAAGTCATGAAGAGCAGGTGCCTACAGCCAAGTCTGCTCTACCCAGCAAAGCTACCATTTAGAATTGAAGGTCAGATAAAGAGTTTCCCCGACAAGAAAAAAACTAAAGGCATTCATTGTCATCAAACCATTACTCTCTGAAATGTTAAAGGGACTTATTTAAGAAAAAGAAGATCAAAACTGTGAACAATGAAATGGCAAAACATATGTATCTCTCAACAATTGAATCTACAAAGAAAACTAAGCAAACAAGAACAGAGACAAAATTATGGATACAGAGAATGTTTTGATGGTTGCCAGGTGGGAGGGTTTGGGAGAGAATGGGTGAAGAGATGAGGGGATTAAGAAGCACAAAGAGGTAGTTAACAGAATAGCTATGGGGATGTAAAGTGCAGTATAGCAAATGAAGTAGCCAAAGAACTTCCACACATGACCTATGGACATAAACAATGGTAGAGAGGTTGGCTGAGGGAGTAGGGGGTGCTGGGTGGAGGGGGGCAGGGATGGAAAATATCAAGACATGTGTAATAGCATAATCAATGAAATATAATTTAAAATAAAACAGAATTTTACTTTCTTTTTTTCCTCAGGATTACACCTCTGTTATACTTTGCTGCATCTCCAGCACCTCATGCATAATATGTATGCAACAATATTTGTTAACACAATGCCTAAAGAGATGAATAGACAGACTTTGGTTGTCCAATGAGAAATTTATTACTTGTCTACTTCTGTAGCACCCTGTTTTCTGATTCCTTCCCTTTCCCACTCCAGACCCTCATTTCTAGAACACGTCTTGGTGATTCCTCAGCAAGCCCTACACCTACCCAGCACATTGAAATGGATGGATCATTCTATAGCCTGATGATGCAGCAGAGTTACATATGTGTTATCAGTGTGCAAGTATACTGCAAATGATAGTGACAGTAGCTAACACACTGTGAAATATGCCAGGCAACGCACAACGAATATGCTGTTTATGTCTAATTTATCCTTCACAACACTCCTACAAAAAAGGGACTTTAATTGTCTCCATTTTGCAGAGGAACAAACTGAGACCTAGATTAGGCCATTGTCTAAGACCATATGTAAGCTGACTGTTGAGAAGATATTTGAAACAAAATTGGTCTAATTCCAATACTCAGTCACCTAGTCTCCGGAGTTCACTATTTTGCTTAGCTTCAGGCACCAGCTTTTCCACCTAACTCTAATGTGACCTTAGTTCCACTTTGCTCCCCAACTAATCCATCCTTTCTTAAGGAGCAATACCTTAATGGCAATTTCCAAAAATAACCCCAACTTCAGGCAGAAATTACCTTTTATTAAATAATCAGATACTAAAAATTGACAATCTTTTCTCTCCTGTTCCCATATCCAGCATTCCTTTCCTACATTAATATAACTCTTTTTTTTTAACCAAGCTAATTATGACTCTTGAACTTAATGAGAAGGGGAGTAAAGAGAGAAAAAAATAGCATTTATTCAGTCCCTTCTATGCGTCAGCTGCTCTTCTCTAAGTTTCACATATGTCATCTCATCCAATTGCCTAATAGTCCATTAAGTCGTTATTATACAAGAGAACACTGAACCTCAGAGAAGTTAAATAACCTAACCCAAGATCACACAATTTTAATTCAAAGTCATGCTTTTTCCTTTATATATATTATATGTATATACCCAGATCTTTCTGGTTTGTCTAGTAAGCCTTCTCACATTGTTTCTCCCTCTTCTTACACAGGTTTTCCCATCAGACTTCACCATCCAGACACTGGGCTCCAGTTTCATCTCCCAACCTCACGAGAAATCATTTTGTTTCCCCCTTCCTTTCTTGAGCAATGGTTGGTCCAATGAAAATTTTATGTGTATGTTCATTCTATTTACATTTGCAAAGCAACTACATTTGCATATCTCTCTTCCACAGCCACTTTCACAGAACATTAACCAAGGTAAGAGTCCTGAGCATGGGGCTAAGGGAGCATTTTATTTGGGAGCTTGTCTTGTTCAAATGCAACTACACTGTCACATATCATCACATTAGCAGAGAGTTGGACCCTAAGGGAATGGGACAGAAGACAGACCAGCCTTGATAGGGTAAGTGGCACCCTTGTATAAGGCAGCTAACAGATAAGGGGACTACATAGCTCCTGGAGGTGGGGGTGGGATGGCAATAGCAGAAGAGCTCTGAGACCCCAAGGACACTGATGGAGAGAAAAGGGCTAAGGCAGTGTTTGAAACAAGGAATAGCGAGCTTCCAATTTTTCTTGTATCTGGTCCTGGAAACACCATCACCATAACCTTATCTGCAAAAACAAATAAAAGAGAATTACACAAAGATATCATTGGAATGGGATCCTTAGAGATGTCGTTGGTCGCGGAGGACCTGGGGTACTCTCTGAGTCTGATTATGTTACGCACACAGAATACCCATGAAATATCATGAATCTAACACAGCAGACGTGATTTCCTAGGTTTCTCATGCCACTTGGGCCAGGCATCCACACTGGTCGGGTACACACAAAAGAGGGGCCTACTCATACTAGTGAGGATTCTAGGGAAGACCTACCTTGTGAGGTCATACCCTCCAAGAAAATGCTAGCTTTCAAGACTTCCTCTTCCTGGGAGTCACCAGCCCCTCTTTGTCTTGGGTAAAGCCTGTAGGCTTTATGTTATAAACAAGACAATCAAGTTGACTTATGAGTCCCATGATTTGAGTTTAGCTACAAGTGCTGTTTGAATGACAAGTGTGACAGTGGTTTTTAGAGACATAGTTTGAAAGCATAGATGGGTTATTGTGCATATGTGGCTCAGGCGTAAATGCCTGGCTGCTCTTGATAAGAGCCATAACTATAGCCAGTTTACAGCTCCACCAAAGACAAGACTTGGCCTTCTTCCTGGGATGCCTGATGTAAAAAGACATACTCTGGTCTGAGCCACCACTGTTAATACTGCTACGACTCCCATCGAATGGGTACTACTCGTGTTCACCCAGATCCCATTACCCCTCAGCACAGCCATCCCTAGCTGCTGTGTGATGGTCAGAGAGCAAGTCACAACTCCCATCTCTGCAGAATTGCCGTTGGTTAAGCAGGAGCATTGCTAACTCTGAGACTACCCTCTCCATTACCTCCAGAGGTACACAACCCAGAGCATGACCATGGTGGGTCATGCTTTGTGTGTGATTTGTGTTTCAAAGTTTCCGTGAGGATCAGAACTAAAACAAGTGTCCAGAGGAGAACATGTTATTGCTTAGCTTCCCCCCCTCCCCGTTTCATACTGCTTTCCTCACTCCCATTTCCCCAAGAACACACCTCCAGAAATGTGTGTATTTATAAATACAATGGAATATTATTCATCCATAAGAAAGAAGGACATCCTGCCATTTGTGACAATGTGGATGGAGCTTGAGGGCATTATGCTACGCGAAACAAGCTAGACAGAAAAGACAAATATTGTATGTTCCCACCAATATGTGGAATCTGAAAAAGCTGAACTTATGCCCTGGCCAGGAGGCTCAGTTCGTTGGAGTGTCATTCCAGGTACCAAGAAGGTCGCAGGTTCCATCCCCAGCCGGGACATGTGCTTAGGTTTCAGGTTCGATCCTGGTTGGGGTGTGTGCAGGAAGCAGCCAAACGATCTTTCTCTCTCACATAGATGTCTCTCTCTCTCTCTCTTTCTCTCTCTCTCTCTCTCTCTCTCTCTTGACAGTAAATGTTTCTTTGGGTAAGGGTTATAAATAAATAAATAAATAAATAAATAAATAAATAAATAAATAACTGAAGTCATAAAAACAGAGTAGAATGTAGTTTCCAAGGGTTAGGGGGTGGGCGGAAAGGGGAGATGTTGGTCAAAGGGCATAAACCTCCAATTAAAAGATGAATAAGTTCTGGGGATCTAACGCACAGCTTTGTGATTATGGATAACAATACCATACTATATACTCAAAAGTCACTGAGCGAGTAGATGTTAAAATGTTCTCACAACAAAAAGAAATGGTAATTATGTGACAAGATGGAGGTGTTAGCTAACACTGCAGTGGTGAATAGATTGCAATACATAAATGTATCAAATCAACATGTGTACATCTCAGTTACACAATGTTATATGTCAGTTACATCTCAGGAAAGCTGGAAGAAATCATTTGGACAGGATCTTCCCTTCAGCATCTGCTCCTCAGGAACAACCCCGGTGTCAGGCTCTGCTGACCCTAGTGGACGAGGTGCTGCTGGGGCCCTAGTCTGGATGACACCCAAACCTCTCCACTGAGGACCCCAGAGGAGGTTGGCTCCCCTTTAACGCCATCAGGTCTGTGTTCTCTGTTGGACAAACAGTCCTCTCTTATATTCATCAGAGTTAGGAAAATGATTTTAAATCCAACTAAACTATGGCTACTCCTCTTGCTTCTGAGTCAGGCAGAGTTTGCAGGGAAAAGCAGAGTTCTCCAGTCTGAGGCCAAGCCCAGGCTGAATCATTTGTTCCCAACACTAAACTCTCTTGACATCTCTTCAACGCCTCCCTCCTCAGTGGCAGCCAGGACAGGTGTTGTGAGCTACTTCTTTCCATTAACAGCTTCCCCCTCCACCGCCCTCCCTCCACCGCCCCCCACCTCCAGCACCCCAAACCGTTCTCCTATGAACCTGGTGATGAGAAACAGACTCAGGCAGAAAACTGGGCAAGGGGATGCTGGCCAGCATCAGATGTGTATTCGTTGCGGCTCAAGGGGCTCAAGAAATAATACTCTTTGCTGTCACTCTCAAGTTTAGAAGAAAGATTTCAAAACAGATAGATGAAGATCAAAATATCACCTTCATCTTTTGACAAGTTGCACAGAAAATAACACCTTCCCAAAAAATGTCTGTGAACACATCACCCCTGAACTATCCCCACTTACTGACCCAAGAAGAGGCTGTGGGGACAACCTCAGGGCTCGTGAAGTTTCCTGCATAGTGGGGAGCAGAGAAGAATGCACTGTCTCTACAAGCAAGCAGGTTTGAAAGTGAGAAGGAAGGGGGCTGAGCAAAGTTTCTTCACCCAAGTTCATTAATTTAAGAAACCACTGCTCCAGAGAAGGAGGGGTGGGGAAAGTGTTCTTGAATCTTTTCAATCATTACTAGATTTCCCAGACTGGGGGGCAGGGCGGGGGCATTTAAAAACATGGGGGGGTATGACCAACATTTAGTGGCAGGAGAGAGGGATGCTAAACATTCTATGACATGAAGGGCAGTGCCATATGACAAAGAACATTCTACCTGAAATGCCAACGGTGCCCCGCTGGGAAACAGAAGTCCCTCTATGAGGAAACGAAAGGCAGAGAGCTCAGAGGCTCCTCCACCCTCCTGCACACACATTATTGATCACCTATAGATTGCAAAGCACAAGATTCTCAGGAGAGTTAGTCAGGTAAGGGGAACATGAGTTTCACAACCCGGAAAAATCCAGGAGACAGAGACCCCGTAGAGCCAGGTGTTGTGCCTGCACTTTATAGAGCTCCAAATTCCGGAATCAGAGCCAAAGTTAGGCAGCCTGTGGCCTGCTCTGAGAGGGGAGCACAGTGCAGAGGCAGCGGCTCGGCCAGCGGCAGGTCATTTCTGCTGAAAGCCGTAGTCAGCTCCTTGGGAGTCCTCACTTCCCTTTCTTCCTTCCCTTTTCTCTCTTTTCTTGGGAACTGTGGTTCTTCTCTGTAAGGTTAATTGCTTGCCTATCATTGTGTCCAGGAGTCTTTCTGTCAGCTCTCTCTGCTTAAGGACCAAAGGTGTCAGAGGAAGACTTTCTACAAATGCTACTCATATACCCACCTCCTTGCTCCTTTCACATCTTCAAAAAAGGCTAGTGTTCCCTTGGCGTCGGCCTTTAGAGGGCTCAGGCCGGAGCAAGTATGCCTAGAACAGTTGCCCAGCAGTTACTTCTACAGGGATTACTTGTGTCCAGCCATATTAACAGGGTTACAAATATGTCAGTAGGAGCCTGAAGCTTAAAATTGATGAGCGTGATGGGCAAACTACTCAAATAAACATGCTTATTATTGAAGCCGTGAGAGAGATGCAATGACATGCAGAGAGAGCTCATACACTTGATTTTCATGTTCATTTCCGAATCGTACCTGCTTTCATTTTATGCCACATAAAAAAATGGATAGGGGTTGCTTGCTGTTGTTGACGAGCTTTCTTTTTGAGTACTCGCCCCCACCTGCTGCTTCAATGAGAGTGACACCAGCATTCTCAGAGGCACTCCCATCAGGCCGGGCTGCCACAAAGAAAACCCGCACCCATAGCTCAGAAGAGGTATAGGGGCCACTTCTCGTGGAAATAATGAATGGGCGCTCAGAGAGTCAGCCGGCAGACCTAGGAGAGCCCTGTGTGCCCAGCCTTCTCCTGCATCTCAGTGACTGAATGAGACATTAACAAATGAAAGTTTGCAGATAAAAAGAACTATGGAAAAATTGGTTTCATACTTATTTATGATACAGAACTAGTTTAAAGGGCCTTTCATAAATGGTCTCAGTCTGGCCCTTGGGTTTCATAATATCCACATTTCATAATATCAGACATTCAATGTTATCCTGGAAATTTTACCCGAACATTTTAAGGTTATTTGCTACTCAAGACAAGATTGTGTAAATATTTCATTAAAAAAGCCTAATAATAATCACAGTGACAGCTAACCACTCTGACCCTTTGAGATGTATGTGACTGGCAATATCCTCAGGTCTTTAGAGAAATAGTCACTTAATCCTCACAGGAGTATGCCCATTAAGCAAATGAACAAATTGAAGCAACAGGGCAGGTGAGTAATGAGTGAATAAGTGGCAGAGCACAGGTTCCAGCTCAGGCAGACTGGCCTGGGGCCCTGACTCTTAGCAGGACACCAGTAACTCTGACATGACGTTCACCAAGATTCTACTATAAACAAGCTTACTATATCGCTACAATCGAATAAAGTTAGGGTCCTTTTAAAGTAACTAGCCCAATTGTCCCTCTCTCTCAAATTCCTAAACACAAGGGGAAAATAACAACTATATATAAATACATGAAGGTGCAAGGAAGCCTGTGAATTGTGGAGTGTGAAAGCAACCCAACATTTTTTTTTTCTTAGAAATGCTTAAATATGTCCTTAGGCCAAATTCTGCCAGCCGGTTGCCAATACGGGAACCCTGGTCCTAGTCCAAAATTTTGCAGACTGTGAAACTGTAACCCAGAGAGGGAAAGTGGTTCGCACAAGGTCACACATAAATAGTGAGAAAAGCAAAGCTGAAATTCAAGGTTCATGGACCGACACTTTTTTGCCTATACGACACCAAAATCCCTCTCCACCGTCTCCTTCCCGATACCCTCCCCGCTCCGGTTCCCATCTTTCTTATGTACAAGCAGTAAGGCTTTTATTCTATTTGCAAAGTAAATAGAGCCGAGATACAGATTACTCTCAAGCTTTGAAGCTTTTATCCAATACAAACAGAATCAGGGTAACTTGTTCCCTCTCACTCCTCTCCCACACGCACACACAGGCTCTGCGCCAGCCCCGGCGTAATTAGCAGAAGGCAAGTAGAACTCAGGCATCCCGGCCAAACCGGAAAACACTGCGCACACCCAACACAAGCAAGGAGATGCACTTAACTTTCCCTCCTTTCTTCCCTTTTCTCTCACTGACCCTCCAGTGGAGATAAAGACTGGATTTTTACTCACAAGGTTACATCATAGAGGAAAGAACCAAAGACCGGGAGTCAGCGGGAAGGCTGGCTTCTCTCACAGCCTCCCTGGGTCTCAATGAACTTACTTGCAGTGATGTGAGATTAAATGGGTTAATAGAAAATAAAGACCTGAAAGGTGGTGCTTTATCAAGGTTTCTACCCTCTATGGCTGAGAGGTCCCAAACTAATCAAAGAGAAGGCACAGAAACACATGCGACCACACACAGCTTCTTACATAGTCATAACCATGAAAAACAATACACATGTTTGGGAAGTTACATTTTGTTAACAATAGAGCTGCCATTATTCGATTACTCTTTTTTTAGAACTAACTCATCCCAGAGAATATTAGAGGCTCCAGTAATTTCAGTGTGACTTTGACAGTAGCAAATCTTCATTTTCTGAGTGTGAATTGATTTGATCTTTGATAAAAGTCAAAAATCTTTCATAGGTCTGGAGGATAAAGTTGGAAAACAAGCTTGGGACACAAGTTTTGGTCTGAAGAGGCAGGGTTATATAATTAAATGGATTCAAGGGTCTGTGTCAGAAGATCTTGGTTGATTCTCTGCTCAAATACTTACCAGTCCTGTGACTTTAGGTGAGTCTGTAACTGTTCTCAGGCTCAATTTCCTCATCCATAAAATAGGAATAAAAATTTCTCCATAGAATTTTTATGAATATCAAGAGATAATATGTGTGAAAGTGTTCTCTAGGCCATAAAGTCTAAATGTCAAGTTCTTAAAGTTTTTTGTTTGTTTGTTTTTATTTTTTTTTTACTTAAAGCTGTGGGGTGATAAGGAAATGAAACCTAAAGGTACTTCCTACCATGGAACTTAAAAGTCCATTTTAATGGGAGCAGAAATAATATCACTGTAGAGGTCCTAAGGAGACAACTGGAAATGACCAATTTTATATATGTACATTTCATTCACTTAATCAGTCAGTCAACATATGTTCTTTAAGTACTGAGAAGGTCCAAACCCTGTTAGACTCAGGAAATATGAAGTCTAAAAGTTTACAATGAAATGTGATGAGACATCAAGCAATTATTTTTTACTTATCTCATTATTTCATAGTTAAATCTGATATAAATGACAATAGCACAGAGCAACTTTAGAAGCTTCTTGAGGCTCCCAAGTGCCTACAAAATGCCTTGAAAAATAAAAGGTGCTTCCACAATGTGCTCCAAAAGAAAGAATAAACAAGTGCATCAGTGAAGGAAGACCATGAATATGGCAAAATAAACAACCCAAGAGGGTGGTTCCAGGGAAAAAGTGAGGATGGAACCAGGTTGGAGTGTCCGCCACAACTTGGCAATACTCCCCTTACCAAAAGCTGCTAACCTCCTTTTCTCCATCTGGTCTCTAGTGCTACAGCCCAGATGGGAGTGGCCACTGTGCCATGTGGAAAAGCCACCATTTTTCTATTTTTCCCTTAGACCAAGTCTGACTTCATTTTAGATTTTTCTGCATCACGGACAGTGATTTGTTATAGCCTGGAGAAAGAACACACGGAAGACCTGCATGACCTCAGTCATGTCAGCTTCCCCCTCTGACTATATTTTCTTATCTATAAAACAAAAGACTGCAGCAAATGGCCATCAAGGTCCATTTCAGCTTTAAGATTCTGTGATCCTCTGCCATATAGGGTAGCACACAGTGACCTGAAGGAGTTAATTCATCTTGAAGAATATTTCTAATCTTGTCTCAGCATAGGTGAGGCAGAATATAAGGAGACGAGAAGGCAAAGCCACCCATCATTTGCCTTTAATCTGTTTTCTTAATTTTCTTCCTAAGGAAAGTCACAGCTCCAATCAGCCCTCTCTAATCAATGGCTGTACTACTCCTGCACAAATGAGCTAGATTTATTAAAGGAGTCTTCTCTTCGATGGAAATGGGCTCCCTGCTGGGGCTGCAAATACAGGTCATGATTGACTGCTCCCAGAATAGGTGAAGATATAAAGAAAATGAGAGCAGGCAAGTGGTGGGGAAGAGGGCATCAAAGCTTCTATGTGACCACTCCACCATCACGACCAGGAATGGATGGTCCCCAGTGGCAGCCTGGACGTGAGCATGTCATTTAGGCTGTCCTCGAGCACATTAGCAAGTAGTGACTCAGGCACACACTGTACTTCCTTAGATACCCTAGGAAAAGAAGCTCACCAAAAATAGACAAAAGGAGACACTCTTTCAAGTAGAGAACTTCACAGAGCCCAAGAGTTTATAAGCTGTTAGAGCTGCAAAGATCATTTGAGGATGATGCATAGCCATGAATTGAAGGGGTGTTCTGTCAAAGGACCCTGATATTTCTGAATCATTGATGGCCAGAAGGGGAGGGAATTAATATTTCAACACTGTAAGAATTAAATATTAATATTAAATAAAAATTAGATATGTGCATATTCATATTTGGGGGCCAAGGGCTCTTTGTTGATGGGAAGCAGGCACTTTATTAAACTTTTGGTTATATACAGAAAAAGCCAATAGAGACACTTGGGACAGAAAAACTTAATGTTTTCTATAGAATAATGCCAAGCTCTGCTTTCATTATTGGTATATTGGTATTTCTGGAGATTATTACTGTTTTCTGAGGGCAGGTATGAGGTTATGATAGGGAAATAGATTTTTTGTTTGTTCCCCTTGAAACCACAGAGAATTTTGAGAGGCCTGGACCTCAGTGTAGAATATGGACAAAGACATTCATGTGAGAGGCAGGTACCTGGCCCTGGTAACATGATGTAAGGAAAGAAAAAGAGAGAGAGAGAGAGAGAGAGATCTGTGTTGTAAACAATAGAAGACAAGTTGCTTAGCACCTGACTTTAAATTTTCTATTCTCAGCTATACTTTCCTTCTGTGACCTTCAAACCTCAGTTTCGTTCCACATGTCAACCTGAGAGCGAGCAGCCTGGGGAAACAAACTAGTTACAAGATGGTAAGAAGGATCAACACAGCAGAGATCCAGAGTGAAATTGTTATAGAGATGATGAGGATGAACCAGAGTGGATTTGTGGAATATGTAAACATTCCTCAGATAATCCTCACTCCAAAACTGTGGAGAGGGGAAGTTGGTAGAAGGCTCTACTGAATTTTCAGTTAGGTGGAAAAGGGGTTACTGCTGATTCTAAGTGCAAAAAGGAAGGCTGAAGAACCTCCAAAAGCTGGTGGTCTCAGGCTCACCTGCATTCTGTAAGGAACAAAGTCCAAAGGGAGTCATCAATGGCTTGCTCAAGGTCACAGAGCTTGTTAGTGACAAATTCAGATGGAGACTTTGTGACTCTTAATCTTGAGTTCTCTGTAACCCTAGATTCAACCATACCTTTCCCCACTTTACAAAGCCCAACCAAATCTTAAATACTCACTACCCAGAGCAGGAGAGGAAGGAAGAAGATGGCGGAAAGGAGAGGGACGCTCGGAGAAGAATGGAGGGAGCCGTTGTTCTAGAAGTGTACTTTCTAACATTATTCTGGTCGTTCACCTTTCTCTTGACCTGATTCTGCTTTTTGAGAAAAAAGCAGCCTGTTGGAATTGGAAGATCAGTTAATCCCTTCCTTTTTACAGATAAGAAGAACTGCTCACACAGACAACAGTATGGTGATTACCAGAGGAAAATGGAGTTGGGGGCAGGTAGAGAGTGTATTGGGGAGATAAATGGTGATGGAAGGAGACTTGACTTGTGGTGGTGAACATACA